>JAVGWX010000008.1:81851883-82441883 GCA_036924085.1 Ariolimax columbianus
AGCTTTCCTGTTCAATATTTTCCGGGCCCTAGGCCGACCGTCACTCATTTCTAATTCTGCATTAAAGAAGTTCGAACAGAACTAGACTGCTTTTAATCTATTCATACGTAATGAAAAGATAGTTAGTTTGAATCTAATGAAATTAACCGAAGCATTCTTGTGTAACAGTAGATTACTGTAAGATTGTTATAAGTATAGAGCGCTAAAATATCAACTAGAATACCAGGCTAGGTTTGTTATTAATTATTCAGCTCAGAACAGTGCTTAAGTATTAGTGACATTTCTGTAACTCAAATAGTACTTTATTAGCAAGATTTGTGTAACTCACAACAGTACTTTATTAGCAAGATGTGTGTAACTCACAACAGTACTTTATTAGCAAGATTTGTGTAACTCACAACAGTACATATTAGCGAGATTTCTGTAGTTCATAATTTGCTTATTAGCGACATTTCTGCAACCCACAACAATACTTTTTGGCGAAATGTCTGCACTATTGTTAGCTTTGTCACCTTTAATCTTATTTAGAGCCAAAGTTTTACAATTCATTCTTAAGGACGAAAAAACTTTATATGCGAAGTGTGTATTTTCCGAAATTAATGCAGACATAGCTAGTCTTAAATTAGCAACGTATTCTTTTATTATACAAAAACATTGTAAACTAGTGCAATATATGTAAGTGATGAAACGAAAGGAAACATCAAAATAAGTATTTTAAAAAAATATTATTGCTATAGCAACAAATATCGACAAGTTAATATAATACCCCATCTCTCGTCTTTTCTTACAGCACGACGTAATCGACACCTAATGGTCCATAATTTTTGTTGTGGGATTTAATCGTTTTATATTGCACGTGTCTTTGAAATTGCTGGTACTGTCGCTAACAATAAGTGGTTTCGCGTGTAGCAATATTTGAGAGAAGTAGTAGTGCGAGTTATTATGTGTGATGACCCTCTGTGTATTAATGTGGAACATTAGTGTGGTAAATAACGCACAATATGTGCACATACACAGCGAGAACTTAGTATGTAGGGTACAGTATAAAATAATCTGAAGCAGGAACTTCTGTGATATGTATGATAACAATTCAATGCAGCAGCTATGAAGATTTATTGAGGTATCAACTTCACAGTTTGAAAACAACTGTGGAGTATATTGTACAACGGACACTACAGTCTGAAAACATCAACAGTGGGCTGTATTGTAGTACGGACACTACAGCCTGAGAAAGCAACAGTGGGAACTATTGTAGTGCGGACACTTCAGTCTGAGAACATCAACAATGGGATCTATTGTAGTACGGACACTACAGCCTGAGAACATCATCAGAGGGAACTATTGTAGTACAGACACTACAATCCGAGAATATCAACAGTGAGGTCTATTGTAGTATGGACACTATAGTCTGAGAACATCAACAGAGGGAACTATTGTAGTACAGACACTACAATCCGAGAATATCAACAGTGAGGTCTATTGTAGTATGGACACTATAGTCTGAGAACATCAACAGAGGGAACTATTGTTGTACAGACACTACAATCCGAGAATATCAACAGTGAGGTCTATTGTAGTATGGACACTATAGTCTGAGAACATCAACAGAGGGAACTATTGTAGTACAGACACTACAATCCGAGAATATCAACAGTGAGGTCTATTGTAGTATGGACACTATAGTCTGAGAACATCAACAGAGGGAACTATTGTAGTACAGACACTACAATCCGAGAATATCAACAGTGAGGTCTATTGTAGTATGGACACTATAGTCTGAGAACATCATCAGAGGGAACTATTGTAGTACAGACACTACAATCCGAGAATATCAACAGTGAGGTCTATTGTAGTATGGACACTATAGTCTCAGAACATCAACAGAGGAAACTATTGTAGTACAGACACTACAATCCGAGAATATCAACAGTGAGGTCTATTGTAGTATGGACACTATAGTCTGAGAACATCAACAGAGGGAACTATTGTAGTACAGACACTACAATCCGAGAATATCAACAGTGAGGTCTATTGTAGTATGGACACTATAGTCTGAGAACATCAACAGAGGGAACTATTGTAGTACAGACACTACAATCCGAGAATATCAACAGTGAGGTCTATTGTAGTATGGACACTATAGTCTCAGAACATCAATAGAGGGAACTATTGTAGTAGAGACACAACAATCCGAGAATATCAACAGTGAGGTCTATTGTAGTATGGACACTATAGTCTGAGAACATCATTAGAGGGAACTATTGTAGTACAGACACTACAATCCGAGAATATCAACAGTGAGGTCTATTGTAGTATGGACACTATAGTCTGAGAACATCAACAGAGGGAACTATTGTAGTACAGACACTACAATCCGAGAATATCAACAGTGAGGTATATTGTAGTATGGACACTATAGTCTGAGAACATCAACAGAGGGAACTATTGTAGTACAGACACTACAATCCGAGAATATCAACAGTGAGGTCTATTGTAGTATGGACACTATAGTCTGAGAACATCAACAGAGGGAACTATTGTAGTACAGACACTACAATCCGAGAATATCAACAGTGAGGTCTATTGTAGTATGGACACTATAGTCTGAGAACATCAACAGAGGAAACTATTGTAGTACAGACACTACAATCCGAGAATATCAACAGTGAGGTCTATTGTAGTATGGACACTATAGTCTGAGAACATCAACAGAGGGAACTATTGTAATACAGACACTACAATCCGAGAATATCAACAGTGAGGTCTATTGTAGTATGGACACTATAGTCTGAGAACATCAACAGAGGGAACTATTGTAGTAGAGACACTACAATCCGAGAATATCAACAGTGAGGTCTATTGTAGTATGGACACTATAGTCTGAGAACATCAACAGAGGGAACTATTGTAGTACAGACACTACAATCCGAGAATATCAACAGTGAGGTCTATTGTAGTATGGACACTATAGTCTGAGAACATCAACAGAGGGAACTATTGTAGTACAGACACTACAATCCGAGAATATCAACAGTGAGGTCTATTGTAGTATGGACACTATAGTCTGAGAACATCAACAGAGGGAACTATTGTAGTACAGACACTAAAATCCGAGAATATCAACAGTGAGGTCTATTGTAGTATGAACACTATAGCCTGAGAACATCAACAGAGGGAACTATTGTAGTACAGACACTACAATCCGATAATATCAACAGTGAGGTCTATTGTAGTATGGACACTATAGTCTGAGAACATCAACAGAGGGAACTATTGTAGTACAGACACTACAATCCGAGAATATCAACAGGGAGGTCTATTGTAGTATGGACACTATAGTCTGAGAACATCAACAGAGGGAACTATTGTTGTACAGACACTACAATCCGAGAATATCAACAGTGAGGTCTATTGTAGTATGGACACTATAGTCTGAGAAAATCGGCTCTACTATATTCTCTTTTACTAGCTGCTGTCTCATAATTGAAATTGCTCAAATGTTTTTGCAGCTGACATGGTATTGTGTTCGTTACAACCTGAACAGGCGCTTCCTGTAAAGCACGAGATAATATACTTTGTCTATATCATTGCCACAACCGTTAGAGTGTTTGATGTCGTTATGTTTTAATTATTAAAAGGAAGACCTTTTAGGTAAATATCAGAAACACAACTACTTTTCTCCCGGATATAGCAGCTCGCATGCCACGATCATGTACTAGAAAATGCAAAGAGTGCCGTGAAGAGAAATGCTTGTTCTAGCGTCCTATTTCTTGATGCCGGAAATCGCAAATAATAAATGGCAGGTTTTTATTAATGAGTAAATATATGTCTCATGTGTGCTTTTATGGTTGTTTACTTTGATAATGAGGTTTTTATGTTATGTGCACTTTTAAACTCAAAGATACTCTCGTTGCTACCCGAGTGGGCAGTGGACGATTCTGCGCATGCTGTTGTAAGCGATTTTTGTTAAGTGTATGCTTTGCATCATTTATATATGCTTCGTGGAGATGGTGTTTGTCAACTAATATCTTTTTCTGTGTTATCTGAGTTCTCCTCGAACCGGTTATTCTGTTTATTGCTTGCAGGATCCAGGATCGCTGCAGATTAATACTTGTCTTTGCGAGCATTGTTACAAACAAACATTATTTATATCTTTGCTGTAGATCTGTCCAGTTTGTATACACACTTGTGCTGTATTAGGAGATCGATTGTAGACGGTCTACCAGGCCATCAGCAAATGATTTTCATGTTCATTTCTTTTTGAGATTTACCTTCTTATAATTTACTTGACCTGATGGCATCTGGCTGGTTGGATACGGACAAATAAAAAAACTACGTGCATAAATGCATACTTTTATAGTTGTATACTTGTTTTGTATTGGTTTTGTTTTAGGTGTACTTTTATAATGGTCTTCTTTTATGACAATGTATTTTATAATAGAATTCTTTTATGACAATTTACTTTTCCCTAGTATACAATTATGACAATGTACATTTATGATAGTGTACTTTAATGATAAAGTACTGTTATAATGATGTACTTTTATGGAAATGTACTTTTAAAATGATGTACCTTTATGACAATATACTTTTATAACAGCACACTTTAATGAAAATGTTATTTTATAATAATTTACTTTTATGACAATGCACTTTTATAATGGCGTTCTTTTATGACAATGTACTTTTATAATAATGTACATTTATGACAATGTACTTTTATAATGGCGTTCTTTTACGACAATGCACATTTATGACAATGTACTTTTATGACAATATACTTTTATAATGGCGTTTGCTTATGACAATGTACATTTATGACAATGTACTCTGTCAAGGTCGACGCTGACGTTTAAAGAGCCAGAATGAGACTCATACGACAATGTTGTCTTTCATCGAACGACAGTGGCATATTTTTCCTGGTATTGGTGATTCTACCCAATGTGGGTGTCATTGGACATTAGGGTGGCATGACATTTTTTAAATTTCATTATTGCAACCTGCGTGTTGTGTGTAGGTGTGTGTGTGTAGGTGTGTGTGTAGGTGTAGGTGTAGAAGTGAAGGTGTGTAGGTGTGTGTTTTCGGTGTGTGTGTGTGTTTGTGTATGTGTGTTTGTGTTTGTGTGCATTTGTGCCGATCATGTACTAGCCCAAAATCATGGCATCAACATATTATTATCAATAATTTGTTGTTAGGCCCACCCACGCTGGGTTGCGGTCTAACTGTTCAGCAGAAAGGTGGTACGAACGAAATGGGCGAGTGACAATTGTTGGACAGACCATTTGCTCACTGTGTCAAAGTCTAGCCTCTACACAATTGTTGGACGGACCATATGCTCACTGTGTCAAAGTATAGCCTGTACACAATTGTTGGACAGACCATATGCTCACTGTGTCAAAGTCTAGCCTCTACACAATTGTTGGACAGACCATATGCTCAATGTGTCAAAGTATAGCCTGTACACAATTGTTGGACAGACCATATGCTCGCTGTGTAAAAGTATAGCCTGTATACAATTGTTGGACAGACCATATGCTCACTGTGTCAAAGTATAGGCCTGTACACAATTGTTGGACAGACCATATGCTCACTGTGTCAAAGTATAGCCTGTACACAATTGTTGGACAGACCATATGCTTACTGTGTCAAAGTATAGCCTGTACACAATTGTTGGACAGACTATATGCTCACTGTGTCAAAGTATAGCCTGTACACAATTGTTGGACAGACCATATGCTCACTGTGTCAAAGTCTAGTCTCTACACAATTGTTGGACAGACCATATGCTCACTGTGTCAAAGTATAGCCTGTACACAATTGTTGGACAGACCATATGCTCACTGTGTCAAAGTCTAGCCTCTACACAATTGTTGGACAGACCATATGCTCACTGTGTCAAAGTACAGCCTGTACACGATTGTTGGACAGACCATATGCTCACTGTGTCAAAGTATAGCATGAACACAATTGTTGGACAGACCATATGCTCACTGTGTCAAAGTATAGCCTGTACACAATTGTTGGACAGACCATATGCTCACTGTGTCAAAGTCTAGTCTCTACACAATTGTTGGACAGACCATATGCTCACTGTGTCAAAGTATAGCCTGTACACAATTGTTGGACAGACCATATGCTCACTGTGTCAAAGTATAGCCTCTACACAATTGTTGGAAAGACTGTGTCAAAGTATAGCCTGTACACAATTGTTGAACAGACCATATGCTCACTGTGTCAAAGTATAGCCTGTACACAATTGTTGGACAGACCATATGCTCACTGTGTCAAAGTATAGCCTGTACACAATTGTTGGACAGACCATATGCTCACTGTGTCAAAGTATAGCCTGTACACAATTGTTGGACAGACCATATGCTTACTGTGTCAAAGTATAGCCTGTACACAATTGTTTGACAGACCATATGCTCAATGTGTAAAAGTCAAGCCTCTACACAATTGTTGGACAGACTGTGTCAAAGTATAGCCAGTACACAATTGTTGGACAGACCATATGCTCACTGTGTGAAAGTATAGCCTGTACACAATTGTTGGACAGACCATATGCTCAATGTGTTAAATTCAAGCCTCTACACAATTGTTGGACAGACGGTGTCAAAGTATAGTCTGTACACAATTGTTGGACAGACCATATGCTCACTGTGTCAAAGTGTAGCCTGTACACAATTGTTGGACAGACCATATGCTCACTGTGTCAAAGTCTAGTTTCTACACAATTGTTGGACAGACCATATGCTCACTGTGTCAAAGTATAGTCTGTACACAATTGTTGGACAGACCATATGCTCACTGTGTCAAAGTATAGCCTGTACACAATTGTTGGACAGACCATATGCTCAATGTGTAAAATTCAAGCCTCTACACAATTGTTGGACAGACGGTGTCAAAGTATAGCCTGTACACAATTGTTGGACAGACCATATGCTCACTGTGTCAAAGTATAGCCTGTACACAATTGTTGGACAGACCATATGCTCACTGTATCAAAGTATAGCATGTACACAATTCTGAATAGACTTAACATATCTAGACTGCAAAGGGGGCAACATGTGCAAGTCTTTTTCAGAGTTCAGGACAATCGGCTGACAGACACATAGCTCTGCACGAACACAGTGGAGGATAAATTGTCCATACGGAAGGATAGTGTCTACTCTACCGGCTCAGAGTACTCGGAACATGTTGCTACAGGAACCTTGATGGTTCCTTGAGAACGGTAAGGATATTAATAATCTGCTGGGTGAAAAGCATCATCTGTAACGACTTTACCAAAACGACCCTTGCTACTCATCCAAAATATCAGCCCGCACCAATATTTGTAGGATTGTGCAGAACCAGCTCAGGTCAATGCAGAATGCCCTGCTCAACAGCAAAGCAGATGCAATGCATCGACATACATACACAACGGACTCGAAGTGGGTTTAAGATGCTCTGAAAGCAGTATAAGGTCTCCAGTCATCATTCAACTTCTTTCCGTTGTTGTTGATGACTTGGCACTACTAACTGACAAAGTCCATAGTGTGGAGCGCTGCTCAGAGCACTTCTGCGAACTAGCCAAAACATGCATACCTCAAGTTGCTATCAACGACAGGCTTCATGACAGGTAAAATACAGATGAGACAGAGAAAGCAATAAACCTAATGTCCATTGGCAAAGTTTCAGGGTCAGCTGATATTTCTGCTGAAGTTTACAAAACAGGATGCCCTGTGCTGCTGCACAAGCATTCTCGCTCTAAATTCATGTCAGAAACCTCAGCAACTGAAAGACATCACAATTATTCACAATTACATGAGCAGGAACAATCAATAATCTTGTGATATGAATCTCCCTTTTGTCGTTTGCTGAATAAATTCTAAATCGGATCACGCTCAACCGCCCAACAACTAATCTTTGGCAAGAGCTACTCCCATAACGTCGGTGTGGTTTCCGAGCTAGTCGCAAGTCGGTTAGAACAGATATCTGAAGTTGGTCATTTCCAGGTGAAATGACACAAACATCATCATGATTCTTACAAGATTTTTGTTGACCTGACCTTTGACACCGTCAGCAAGGACGTACTGGAAATACATGGCGATATTCGGCTGCCATAGATGTGTTATTTTTTTGGTTGCGTTCGCTTTATTTCTCTAATCCCCAAGGTGGTGTGCGTTCCGCTGTGGTTTTTATTTTGCGCCTGTTTGCCCAGTGCATTCAACTTCAGCTTTGCATTTTATGTAAGTGTCTGCTTCCTCCTGCATTTTCTAAGGGTTTGCTTCCCCGGGGTAACGGCCGGTGCTGTGATGGGGATCGAACCCAGCACCTAATGGTTATGAGCCGTGTCATTTAACCACTAGCCCACGCCGTCCCCTGCTGCCCCAGATAATACATCAGTTTCCCATCAGTTTCTTGTTGGCATGTCCACGAGTGTACTGGGTGATAGCGAACTGACTGTAACCCTCTCAGTCAGAAATACAGTCAAACAGGGATGTGTGCTGGCCCGAGCATCCTTTAGCATGGTATGTGTTGCCATTATTTCTGATATTATACATGGTTGTGCCACCGGTGTATATACCAGATACAGATACTGATCATTCTGAAGCGTCTAAGGTTTATCACAGAAGCGAGAGGTATTACCATCTTAGATCTCCTTCGCGCTGAAGAATGCGTCATCCACACGTTCTCATTACAGGACATACAGATCACCATAAATGATCTTTCAGCTGCTTGCACTAACTTTAGATTTACCATCTGCACAAAGAAAAATCCGGAAGCAATACTTCTACTGGCTATATGAAAGCCACAACCACAAACCACAAATCACTGTATATGCCCAACATCTACAAGCAGTGGAAGCCTTGCCTAGCTTTATAGTACCGTCGTCAGAGAAGCGAAAATCTACTCTAATGAGAGTAAAAATCATCAGTTGTCACCAAGATCAAGATCTATCGTGTTGTGAAGCTAACGGATCTACTGTGCGTATGAGCAGCATGGACAGTCTTTAGCAGGCATATCGGGAAACGCAATCATTTCCACATGAGCTGTCGTTGCAGTCTGTTAGGGATCGGTTGGCATGATAGAGTGCTAACCTTTGAAGTCTTGAACATTCACGCAGCGGTAGACAGATGAAATAAGATGGATTAAACATGTTGGATGCATGCCCGATAAGTTTTCGGCTGAGAAGCGGTTGCGCAGTGAGCTCAGGACTGACAAGCACTTGGTCAAGGGGACAAAAGAAACAACACAGAGACTCTCTTAAAGTATTTCTGAACAGTTTTCCCATTGGAGTCGCCTTCTGGGAGTTGTTTCCCCTGAACAGTTCGGCCGGGCGCATTACCATCACAAACGGTGTTAGCATCGATCAGAGGAAAGATGCATCGTTCCTGCCCAAAAAAGCAAGCTGCACGAAAGGACAGAATGAAAGACGGTTCTACTCTGTCCACGTGTTCAGTACATGCGGTAGAGTTTGTTATGCTTAGATCGGATTTTAAATTCAAAGGTAGTCGCATCTAAGTACACATGTCTGATGTTGTTGTCATCTACGTTTGCGATGATCAACTATTATTAATGCTAATACCTGAATACACACACCGGAGTAGAGGCGGAGGCAACCCAACGGTTAGTGCACGGGCTCCTCGGCTGAGCGATCAGGGTTCAGTCCTCAGTTGGTGAGGGACTTTTTCCCCATAGCAAAACAGCTTCCGGTGCTCACACAGACTTAAAATCTTAGTACCAGAATCATCTAGGAAAGTTAAAGTGGATACATCACCTCTAGTGTGCCGTTGGTCGAGAAAAATATGAGCCTAACATCAAATCCTCAATATGAAACATCGACGTATTAAGAAGATCTTTACTTACTTTTCATACATTGGAGTAGATAAAGGAGTAAATGTTAGAGTGGCTATTGAAGTGGATATTGGAGTGGATATTGAAGAGGTTATTGGAGTGGATATTTGAGTGGATATTGGAGTGGATATTTGAGTGGATATTTGAGTAGAAATTGGAGTGGATATTGGAGTGGAAATTGGAATGGATATTAGAGTAAATATTGGGGCAAACATTGGAGAGATAAAGGAGTAAGTGTTGCAATGGATATTGGAGTGGATAATGGAGGGACTATTGGAGTGTATATTGGAGTGGACAGTGGAGTGGATATTGGAGTGTATATTGGAGTGGGTAATGGAGTGGATATTGGAGTGTATATTGGAGTTGATATTTGACTTCAAATCAAAGTACAATTGAATAGATGTATTATACAATGAAGTAGATATTGTAGAAGATATTGAGATAAATATTGAGGGAGATTGAGATAGATATTCGGGCAGATATTGAGGTAGATATTGCAGACGTTATGTAATGTAATGTGTTGGACATTCATGTCGTGCGTATGAAAGTACATCACGGATGTCCACCAGACAGGCATAAATTATGGTCTTAAACTTTCAGATACTGGTGTATTTTTCAGGGAGCCGCGTAGCGCAGTGTCTAGAGATCTGGTTTCGCATCTGAGTGGTCCTGGATTCATTCCCCAGTTGAGGAGGAAATGTTTATTCAGACCACAACAGTTCCCGGGTCAACCCAGCCTTGAATGGGTACCGGTTCAGTCCGGGAAGTAAAAGTGGCGAGGGAGAGGAAATGGCTACCGCCCTCACATAGCCGAGCTTTTAGATCACTAACACCTCACATCCCTACGACAGTAATGCAATCGGTTACTTTACTTTCAGTCCAGATCATTCAGGGGTTTACTTCCACAACTAAATACTGATAAGATGACATTAGATGTTTTAAAAGGAAAACATGCTGACGTCAATAATATGATGTTTTGTCAGACAGCAGCCTGGTAATTTAGAAATTTGGAATACAATGTATGCGGGAAGGGCGCATAAGAGAAGGGATACATAGTGTACTACCAGACGACGACATAATACAGCAATTTGCATACTCCACGCAGTCATTCAGTTAATGGGAAAGGAACAGATATGACATTGTCTTATTTGTCTTCTGTTTATAGAAAATGGGAAAGCTAACGTCACCTTTGAAATAATTGCAGTGGTTAATGTCCTGAGAATTCAGGGCATAGAAACAAAGTATATGCAGATGATATAGATAAATTAGGGCTGTTAAATCGAATTTACCCTGTTTTATCTGCCAAAGCGATGCCTGCATGCTGACAAGAAGGGCAGCGGATCGAATCCCCGGTAAGACATATGTTGTTTTCCTGTTGGGGGTGGAATAAATAAACATAGCCAGCACACGACGTAGTGACAGCAGTGTCGAAGCGGCCTGTAGTCCTTTGGCCAAAAAAATCTCGAGTACCCCAACAAAGGCAAAAAGTCGTAAAACATTTTCAGCATATGTATCGCGGCGATACAATTTCCC
Source organism: Ariolimax columbianus (assembly GCA_036924085.1). Lineage (NCBI taxonomy): Eukaryota > Metazoa > Mollusca > Gastropoda > Stylommatophora > Arionidae > Ariolimax > Ariolimax columbianus. The sequence goes on from JAVGWX010000008.1 coordinate 81,863,254, forward strand.
CAAAGCTGTTCACAAAGGCCATTGAAGAATTATTTATAGAACTAAACCGAGAAGATGTCAGTGTAAGGACATTGAGAGAGAAATGATCACCCAGCTAAGGTCCTCCATGATATAGTCCTCCATGATATAGTCCTCCATGATATAGTCCTCCATTGAGAGAAATGATCACCCAGCTAAGGTCCTCCATGATATAGTCCTCCATGATATAGTCCTCCATGATATAGTCCTCCATTGAGAGAAATGATCACCCAGCTAAGGTCCTCCATGATATAGTCCTCCAGCGAGAGAAATGATCACCCAGCTAAGATCCTCCCTGATATAGTCCTCCAGCGAGACAGTATGTCTAGCAATTAGAAGAAAGAAAAGAGACTGAGCGATTCCTGATTGAGGGAAACGAATAAAACTAGTCGGTATGTCTCACGATTAGAAGAACAAAGGAATATATACTGGACGCTGTATGCCCAGGGGAACTGCGGCTAAGAAATGATTCTTTAGTATACATTTCACATTTACTTAGGCGAGGAAATTACAAATTCCCCCAAAATATACAGTGAGACGTCATGTAGGATAACATCAAGACGGTGCAGCTTCAATGGAATCAGTTATACTGCAATACTTCAACAGATGAGACAGAGACACTTTTAACAGCATTGTTATTTCAGCTATGGTATTTAGCTGCGAGGTATGGAACCTACAAAAGTGGAGTCACTTAAATTTGAGTTGCTCAAAAGATAATGAAGCCAAGAATATCAACAGGCTCTCTATGGGACCGAATTCACAACACATGAAATAGGTGGTGAACCGTCTTTCAGGACGTCATAGATACTGCATTACTAGAAGATGCAGATGGGCCGGACATATGATGCGCATATCTGAAAATAGACGACGCGAAAAGGGACATCCTAATAGTCCCAGAAATTTCCGCTCCCACTCGGACGTCCACCAGTGAGATGGAGAGATGGCGTGAATAAAGCCCTTCGTGCAACATGATGCTCCAAGACAAAAGACAACATTTTGCTACTTTATATCAAACACTTGTAATGTATGATTGAATACTTGACTGTAGATTCAACAAGTGGAATCAGGGGAGAGAGAAATATTATTATAGTAACATTGAAAACGATTCGTAACAGACGACAAACAGATGTTGGACAGAAGGCTTCCAAAAACGATGCCTATTACCAGTTGAACCGAAGAGAGCAGGTCGTTGTCTTCAGACTTCGCACTGGCCACAATAGACTGAGGTACCACCTATTCAACAAATTGAAGATAGGGTGTACCGACGAATGCCCGTGCGGTACTGGTAAAATGACAACTGAACATCTGCTGCAGAACTGCCCGACATACGGGGATCAGAGAGAGCAGATGTGGCCATTGCCAGTGGAACTGCAAGACAAGCTCTATGGTAGTGGCGAGAGTCTCAGGACGACCGCCGCTTTTTTCGAAAAAATAATGGTTGCTGTCTGACTGTGTACGCAGAAGAAGAAGAAGAAGGACAGAAGGCTTGAAATTCAATCTTCTAAAACCATCACCTACATGTTCTCGGATACATACTCCCTGCAAGGGTTTCGGCTGCAGTGTTGGCCTATGTTTTATGCGAAAAAAGCTAAATGAGTAGATTAATTTACAAGAATATGCACGAATGAATACTAGAATATATGTATGTTAATATTATATATATATATATATATATATATATATATATATATATATATACACACACACATACGAAGGATGTTCACATGAAACTAGACAACGATGTTTAAAGAAGAATGCACCTGATCTGGTCTCGGACGATCTTTTGTTAACACGTCCTTTTTTTTAACATCGTTGTTCAGTTCTTCAATATTGTCTTTCACACACTTTTGTCACCATACACTGCCTGCATTCTGAATGCCAACTGGTCGACATCCTTCAACTGTTAGAAACCGAAACACCGCTCGCTGATCAACTATGGACAGATTCCGTATCACATCCGAAATGTTTTCAACGGTCTACTGAGGAAATTATGAATCGGAGGATAATGAAATTTTGAAAACCTGACGGTTAGTATGTGTTGTTTACACCAGAATTGATGTCATCATGTGCATCGTACGTATGTTTTGTTTCAGTTTGGTGCGGTTTCATTTGAGCACGCCTCGTATATATATATATATATATATATATATATATATATATATATATATATATATATATATATCAATGCCAAAACGTAGGTGTCATTTCAATCGGAAGCGTATCACTTTGAAAACGGAAATGGTAACCACACATTGTAGCCGTAATGTGTTCGATGCAACCAGAGCATGTAATTTAAGTTCGAAGATTTTTAAAGAAATCCTCAACCTTAATGCGCGGTTTCATTTAAGATCCCCTCTCTACCTCTACCTTCGCGCACTGTCGAGATTAGCTGTTTCCATTACCGCACATGCTTTGATTTCTGGCGTCAGCTAGGCTGTCTTAATAATTTCTTAACTTAGCGATATCACGTCTTTTCGATTTGGGCCTGTCTATTTCAGAAGTGCTGCTGTTAAAGATTAGTGAGATCAGATTTTTGGTCTGTTTTCCAGTGAAGAAACTGAGCCTCTATCTTTGCAGTCTCTGCTAGAGCTGTCCTCGTTAAAATCAATCATCCACGGGACAGCTTGACAGAAAGATGTTCGTGATTGAGTCTGCGTTTCTAAATGGTTAAATCTCAGACCAGCAGTAACTTTTTTCCAGACCTTAATGTCTGATTCTACCTACGACAATAAATAGTCCCTTGCGAGACTCATGTATTAAAGCACTTTGTGCGCGTTTGCATCGACAGTTTAAATATATTTGACGTAAACATGGCTATTAGTCCGATAAACACTCTCTTTAGTCCCCATATACGATGAGCAGCGATAATAGTTGGGTCCTTCACCCTCGAACGTGTCTCGTGATACACCTAAATGAATTGGCGGTATATTTCTCAAAAAACATATTTCTTAAAAAAAGTTGTGACTACATTCGACATTGAACTTAGCTTAACTTAACGTCTTTATACTGGTTTAGACTCTACAGAGTATGTATACAACCAGTTAATTGGAGGGTGGTGTTTACCAATGTGGGAGAGTCCACCTTAATAGACTTAAACACTAGAATTAAATAGACCAGCAGCCATTTAAGCGCCAATCTATAGCTGCTCTTAACAAACCACATGGGGAAAGGTACAAATAACAGGTAGATTTTTAATTTGAATGTTTGTGCATGCAGCGGCCGTTAAGCCTGCGTTTCACGATTCCCAATTCCTAAGGAATTTTTAACGTGCTTGACACTGAACATGGGATTGAAATCTCACTACCGAGAGATCAGGGGTCCGACCTCACTACCCAGAGATCGTGAGACTTTTTATCAGATGATCCACAAGAAAAAAAATCGCGGTTTCCACCGTGATTCGAACACGCGACCTCCAGCACCTTACTGAGGCGAACACCTTACTTTGAGACCACTGATTGCCCTTATTTGAATACATAGTGAGTTTGGTAATTTCAGAAAGCAATAACAATAACTGCTAACACAAGAAGACGACAGACGAACATTCAAATATTTGTTTATGACACGTGTCATCAAATCAGAGGAATTAATATAGCATATTGTGAACACGTGCGTTGCTTTGAAGTAAGCGGTAAATACTTTCATAACCAGAGAAAACAAAGAATGGCGTTATCTAAAGTGTCATTATAAGCAAGAGTATGAGAGAATGGTCTGACGGTTAGGATACCCGTCTGCTAGTGAGATGAACACGAGTTTGAAACATGAAAACAACCTATTATTTTATATCGAAGTTGAAATATGTTGTTACTCTCCTAGCAAGCGTCCTATATTTCTCGGATATATAAATTCCAATGACGGGTTCCAGCAACGGGAAAGATAAAATTCCGAGAAATCATGTCTATAATTAGAATAAAGGTAGCAGTTTTTCCCAAATGAAATACTGGTGATAACGTTTTCGAATCATCACGGCTTCGCCTTGTGTGAGGTAGGGTGACCAGCTGACTTTCTAGCTGTTTACATTTCTTTAGAACTGAACTCAGTTAACACTTTACATCTTAGTAGACGAGCTTGCTCCGACGAGGATCGTGAACCTGATCCCTTTACTATGACACGTAAACGTTCTACCTGCTTACATTTTCACATGAACATGTCCGACGTGATGCATGGATAAGATCATACGACTATTTGGAAGTGAGTGTATTATCTCTTATAAAGAATCGTATGCACTGGTACCGTAACTAAATGTGACAAAGTTCACATCGGTTTGGTTGATCCACGTAGGAAATACATTGGTTCTCTGACAAAATGAGTAAATAGTGTATTTAAATAAAGGAAACACTTTACCGATTGATAATATTGGCACATTTGAGTTGTGTGACATAAACACATACATGTTCAAAATAGTTATATGTGAGGATAGTGTCAAACGTTAACCGACGTTTGTACATCATGTATTAATGACTGAACTCACGTGAACAACAGATGTGATATTGTCATCAAACGTAAAGGCACTCTAACAAGAACTATGATATTGATATCATGTGTAATAGAAACTTTAATTACATCTGTTAAACTGTCATCTTATTGCATAGTTACTCCAATAACAGCTGTGAATCTGGCATTATAGAGTGCATATACTCTAATAACAACTATGATACTGTTATCGTATGGTATAAATTCTCTAATAACAGATGTGATGTTTTATCTTGTGGTATAGATAATCTAATAACAGCTACGATATTGTCGTCATGCGATCGCCAGAAAGATTTGAGTTAAATGTCATTAAGTTGAACTTCTGAGTATCTGAGATGTAGAGCACTCTTTTCTCGCGGGAAAGGTGCCAGGTTCGATCATGGTAACACGTTTAAGTCAGCCCAGCTGTAATTTGGTGTCTGAATTACTTATAAGGACAGAAAGGGAGGAAGAGAACTGGCCACCTTTCCTCATATAAAGCGATGACTCAGTGCAATGAAGTCTCTAACACGTAATCAACAATCGCTGCTATAAAACTACATTTACAATGCTACACTTGCGTTTACAGAAAGCTAAGAGTGTCTGTGTCTGTACGTATGTATGCGCGCATGTGTGTATATGTGTATGTATGTATGTGCCGCGAAGCTGGTTTCGCAATCAGGTAAAACATAATCTCCAGACTAGCAAGTCTGCCAAAATGAATCAGTGATCGAGTGATGTCACTTTCCCTTCCCCTGGGTGGGAATAGACAAGCCACAATGTTCATTGCCTACGCACCTACTATGACTAACCCAGATGAGACCGAAAATAGATTCTTGAGTGGCTTATCACTGCAGTTCCGAGGACTGACGAATTATTCATCCTGGGTGATTTTAATGCTAGGGTTGGTGCAGATCACACGGCTTGGAAAGGAGTCGTTGGTAAACATGGAATTGGAAAATGCAACAGCAATGGACTGCTCCTGCTACATACTTGTGTTACAAATGATCTCCTTATCACAAACACAACTTTCCAAACTTCCAGCACGGAACCGCACGACATGGATGCACCCAAAGATCCCGCCACTTGCATCTTATTTACTACGTCATCGTGAGACGCATGGATCGCATTGATGTTCAAATAACAAAGAGCCTGGGTGGTGCGGAGTCCTGGACCGACCACCGCCTTGTGATTACCAAGCTGAACCTTCAAATCCGACCCAAGATACGTCCTCAGGGCAAGAGACCAGCGAAATGTTTAAACGTGCAAAAGCTTAAGTGCAAACCCACACTTGACTTCATTTTGAAAATAGCGATTTTGAACAGGACTGGCCATGACTCAAAAATACCTTTCAGGCAAACACAAGGGCTGTTTCGATAGGAATGAGGGAGAAATATAAATCCTTATATATGCAAAGCACGATGAGCATTTGGTTCATCAAAGGGAAACCATCTCAACCCAACAAACATGTATTCTCAAATGCTCGTAAAGCCCGGCGATCAAGGCTTAGACAAATACTGGACACCTGGCTCACCAACTGGACACCAGGCTCAACAACTGGACACCTGGCTCAACAACTGGACACCTGGCTAGACAGACAAGCTGAAGAAATAGAATAATTTGAGAACCGCCATAATGCAATACGTATCTTTGAAGCCCTGAAAACTCTAGACTGCCCCTAACTCTGTGTTAGACACCAAATCCGCAACACCAATGAGATATTGTTAACAGATACGTGCCAGATACTTGATAGCGGAACACTTCTGAGATATTCTCAATCATCCTTCAGCCATAAGCGATGGAGCCATCCATTGGATGCCACAAGTGCCTATAAACACGAAGATGAACGAAATCATCACCCAGGATGAGGTGGGAAAGGCCATAAATGTACTTTGGATGGGGATTTCCCATCTGGCGGTGGATAAAATACCAGCAGAGATCTATAATAGTTCTTCTTGATCGATCAACTGATGCTGTGCTTCTAGTCCGGTAAGGTTCACGATCAACTGATGCTGTGCTTCTAGTCCGGTGAGGTTCACGATCAACTGATGCTATGCTTCTAGTCCGGTGAGGTTCCCGGAGGAGACTGTGCGTTTCAGGTCTTCGCCGGTCCCCCACAGCTTTTCGAGCATGGTCGCTTCCCCAGACCAGACTGCCTCTTTTTGGTTTGCATTGTGGTAGGGCATTCTTGCAGAATATGTTCTGGTGTTTGCTTGGGTGCTCCACAATGACACGTGGCAGTGTGTCTGATACCCATTCTGTGGAGGTGCGCCTTGAGTCTACAATGTCCCTTTCGGATTTGTTCCCTCAGTCCACATACCGCTCAAAAATTCAGTGATCCTGCTAGCAAGACATGGATCTACAATACAGCTGTCCCATGTCTTGCTAGCAAGATAGCTAAACTATTGAGCGTTTAGTGGACTTAGGGGAAAATTCCGCAGGAATTGAAAGATGCTTCAAAAGTTCACATATACAAGAGAAAAGGAGACCAGCAGAACTGGGATAATCACCGTGAAATGTTCCTGCTATCCGTCCACACAAAAATTTATAGCGCGCTCCCTTATTAAATCGACTAAGCAATTCTCTTGAAGAAAACTACCACTTTCCAGATAGTCAGTGTGGCTTCAAAACCGGACGGGGAATTCTGGACATGATCTTCGCTGCGCATCAGATACAGGAAAAATGCCAGGAGCATAGCATAGACATATACCTGCATTTATTGACCTCACTAAGGCATTCGACGGGGTAAACAGAGGTGGACTGTGGATGGTCTTGTCAAAGTTCGGCTGCCTTACCAAATTTATCACCATGGTGAGACAACTCCACGAAGGTATGCGCGTGCTCGTGGGTTGGAAAACGGAGAGACTTCCGGAAAGTTTGACGTGACAAACGGTGTAAAGCAAGGATGTGTGCTTGCCGCAACTTTGTTTAACATGATGTTTTCAGCCACGATGTCGGATTCTTTTAGAGCAATAAAATCCGGCATAGCCATCAGATTCGACATGGAGGGCAAGCTACTCAATACTCGAAGAATGGGGACAAACACCAGAGTAGCAGGCGACATTATCCGTGAACTTGTATTTGCTGACGACTGTGCTGTGAATAGAAACTCAGAGCGGGAAATGCAGGAGGAAATGAATCCGTTCTCTGGTACATGCAATAATTTCGGACTGGTAATAATTGTTAAAAGAACGGCAATTATGCACCAACCAACTCCTGGTACAGAATACACAAAGCCACAAATCAAAACAAATGAACAGATCCTGAAAGATGTGTGCAAATTCACGTACCTGGGTAGTACACTGTCGCGAACCGTCAATCTGGACGACGAGAGGGCAAACAGTATAATGAAAGTCAGTGCAGCCTTCGGTAGAATGCGCGCAACAGTATTGAAGCGCCGGGGCATTAGCGCCAAGACAAAACTCAAGGTTTACCGATCTATTATCCTCCCAAACCTGTTATACGCATGCGTGAGTTGGACTGTCTATGCGAGACAGGCGAAAAGATTGAATCACTTCCACACAACCAGCCTGAGACGCATACTCTGTATCCGCTGGCAGGACCATGTCCCTGACACTGAAGTCATGAAAAGAGCAGAAATGACAAGCATCCACGCATCGCTGAAGGCGGCACAGTTGAGATGGGCTGAGCACCTTGTGCGCATCCCATGCACTAGACTGCCAAAGAGAGCTCTGTACGCTGAGTTTAGGGAAGGCTGTCGGAAAGAGGGTCGCCCAAAAAAAGCGATTTATGGACAGCCTGAAAGAAACTGACATTCTGTCACATCGATAAGGACAACTGAGAGAGCATTGCGGGAAAACAGATCGGTCTGGAGAAATGTACTAAACAAGGGCGTTGCTGAAGGAGAAAGTTACCGCTTGCAGACAGCGCAAACCAAACGCCTGATCTGGAAGGTGAGAGCAACACAACCACTCTCACCGGCAGGAGATGACTTAGTGTGTAAACCATGTAAAAGAACATTCGGTAATCGCATTGGACTGATACGACATATGAGGTTCAGCAAACACTACACCAAAACATGCCAGACAGTGCAGAAACAAAACAAAACAGATCACATACAACAAGGATAATGTCGGTGGTCGTTACCAACAACGATGGACATTTATCCTGTATGGTATGGTATGGTATGGCATGGTTTTGGTATGGTAGGGTATGGTATGGTATGGTATGGTATGGCATGGTATAGTATGGTATGGTATGGTATGTTATGGTATGGTACTTACGTATGTATGTATGTTTGTGTGTGTTATTGTGTGTGTGTGTGTGTATATATATATATATATATATCAATATAAGCAGGATATTCGTATCACAAGAGACAGATTCATTAAAAAGGGCAAATAAATATGCAGGAGAGATAATTATGCTTGGCAAAACAAAATACCGTGACATGTAATGTAAAAAACATGTGACATGAAAGCCTAACATGAGGACTGACAAATATGGCTGGTAAATAAGTTCATGCATGACAGGTAAATAGGCAAAACATACACATATGGTTGATAGACACATACACGGGAAATGCAAATCTCCCAAGCATGCATTTAGACAAGTCAGGCACATTTGAAGAATAGACAGATATTCAAAATGGAGAAGTATTTTGAACAGAGTAATATCAAGGACATACACTTAAACGGAAAATTCAAGTAAACAGGATAAATCAACAATAACAAAAACCGAAACAAGCCAATCAGTCGTACAGATACAAAGACGTCACAAACAATTAACGGGACAGGTACATAAATGTGACAGACAATTAATGGGACAGATACACAAATGTGATAGACAGTTAACGGGAAAGACGATAATAACGTGCATGAAATTACACCGGTCAGACAAATACATTGGACACCTTGATAAGCAGGAGAAAGTACTCCTAAAATGCTCTACATAAACAGAAGCTGCAATAGGACAAAAAACACAAAGGGACAAAATCATGTATTTGAGAAATTCATAAAAATTATACACGATTTTTATGAAACGGCCATCTGCACGTAAAGTCCACAAAGACACACTGTCAGAAACATTTACAATTTAAAATGTGGTTACACGGGGAAACAGCTCGGAAACTTAACAAGTAACAAAGAGTTTATTGTCTCCAACAATCTACTTCATGGTGATGGATCGGATGATACCGTAAACATTAAACTGCAGGAGAAAGGAAATGCAATGGGCGTATCATAAACAGCAAGATCTGTATTTTATTTATGGTTGCTATGTGCTATCCAAAAAGCAGAAAGATAAAGAGAAACATAAGACAACCAGTGGAAACTGCCAGGCAGAGCTGCAGATAAGAAATATCAAAAGAAGAGAGAAAGATAAAGAGCAAACATAAAGACTCCATAAATTATGATGGTCATATAATGACAGAGAAGTGCTAACTGTTGCTTGTTTGGGACGTAACATTGACAAAGATTGAAAAACAAACCAAATGATTTATTTCAGGATAACACATCTCGATGTACTTTCAACACTCTTGACTAAGCATGTCCAACTTCAACAAGAGAGCATGATTCATCATAGCGAATTTTAAATATATCAGCGTGCCATACAATAGGATGCTGTTTCAAAATTGGAAAATATTTGTTAAGTTTGAACCAAAAAATCCGTAGTTTTGATAAATTGTTAAAGAAAATTTAGCATTGAGTTTATTAAAGTGTTTTGTAAAGTCAACAATCAATGACAGATTACATCCCCAGCTTTTGTTTTCAACTATCTCAGAGGTTTATCTGTTATGATAATGAAAGCAGTTACTTCATCATTCTATCTAGCTATCTTCGGTCCACTTGTGTCGTTAGACGTCGTGGAGAGGTGTGACGTCCTCTGTGTAATATTTTTTTTTGGCAGACGAAAATCCGCTGGTGACTTGCCAGGTCTATCCCAGTATCTATTACCAACCATTAGATTGGTAACCCCTGGAAAATACGATCGTCTATTTTGGGGACTGGTGGTGGTAGAAGCGCAAATTAAAGAAGTGTAGACACGCAGTCTGTCAGACGCCATCTAAACCGCTCCGCTCACCACATAACCAAGACCTTTTACTATAGCCACACAGTTCCCTTTTTACGACATTTTCTCTGTGGGGCGAGAATCCCCAGAATAATTTGAGTAGATCTTCCACTTGAATTTTGTCCGAGCAATAGCCGTTATTCCTACATTTTTCGATTTCCAACTGCCAATGGATTTTTAAGGTGCGTGCCACTGCACACGGGTGTATTATCTCACTACTCATAGATTAGTGATCATGTTAAAAAAACAGTCTCCACCGTGATTTGAACAATCGACCTCCAGCACTAGAGGTGAACACCTTATCTCGAGACCACTGGGTCCCTCATTCTTGATTTTTCATGACCATGAAAACAGTTAACTCATATTTCATGACCATGAAAACAGATATCTCATATATCAAACCATAAAAGCGCTTCAGCATCTATCCCTAACTTCTCTCGTTGTTCGCTCTCAAATAATAGCATATGTTTCCTTCCTTCTCTGCATTCTCTCGTCGCCTTGCAATTTATCTCGCAATTGTGTTTGGGAGGGCCATGTAGTCACTCTGCTCAAGAAAATGGACACGATTTCAGGGTGCTGGTGCAAAAAATAACGACATAAGTCCAGGGCATTGGTGGACATCAACATTGAGAAAACAAAAACAGTGATTCTAGATCCAAACAAAAAATTAATTAATATGCAGAACAGAATATGTGATCTCAAACTGAAACAGATATAGAGTTTATCCTTTCTGGGACATGTAGTAATGCTGCGGAAAATAAATCAGAAAAAGAATAAGTTAGGCCAAAGCGTTTTCAACAACATGCGACACATACTGGCATCCAGATAGATAAATCATAATTTGAAACTTTTATTATTCGTCGTTCGTTCTCAAACTCTTTCTCTGAAACCTCGAAAAGGTCCTTGCAGGCAGTAGGATGTAGTGCATAGAATGGATTGCGTTGTGTTGTAGTTTATAGCTTGACTGCGAGATTTGCACCTTTCAATTCGACACATACGACTACAGCATGGTATTTCGGGTAACGGGTTAGCCTTCTCTCTTTGATGCATTCTCCTTTAGCAACCTGTTATCGAGGATGACCATGTAGAAGTGGAGAAGGGTCTTGACAGCTCTGGGGCGTTAGCCCTGACACTAGCAGTTAACTTTGTAATGCTGACGGCTTCAGTTCCTGCACTGAATTTGAAACTTAACAGTCAAGTGATATGTATTCGCGTCACTACTTTATGCTGTGGACTCGTGGATAGGGAATAAACAGGTGGAAAAGAGAATCGAGGCATTTTAGATGTGACTTTATAAACGATTAATTGGGCCATGTCTCATGGAAATAAAAGAAAACAAAGCATAGGTACTGAAAGGTTGAAGATGGAAAGTTAACTTTTGTCAGAAAGCAAGGTAAAATAGATGAGATATTTTGGCCATATAATAAGGCATAGCACGTTAATGAAGACAAAACTAGAGTGTAAGGTTGAAGGTAGCTGCCCACGAGACAAAGATAAAAAGTGGTCCGACAACAACAGGAGATAGAACGGAAAGAGTATGTCACGTTATACAATCACGACAAGAGATTAGAGAACGTTGCAGATCCATTCCAGTCGACCTACGTTGTAGAGATGACACCTGAATGTATATAACATATATAGAAACGTATGCAGAAGACTCTCGGGCCCACCAAGTAATCCGTTTGGAAGCCAGAGCACGTTCCGCTGACTGTTCATGACCACGGGTGTAGGCACAGTCCCAGGCAGCATACAGCTCTTCACTGTTGTCTTCGACACACTTTTGTCACGATACACTGCCTGCATTCTGCGATGATTGTCAACTGGTCGACATCCTTCAGCTGTTAGAATCACCGCTCGCTGGTATAGAGACGCTAACCCTACAGACGACCATCAGCCGTGAGAAGATGTACTTGAGGTACGTGGCCCGGTCAAGACAAAAGTGATGGGTTTCTAATGCTGGGTCTCTGTGCCTACCATTGTCTCTCCATCAGCAACACCATATTTTGGTTGTCCACTTGCAACAAGACATCGTGGATGCATCCCAGCTCTAAGCAATGGCATTTCATTCGATATGTCCTCAATAGAAAGATGGACAGACGAGATGTGCGAGTGACAAAGGCTATGTGCGATGTTTAGAGTTGGACAGATCACAGACTTATTGTGTCAAAGTTTAGCCTCCACATATAGCCTATGCGACGTCATCAGGGTCGAAAACGTGAGAAGAGACTTAACATCTCTAATCTGCAAAGTGGGCCCCATGCGGAACGCTTCTCCAGGGCTCTGGAAAGCCGACTGACAGACATACAGCAACGTATAGAAACAGTCGAGGAGAAATGGGACTTTCTGGAGAATGCATTCTACTCTACCGCTTCTGAGTATTTGGGTCATGCAGCTCGCAGAAACCAAGACTGGTTTAATGACAATAAGGCTATTATGACCTTTCTGGATGAAAAATATCGTTTATTAACTCCACCAAGACGATCCCTTCTCATCTTCCAAAAAGTCAGCGTTCATCAATATTAGCACGATTGTCCAGAACAGGCTCAGTACTAAGCATGATACATGGCTCAACAGCAAAGCACATGGAATTCTGCAGTACGCAGACACAAATGACTCAAAGCGGTTTAACGATACCCTAAAGACGGTCTATGGTTCCAGGTCCTACCATTCATCTCCTGTGCTTAATACTGCTGACCGATAAAGCCGATATTCAGGAGCAATAGTCAGAGCACTTAAGTGCTATCCTAAACTATCCATCTACCATTAGTGAACTAGCCATAACCAGTATGCCTCAAGATGTAGTCAATGACAAGCTTGGTATCACGCCCAGTACAGATGAGGTCGAGAAAGCAATCAGCTTAATGTCCTCTGGAAAAGCCCCTAGGTCAGATGCTATTCCTGCTGAGCTCTACAAAGCAGATGGCCTTGGTGTGCTACACAAACTAACATATCTCTTTTGCGCCATTTGGGATACAGGTCATATGACACAGGAACCATAAGGTACCACTATTGTCCACATGTACAAGCATAAGGGCAATCGTCAATCTTTTGATAACCACATGAGAATCTCCCTCCTGGCGATCGCTGGAAAACTTCCAACTCGGGTATTGCTCAACCGTTTAACAACTCATCTCGAGTAGAAGCTACTCCCAAAGAGTTACTCATCTCGAGCAGAAGCTACTCCCAGAGAGTTACTCATCTCGAGCAGAAGCTACTCCCAGAGAGTTACTCATCTCGAGCAGAAGCTACTCCCAGAGAGTTACTCATCTGGAGTAGAAGCTAATCCCAGAGAGTCACTCATCTCGAGTTGAAGCTACTCCCAGAGAGTCACTCATCTCGAGTAGAAGCTACTCCCAGAGAGTCACTCATCTCGAGCAGAAGCTACTCCCAGAGAGTCAATGTGGTTTCCGAGCTGGTCGCGAGACGGTTGACATGATTTTTGTAGCTCGTCAAATTCAAGAAAAATTTCAGGAACAGCATCGTGACCCGTACACGACTTTTGTTTACCTCACAAAGGTCTTTGACACAGTCAACAGGAACGGACTCATGGCAAATTTCGGTTGTCCTGAAAAATTAATTACAGCTGTCCTCCATTTGCATGATGGCATGTCGGCTTGTGTACTGAACGATAGGGAACTCTCTGCAGCATTCACAGTTATAAATGGAATCAAACAGGGCTGTGTGCTGGCCTCAACACTTCTTAGCTTGGTATTTGCAGCCCTGCTTTCTGATGCAACACGTGAATGTGATACTGGCATACAGATCAGATACCGGACGGATGAGCAGCTGTTCACTCTGAGGCACCTAAAGGCATCCACAAAGGTGAAGGAAGCAACTATCTTAGATCTCCTCTTTGCCGACGACTACACATTTAACACGTGCTCAGAGCAGGACAATCAGGCAGCTATGAATGCGTTCTCAACCGCGTGCCCTAATTTTGTTCTTACTGTAAACACCAACAAAACGGAGGTAATGTTCCTACCTGCGACAGGTGAGCCCTAACACGAATCAAACGTCACTGTAAGGGGACATCACCTAAAAGAAGTTACTAGTAGTATCTTCGCCAGTGGAGGAAATATTGACTCGGAAGTCCACAATAGGATTTCTAAGGCGCGTACTGCTTTCGAAAGACTACGAGAAAATGTTTGGGACCGGCAGGGAATCAGTGTTGCCTCCAAGATAAGTGTGTTTCGTGCTGTTGTGCTAACCACTCTTCTATACGCAAGCGAAACATGGACGGTCTATTGGAGGCATGTCAGGAAACTTAATCGTTTCCATGTAAACTGTTTCCGTAGACTACTCAGGATCGGTTGGCAGGACAGGGTGCCCAACGATATAGTCCTCAGCAGAGCGAAACTCTCTGGTATCCACACGCTGCTACAGAGAGCTCAGATCAGATGGACAGGGCATGTTGTTTGCATGTCAGACGAGCGTTTCCCTAAATAACTGCTGTATGGTGAACACAAGACAGGATAGCACTCGCAGAGAGGACAAAAGCAACGATACAAATACACTCTACAATTTATTTTGAATAGTTTCTCTATTGATGTTGCTGCCTGGGAGCTGCTTGCTCCGAACCGCTCAGCCTGGCCCACTGCCATCACACACAGTGCTTGCATCGATAAGCAGATGACCATTACAGAGGTTCAGGAAAAGCGAGCTACACGAAAGAATGCAAGACTGCCAATTACAAATGCTGTTCACGTGTGTCCTGCGTGCAGTAGAGTTTGTCACGCTCAGATCTGACTGTACAGGCATATGCAGCCACATCTGAATAAACATGTCTGACTCTGCCACCATCTTTTCTTGCGATAGGCTACTAACTAACTAACTAATCTCAAACACCTAGTGTCCATGACTTGGGTGAATTTTATTGATGATGCCCACACGTTTTGTTGGTGTAAAACGCACGCAGTGAAACATGCACTAATCCTCTGTAATGATATTCTTATCAGGTAACCCTGTTTTGATGTTAACAAAAGTACTTCTAAATTTAACCAAATCATTGTTAGAAACTGCATCGCTTGGTTTCCTGTTTAGCATTTCCTCTCAAGGTCTGGCGACAAGATTCTGGAAAATTAGAAAAAGTTCTCGCACGGCGGATAATATCAGGGCGGGTGCTTGATTCAGCTCACTGCTCAAACGTTGCACATGCTTGGTCAATGTCCAATATCAAATTCCACAGTTTGATCATAGAAAAATAAGATTATACTGTTCAACAGTAATGTAAATCCGGCTCAGCTAACTTCTCGGAAACACAGCAAGTTATGTAAATACGGTGATATTTTACGCATAGGAAACATCAAAATTCAGTCATACATTACCGTTTGGGAACATAGTAGATCATGTAATTTGGTTCTACATTATCGTTTGGGAACCTAGAAGATCATGTAAATTCGGTTATGCTTTACAGCTCGGAAACAAAGCAAGTTATTAAGAATATTATGTCCAGACACTGCAGTTATCCATCAACGGATGTATGTCTCGAATAATTGATATTAGATCTGGATAGATGCCCAGGTAACCACGCAGAGATGTCTCAAAAGAATGCGACAATAAAACAATACAAATTGAGTATTGTGAGATATAGTGGAGATCACAAGCCCAGGGAGAAGCTAAACAATATAATCATAAATGGAATGGATTGCAAGCTGCCATATTAGAAACGAGAAGGAATGTCAACTAGCGCAGCCCCTTACCCCCTTCCCCCATCACATCACAAATAAATGGACCAGTCAAAAAGATGGTACAGAATAAACAACTACACAGACAAATATATAAGACAGACACATAACTGGTACAGACAAACATGTGGTACAGACACATAGATGGTACAGACAAACGTGTGGTACAGACACATAGATGGTACAGACACATAGATGGTACAGACATATAGATGGTACAGACAAACACGTGAGACAGACACATAAATGGTACACACGAATATGTGGGACAGAGACATAAATGGTACAGACACATAGATGGTACAGACAAACGTGTGGTACAGACACATAAATGGTACAGACACATAAATGGTACACACAAATATGTGGGACAGAGAAATAAATGGTACAGACACATAGATGGTACAGACAAACGTATGGTGCAGACACATAAATGGTACAGACACATAAATGATACACACAAATATGTGGGACAGACACATAAATGGTACACACAAATATGTGGGACAGAGACATAAATGGTACAGACACATAAATGATACACACAAATATGTGGGACAGAGACATAAATGGTACAGACAAACATGTGGGACAGAGACATAAATGGTACAGACAAACATGTTGGACAGAGACATAAATGGTACAGACACATAAATGGTACACACAAATATGTGGGACAGAGACATAAATGGTACAGACACATAAATGATACACACAAATATGTGGGACAGAGACATAAATGGTACAGACAAACATGTGGGACAGAGACATAAATGGTACAGACAAACATGTTGGACAGAGACATAAATGGTACAGACACATAAATGGTACACACAAATATGTGGGACAGACACATAAATGGTACAGACACATAAATGGTACAGACACATACATGGTACAGACACATAGATGGTACAGAGAAACATGTGGGACAGACACATAAATGGTACACACAAATATGTAGGAGAAAGGCATAAATGGTACACACACATATGTGGGACAGACACACAGATAGTACAAATATGTGGGGCAGAGACATAGATGGCGATCTCTCTGCCCCCTCTGCAATCATCATACTACCTAGGTATTTGAACTCCCTTACTCGCTTGATACTTTTGCCAATGTTATGGATACGTCTCTGTGCGTGTTGACGCGATATCATCATCGTATCGGCTTTTACAAATTGATATAGATAAAGTGACGCTCCGTGTTTTCTCCTCCTTCTTTTTGCTTTTTGTCCTGCTTGTCCTTTGAGCCACAGGTTATGAAAAGGTTTCTTGATCGGATCCTAGTATGTGCTCTGTTCACTGGAGCTTTATCTGTTTATGTTATTTCTGCTATCCATCATTTACGTGGTCGCCCTTGGCTTTGTATCCATTGTATCTGTGTAGCTTTACTTTTTGAGGAATGCTTATCTGGTGTTTGACATGTGACGTGTTCGAACCATTTGGTTTGTTATCTCTTAATGAGGTGTTGCACATACTTGTCTCCTTACCAAAAAAAACAAGAATTTGACAGACAATAAAGCGGAACAGAGAAATAAAAGGTAACACAATTAAGTATGGCATGCATATAAAAGGGTACAGACAAATACATAACAGTCATAAAAGCCCAAAAGACAAATTAGCAGGACAGAACATTACGCTGAACAGATACACAAAAATTAGAGGGGAAAAAAGGATAAATGTGTAAAAATCTACAGGTAAATAAACATAATAGGCAAATGAGTGTAGCTTTCAAATTAACATGTCGTTTGAAGAGAAATGGGACATACAAACAAAAATACTGCAAAGAAAAATTGATGGAACAAAAAAATGAAAGAGACATAAAATAGATGCAGACAAATCGGGAAAGACAAGTAAACGAAAGTGAGAAATAGCTCTAAGTAATGGAAGCCTCAAGTTCAGATTATGTAATTAAGAAACCGTATGTTCAACCTAGACCCTCAACAGCCCCTCGCTCATGTGTGCTCGTGTTAATCGTGTCACGTCAGTTATGCACGGCTCGGGTTCTCTGAATGGACTACCAAAGTCGGTCATGAGATTATTAATAGATTACTGTTCGTGTCTGGTGAGACAATGATTGAGGTTTCAGCTGAGTTTGAAAGAAAGTTCTAGAAACAATACGTGACACGTGAATGAGCGATTCATTACTTGTACATAGATGAAAAGAAGTATTTCGATCCCTTTCAGATTAATATTAATTGTCGTGTTTGTTTATTTTGGTGTGGCAGTTATATCTATTGCATATTTGTTTAATTGTACTTTCTCTGTATTTCCAGAAAATATTCATTGATTATAAGAGAACGCTGTTGACAGCAAGGTTGTGGGTATGAATAAAAAACAACAGATAGAGAAATGAATTATGCGAATAACACAATAACACAGCAGATAGAGAAATATATTATGTGAATAACACAATAAAACAAAAGATAGAGAAATATATCAGGTTAACAATAAAACAGTATTAAGAGAAATACAATTGTCACGTGTTATGATTCCTGACAGGAACTGATGTTCTTTTTAAGTCCGTTTCATCGTCGCTTATCTTTTTCATTCCCAGTTTTATCTATTGTTCTCAATGCAACAACTGTTCTACTATCATGCAATACTGTATTCTGACTAGATTTAGTCGCTCCTCTTCTACCATGGGATGCAGATATATTATGTTCTCTTTTGCATGGTTAACAGTTGCTACAGGACGGATCAGCTAACACCATACTTGACATGCTTAGCTATCCCTTTAGGATTGCTAGCAGCTTACAGTTTTACTATTAGTTTATCCCCATTCATGCACCGGTAGCACAGGAGAACATATTTTATGACAAAATTTATAAGATGACGTGTTATTGTCATGTCTCCAAGTGCAAGGACGATGCGTACATCCTTTTAGGTAATTAAATATTTAATTGAGTATTACATGTATTGTACACAGTACTTAGCCACTCTCTGGTATCATTTTCAGACATGGGTCCTGATTTAAGCAAAAGAGCAAACGATCACAAACAAAAGATGCTTACAATTAACGAACAGGTTCACTGGATGGGACTAATAAAACACAAGCAGTGACATTAAAAAAACTAATAGATACTTACAAGTCGCTGGAACAGATGTTCAAAACAGTTCTAGAAAAGCTAAAAGAGGATAGTGTTCCACGCAAGGACTCCGAGAGAAAAAAGTGGATATCTAGATTTGCAGTAAATTGTAGAAGAGCTAAAAAAAAAAAGGCATGGAAAAATATATAGAGGCAGGTAAATCAGAAGAAACATATTTAAAACATTGGGACAAGCAAACAGATCAGATAGTGAATAAAACAGCAAAATTAGACTTCCAAAAATACTTCGTCACAGGATCAAGACTGATAGTAAAAGTTTTATTATATTAGAAATACAAATTGAGCGAAGGACAAAATAAGCCCTCTCATAAATAATACAGGGAAAAAGAGAAAGTGAGAATAAGGAGGCAGCTAATCTACTCAATCAGTACTTTCGCACAGTCTTCCCAAAAAGCATTTGACGAAGCCCTAACAACAAGGTCCCAGAGGTGGACAATATACCGGCGGACGCCATTAAAGTTTGCCAGGAAGTCGGTGTCCGGTGGTTAACACAGCTTTTTAATCAGGAGTGGCCAAAAAAGGATGGTATCTAGAGATTGGCATAATGCGGTTGTGGTGCCTATTTGGAAGAACAGAGGAAGCAAAACAGAATGCGGCTCATATAAAGGGATATCGCTTCTAAGCCACGTTTGCAAAAAAATGTTTGCTAGGGTCCTCGAACAAAGAGTTCGGGCAATGGTTGAACCGCTGCTTAGTGCATCCCAATCTGGTTTTAGAAAAGGCCGAGGGTGCACGTATGCCACATTCACGCTCCCGCAGTTTAGCGAAAAAACCATCGAATACAATAAAGAACTGAACGTGTTCTTTATAGACCAAGAAAAGGCCTTCTACAGGGTAAATAAGAGTAAGCTATGGAAGGTAATGGCGGAACATGGCATTAAACGCCATCTACTTATAACATTCATGCTTTGTATGTTAACAGCGATGGTCCTGTGCGAAAAAGCGCCGGTTTAACCTTCATCTTGCTTCAGTTAGCCACCCACCTTCAGAATATGGAGTCTTTTACATACCTTGGCAGCAATACAGACATATTAGGAGGTGCAGAAAAGTATGTTCAATTAAGAATACAGAAGGCGAGAAGAGCGTTCATTGCACGGGGGAATTTATGGAAGCCAAAAGAAATTAAAATAACAAGAAAATAAAAATCTTCAACTATAACGTAAAATCCGCTCTACTATAGGGCTCTGAAACATGGAGGGCAACACAGATACTTATGAAAAAGGTACAGACTTTCGCAGATGGTTGCCTGCGCAAAATACACGGGTGGAAATGGTAGGACAAGATCATCAACGTGGAACTGTTGGGGAAAACGGGACAAATACCAATGGGGCATGACATACGGAGTAAGAATATCGATGGATAGGCCACTCATTACAAAAACCAGTGGATAACGTTACCAGACAAGCTCTGTTCTGAAATTCAAAGGGTAAGGCAAGTAGAGGAAGACCAAGACACCCATAGAAGAGGGAACTGGAAGCAAATGTAAAGGCAGCAAACAAGACGTGGACAGAATTGGCTCAGTTGGCTCATGATAGGAAGACTTGGCGAGTGTTTGCTGAGGGCCTATACTCCACTGGGAGCTGACAGGTTATTTATTGATTGATGATTGTATTAACTTATAGCCATTTAACAATCTGAAGTTGTGTTTATGTATTTTGTGGTGAAAACGAGTAATCAGGGCCAGGAGAAACACACTGATCACGATACCTTATTCGCGCCCTCATTTATGCTCCTTGATAGACTGTGTTACAACAGCCTGGCCAACGAAGTGGCGATCAACACTTTAATTCTCATAGTGGTGAGCTTACTGAGTAGCCTCAAACTGTAGTGCAGCCAGGATGACCATTTTATCATGGGCATGCGGAATGTAAGAAGAGAAGCTGTAACCAGCCACTAAAGACAGGTCGCCAAGTGTTAACTCATCGCGATTAGCTTAAAACAACATTTAATTTTGCTGATCATTTATTAGCTTTTCTGGTCTTGTCTTGGAGCTTCTTGCACTGTACGTTTTTTGTTTCTGCCCTTAATGTGAAAATGTTTTTAAGTTACCACTCAATTTAATTAGAAAGTCATCTATCGCTGGTTCTAACCTCTGCAATGTTTACGTTGACATCCACTATGCGCTTCTCTTTTTTTATCCTTATTACCTGCCAGTTTTATTCTTTTACTAATATTTCTTCTCCCTTTTTTTGTTTGTTGTTCCAGTACTTTATAACAAAACTTTCGTTGTTTTCATCTTTGAGTTGTATTAGTTTATGTACATCTGTGACTATTGCCAGCTCAGAATGTTATACATATAGCATCATCAACTATTTATATTGCTAACATCAATGGTATCTACTTGTACGTCACATCTCTTCTATTTAATTTTTTTTCGACGATTCCGAAATATCTTCTTTGATGATGGTCATTTAATTTTTTTATTGCACCCTGTAAAAGAGTATTGTATTTTTTATGCTCCCGTTACTATTCAAGTGGAGTAAGTGGCGTGTTGTATCCAGCTTCTGACTTCAGAATTTGTTTCTGTCATGTTTGCCTTCTCTAGCACTTCAATGCCATTAGCCTACTGTTACAATGGAGATTTGTGCATACTTTTGCCAAGCTCCTTCCGGTCGACCTTACTGAGAAGGGAGACCCAGCTGTGTTACTATATTAACGCCAGTATAGTTCATGTCGGTCATAAGATGTTTCTCTAACTTGCCACAGTAATACATTATTCCATTTTAAAAGATCGCCTTCGGCTTTTTCATCGTTCGCAGACAGTTTCGTTTTCTTTGCAAATAAAAATGTTAGTGTTACTTTTGTTTCTTGTAATATCGGGTTTCCTTGGAAACTTAAGGTATTCCGTTTTATATCGGTCAAACCCCTTCTATTTGACAGAAATATTACAGCTTGTTTCTCGTGGCAAAGGGAATTACCTCAACCCCTTGCAGTTCACTCGGAAACAAACGGATACTTGGCTGACATTTAAATAAAATCTGGGTGGCTTAGAAAGTTACTAGTCACCCCCACTTCATAGAAATCTTATATTAATCACAATAGAGTATATCACTTCCTCCCCGATGGCTGGATCTGATATAAGGCTAATATTCTTAGGTTCTTAGTCTACCTGTACTTCTATAGGGGCAGAAGCTCCTGTGCAGATCCCAGCTCTGGTATGAGCAGAATGTAGCCGGGTGAAGGATTTCCTGTTTAGCGGACTAGGCTCGAGCAGCTACTCCACTGCGTTGGGAAAATCGATTACTGAGGGTGATTAACCGATGTGCGAGCTCATCTCAATTATAAGAAGAGGTGTAACTGCGGAAATCGAACGAGGGAAACAGGAAAAGACACCCGATGTTTGGCCATCAGGAACAAGCCACAAGACTTAAATCAAGACACAGTTTCTTAAAATCGACAGAGACCATCCAGACAAGCCCGGAAGGTCAAATCATCGAGAGGTGGCTCGAAACAATGCAGGATCCATGGATAGAGCCCAAGGAAGAGGCTGCGCCTGGACACCACCTGCCCTACGCTGTGTGGAAGGCAATGAACAGACTTCGAAATGATGTCTCAAGATGCAGAGTGAACCTGAAGAAATGGGGATACTCAGATGTCGACACATGTGAATGCGGCGCAGTTCAGGACCAAGATCATCTGATGACCTGTCCCAACCTTCCTGAAACCTGTGACATGAACGACATGATGGAGGCGAACGACAAGGTAATTCAAGTTGCTGAATACTGGACGGATGCTGTGTGACATGGTGTTTGGACACGGAAAGTAAGTAAGTGTCTCAATAGACTCAAACATTAGAGCAAAGTACCCCCGCATGCTGTTAGGCGCCATCTGTGCTGCTCTAAACAAACCACCTAATTATGGCCGGTGTTATGCCAAGTCACACAGTTATTGGCCTCTTGCGACATGCTCTCTGTGAGGCAGTGGTGGTGCTAATCTTCTCCTTGTCATACACAAAGACCCCAGCAGACCACTCGGGCTAATGTTGCCAGTTTTCATACGGCCTCACCTTTTTGCATTGCTTGTTTCTATCTTGCTATGCGTTCCTGCGCTTTGTTATTTATGAGCTCCAGTATCCGCACACTAAATGTGTTGTGTGTCAACATTTCTTTCACTTGGGGATATCTATTCACAAGGCTGGAATATTTCTGCCATTTTATTTTCTTTTTGCTAATGGATATATCTGCTAGGACTACTCTTAAAATACGATTGTTATGACAGATATTTATTTGGCCCCTCGTTACAACCATTTATATATTCTGAACCTTCTGTTAGTCGGAGATTTGCTGCTCCATTTTCTAACATCGATTTCTTCACGTCATCAATGTCTAATACGATATTTCGTTTATTTAACTGCAAGGGAATGGATACTAACGTCTGGTCAGACAAAATACATATACTGATCAAACAAGTTAGACAAGGTCAGGCAAGACATACTGGACAAGACCCTCACCTTGGCTTCCCCGCAGTTCTCCCTAGAAATGGGCTGTTTTCATGGCAGCCTGGATAACAAGGTGAGGGATCGACGTGATCCCTGTAGTAGTGACCAACGCGCAGATGAAGCCAAGCATAGCACAACCACCTGGCGGACCTCGGTCCACCTTCATCAGCAAACTAGGGATGTTAGAAAAGCCACTACAACCCGCCACTTAACGTCCTCTTCAGGGCGCACAATAGAGTAAACCTACGCAATGAGGACATTCGCAAACAACAATTTAATTGCAACTCCTCTAACCTAGATCTGATACGCCATTTACCACTGCTTTTTTACTTTTAAAAACGTGTTTCTGCATTGTAAACGTCCATAATGATTTCTATTGATATTTAATTTCTAACTCATCTTTCAATTTTTATTTACAATTGTATTTTTCTCATTACAACGTGATTCAGTATTTTCGAGATAACATCTATTATAGGTTTCTTTTTTTTTTTAAATTCTCAAGCTTGAATAAGTGCAATATAGGCTGGTCTATCTTGAACTTTCTCTTGTCTTTGTGTTCTTTATAATTGAGGGCGTTTCATTCTGGGCCTGTTATTTATGTCTTTATTATTCTTATACAGTCGTTTATCGTTTTTTGCGATCTTTGTCTTTGTCTTTGTAATTTGGTTAAGTGTTGGTGTCCAATTAGTTGTAATGGAACATCTATCCAGCTCTTTTATCTATACTACCAGTTTCCGTTTCTCCATCTGTGCAACTTATCTGTACTCCATCTGTGAAACTACTCTCCAGAGAGAAGAGTCCAATATTAAGGTTCAAACTGTGGGAGGAGCGGGGGAGGGGGAGTTACCTTGTTCGCATCCATTTTGAGTTCAAGGTTCTACCATCGATTAGATAACAACTGTTTCTGTGGGTCATGGACACAAAGACTAGTTGTTGGTTGTCTGCCTCATAGAACTTACACTACTGTTGGAAGAAAAAGTTGTTGGTTGTCTGCCTCATAGAACTTACACTACTGTTGGAAGAAAAAGTTGTTGGTTGTCTGCCTCATAGAACTTACACTACTGTTGGAAGAAAAAGTTGTTGGTTGTCTGCCTCATAGAACTTACACTACTGTTGGAAGAAAAAGTTGTTGGTTGTCTGCCTCATAGAACTTACACTACTGTTGGAAGAAAAAGTTGTTGGTTGTCTGCCTCATAGAACTTACACTACTGTTGGAAGAAAAAGTTGTTGGTTGTCTGCCTCATAGAACTTACACTACTGTTGGAAGAAAAAGTTGTTGGTTGTCTGCCTCATAGAACTTACACTACTGTTGGAAGAAAAAGTTGTTGGTTGTCTGCCTCATAGAACTTACACTACTGTTGGAAGAAAAAGTTGTTGGTTGTCTGCCTCATAGAACTTACACTACTGTTGGAAGAAAAAGTTGTTGGTTGTCTGCCTCATAGAACTTACACTACTGTTGGAAGAAAAAGTTGTTGGTTGTCTGCCTCATAGAACTTACACTACTGTTGGAAGAAAAAGTTGTTGGTTGTCTGCCTCATAGAACTTACACTACTGTTGGAAGAAAAAGTTGTTGGTTGTCTGCCTCATAGAACTTACACTACTGTTGGGAGAAACAGTTGTTGGTTGTCTGCCTCATAGAACTTACACTACTGTTGGAAGAAAAAGTTGTTGGTTGTCTGCCTCATAGAACTTACACTACTGTTGGAAGAAAAAGTTGTTGGTTGTCTGCCTCATAGAACTTACACTACTGTTGGGAGAAAAAGTTGTTAGAGACATCGGTATACTAATCCACAGCTTGTGTGCGATAGGGTTGCCCGTTCATGTCCCCGCTGCCTTTAACTTCCGTAGTCGAATGGAAGATACCTATTTACAGCTGGGTCCCTGTTATATTGCCGCCCGTTGTCACAGTATGTTCCAACCAGTCTCATCTCATGACATGTATAAAGAAATAACTGGCTTAACTTGGTATATATACACGAGGGGCGTTCCTGTCAAACCGGAACATTTTTGTAAGTGAAAAAAGGAGTCAAAATGCCATTTTTCTCTCGACAAATTCTCTTGCAACGTTTATGCACTTATCCAAGCGTTTAAGTAATACTTCAGAAGTTTCAGAGTAGAAAGATTTGTCTGCATGTCTGAACCAATCAAAGACAGTCCGTTTCACTTCGTGATTAGTTAGCTGCTCATCGCAAGCAAAGATGACGACAGCGTCACACAATTTTATTCAGATGTGACTGCATGTGACTGTACAGTCTGATTTGAGCGTTACAAACTTTACCGCACGTAGGGCACACATGAACAGCATTTTTAGTTGGGCAATCTTGCATTCTTTCTTTTCGCGCAGCTCGTTTTTCCTGCGCCTCCGTGATGGTTCTCTGTTTCAATGGTGCAAGCACCGTGTGTGAAGGCAGTGCGTCTGCCTGAGCGGTTCGGAGCAAGCAGCTCCAAGTCAGCGACATCAATGGAGAAACTTTTCAAAGAAACTTTTAGAGTGTCTTTGTATCGTTTATTGTGTTTACCCCCCCCCCCCCCCCCCCCCACACCGACGCGAGCGCTGTTCTGTCATGAGCTCACCGTACAACAGTTGTTTATGGAGGTGCTCATCATAGATGCGAACAGCATGCATCCATCTGATCTGGGCTCTCTGTAGCAGCGCATGGATGCCAGAGAGTCTAGCCCTGCTGAGGACTTAACTGTACTTGGTGTACATGGCACGGGCAAGTGCAACAGCAACGGGTTGCTACTGCTGGGCTCTTCAAGTAGTGGCATCTTATTGACTATGTCCTCAACAGAAAGAGGGACAAACGAGATATACGAGTGACAAAGGTTATACGCGGTACCGAGTGTTGGACATATCACAGACTCACTGTGTCAAAGTTTAACCTTCACATAGAGCCTAGGCGACGTCACCAGGGTCGAAAACCTGAGAAGAAACTTAAATTAGTGCTGAAATGATGACTTCCCATGAATACTTGTAGGTATCCAAACAGGTGGAAATAGCTTGACCGAGATCTGGGCTTTAAAGTGGATGTGGCAATACCTCCCAGTCGTGTTGCTGCATATAGCATAGGTCGATCGTTATTTTACAAGAGCAGGACGCCCTTTGTGATCAACCCCAACGTGCAATAACCTTCTTAAAATGCAAATGTCCATTCATAATAGTCAGGGCTTGACAAAAGCGTTCATCTGCTCATTTGTGACTAGTAAAAAAATTTTTATGACTACAAAAAAATTTCAATTTTTAATTGTTAATTACGTTTTAAATCGTTACTACATAACGACTCTTGCACGAGTATTAATGATATTACGGTTGAAATTGTACATAGCTAGCTTATAATGGTGAGTCTAAACGTACCTCCACTGTCACTATTTAAACCTACTAAAGCCATCGATAAATGGTACTGCAGTTATAAAACTACCAAGCATGTTGAATGACACAGTGCATGTTTTCTTCAGAAGAAAAAGGCTTATACTGTGTGCAATGTATTTTGGTTTTGTACGCATTATTATTTAGAAATAAAGGTGAATTAGTGCCTAATTTAAATTTGTTAACAAAAATTGCATGATTGTAGTCCATCCATGCTGACTGGTAAAATTTTGACTGACTGATGAGCCACCCTAAAATTTGATAATAGTGTTTACCATAGCTAGACAAAGATTTGCTTTTTTTGCAATTTCGCGACAGGTTATGCGTCGATTTTCCAGGATAAGGCGTTCCACAATCTGGATATTTTCCGGAATGACTCTAGTGGGTTGAGAGCCACCACGGCCGGAATCATCATTAACGGATGTACGGCCTCCCATAAAACGTTTACACCACTCAAATGTCTTACTGCAGCTGAGTGTCCCATCGCCGTATAGTGATTGAGTCTTCTGTAAATTTCCGATGGTTTCACGCTTTCTTTCACAAGAAACTTAATCACAACACGCTGTTCCATGCAAGTACTAACAGCGATGTCCCCCATTTTTATTTATCTCTCACGTAACAATATATATATATATATATATATATATATATATATATATATATATATTTATGTTCTTGTATCTGTATGTATGCATATGTGTGTATGTATGCATATATGAAAGAGAGTAGTGTGTGTGAGAGAGAGCTCGGAAGAAAGAGAGAGAGAGAAAGAGAGCGAGAGAGAGAGAACGAGAGAAGAATATAAATCCTAACATAACGGATAGAAGTAAAATGAGATGCAACATCAAAGTAGTGTTACACTCAAGACGATAAAACATGTCCATTCTAACGCGACATTTATGTAGTGCATTGTTTTTAATTAATTTAAAATTGGAGTGTTTTACCATTTCTTTACACAAAATTTCAGTGGCAAATGTTACTAATAGGGAAAATGTATCTCTTGTAATATGCGTCACGGCGGAAGAAAGCATTTCACAAAGGGCAGAAGTGTTAGCAATTTCCGGGCAAAAAATGCTAGCAGCATTCTCGGGGATATTTGCAAATGTTGGAGGTATTTGAAACTTTCGATTTGCTTAATCCACAAGACATTGCGCAATTCGTGTAAAAGTGTTGCAAAAATCTTGATTAGGGCACGCACACTAACATTTGAATCTTTTTAACAAATAAGGTCAGAATATTCCATTTGAAATCAACGGCAGTTTCCCTTATTGTAATGAATTGACTTATTAGACACTCCAAAATAACCTAAGGCATTGTCATATCCTTACAAGCGTTCACATTTTGCAACAATCGAATAAAGACGGATGTATCTATACAAACGACCAAACATAGCCAGACTGCTTGTGTCCGTGACGGACTCAATCCCTGAAGGCAATTTTCTCATTGCTGCTAGTTACTGAAGGTAAATCGGTAACGGTAGCTGTTGGGGAGGGAGTGTTAGAGACTCCATTGAACCAAGCTTAATTGAGACATGGGGTACTTAGTTACCTTCCTTGTTGTCTTTTCTTTCCAAACAGTAACCTAGGTGCCTATACACAGCTAGACAAAGATTTTTAATAACGGAAGCCGACCCGGTGCCTTCATAGTGAAAAGCGAGCGCTCTGCCGCTTTCCTTTCTGTATTGTTGATTTATGCGAGCTCTTAAAACACACCTACTTCTACTTCATCGTTGTTTTGTTTTCATGTTTACTGTTTGTTGTCTTCAATTCTTGATCATCATCAAGTATCATCTCCGCAGCGAAGGCTGACGGTAATGGACCTGCATCTGTCTCTGTCTCGCACCAGGCCGGTACACGGAGTCAAACTGTGTCCCTACCACATCCTGCTGTCTGTCCATCTGTACCTCTGTCGTCCTTGGCTCTCTTGTCCATTACTCTGCCATTCAAAATACCCTTTAACAGACTGTCAAGTTTGACATGACCAACATATTTTATTGATCTGCTTGTTATTTCTTTCAGAAGTATATGTTCCACTGGGAGTTGTTCCAGAACCTCATTATTGGTTTTTCTATCTTTTCAAGAAACTTGTCCAAGTCTTCTGAATACCCACATTTTAAAGGCCTCAATACGCTTCTCCGTTTTGTTTGTCAGAGTCCAGGTTTCTACCCCATACAATAAAACTGCACATAGCATTTTATGATTCTCATTTCTAATATCTCAGATATCTGCCTTTTCAGAAATGTATCTCTCATGCTGTTAAATGTATTTTTGTCAATTGCAATTCTTTTAATGATCTTCCTTTCGAATTTGCTATCAGCTGAAATGAGTTGGCCAATGTATAGATAGCTTGACTCTTGTTCAAGAATTTCTCCATTTATGTGAATGAAAGCTTTTGTGCGTTCTTTATTTTTGGTGAATACCATAGCTTTAATTTGTTTATGTTGATTTAAAACCCATATTGAATCATTTGCTGGTTATCGTATCCATTAAGTTATGCAGATGTACTGGATCCTTTGTTATTAACATTGTATCAGCATATTTGATATTATGGATGGTCCGTCCTCCTATATCCAATCCAAGCATGTCATCAATGTCTTTGAAAATCTTATCTCTGTATACATTAAACAAGCAAGAGGAGAACACACACACCCCTGTCTAACCCCTTTTAAATAGTTACACTAGGTGCCGCCTCCTCTCTAGTTCTCAAACATTGATTGACCCCAATACAGGTTTGTGATGCGTTTGATATCCTTACCGCCCAGATTGATATCCTTACCGCCCAGATTGATATCCTTACCGTCCAGATTGATATCCTTACCGCCCAGATTGATATCCTTACCGTCCAGATTGATATCCTTACCGTCCAGATTGATATCCTTACCGTCCAGATTGATATCCTTACCGTCCAGATTGATATCCTTACCATCCAGATTGATATCCTTACCGTCCAGATTGATATCCTTACCGCCCAGATTGATATCCTTACCGTCCAGATTGATATCCTTACCGTCCAGATTGATATCCTTACCGACCAGATTGATATCCTTACCGCCCAGATTGATATCCTTACCGCCCAGATTGATATCCTTACCGCCCAGATTGATATCCTTACCGCCCAGATTGATATCCTTACCGTCCAGATTGATATCCTTACCGTCCAGATTGATATCCTTACCGTCCAGATTGATATCCTTACCGTCCAGATTGATATCCTTACCGTCCAGATTGATATCCTTACCGCCCAGATTGATATCCTTACCGTCCAGATTGATATCCTTACCGTCCAGATTGATATCCTTACCGTCCAGATTGATGTACTCCCTGCATCTTATTAACTGTTCATGTTTCACGTTATCAAAAGTTTGAGTGTAATCAATGAAGCAAGCACATGCGTCGTTTTGTAAATCAATGAAGCAAGCACATGCGTCGTTTTGTATCTCCTTGTGTTTTTCTACAATAATTCTCATACATAAATTCCCGTCTCTTGTTCCGCTGTTCTGCTTGAAACCAAACTACTCCACACTGACCTCTTGGTTAATCATTCCCTTAACTCTTTCCTGTATGATTTGAAGAATTATGTAGGTGACATTGCTCATCAAACTTATAGTTCGAAAATATGCGAAATCTGCCACTTTGGTCTTCTTAGGCAACATTATGAACTGAGAAATTGTTAGGTCTTGTGGTATGTGACCTACTGCATTTATGTCGTTGCAAAGATCAACAGCAAATTCTTTTAGTGCCGCTATGTTTCTATGGTAAAGGCATCTATATCAGCCGCTTTCCTTATCTTCAATATCCTAATAACTCTTTCAACTTCTGATTTAAGAATTGATTGTTCTGCTGTATCTTTGAATTCAGGTTTACTGCATCTATCATCATGAAAGAGAGCAGCAACATATTTCGCCCATCTTTCTGTTATTTATGTTGTCTCAAACAACGCATTTCCTGCTTTGTCCTTAATACTACTCCCACCTTGTCGGGCCTTTTGTCATCCTGACA
The DNA here is from genome assembly GCA_036924085.1 of Ariolimax columbianus. Taxonomy (NCBI): domain Eukaryota; kingdom Metazoa; phylum Mollusca; class Gastropoda; order Stylommatophora; family Arionidae; genus Ariolimax; species Ariolimax columbianus. The sequence goes on from JAVGWX010000008.1 coordinate 81,894,352, forward strand.
TATTTTTTGAATTTCCTTATGAAGTTCTCTAGTGTAGTTTTGTGCTCATAGCTTTTATACTTGTAAATTTGTCCTTAAACCTGTTTTCTTTAGTCTGTCAGCACATTGATCACGTTTTTGCATTAACCATGTTTTAATTATTTCAGTTCTTTTCGGGTTTTTTCGGCGTTTTAAAAGTTTAAGAAAGTTCTCAGTCAGCCATACTTGTTTTGAATGTTGTTCCTAATTTCGTAGGATGCAGTTTACTTTTCTAATGCTGTTTTTTTTAGCATTCCAGTTTTATATAGATTTTCTATTGTGAATTTGTACTATTATTTTATTCTGTTTCTTTAATTAGAATTCTTTCATATATGTTCGTCACTTCCACACTATATCGCTCTTGTAAGTCACATTCTTTTGAAGTTGAGCAGTCTGGCTGATTAATTTTGACATTACTACTTTTTGTGACTTTTAACTTTATCTTAAATGTTACCACTAAAGATTTATGATCTGAATTAATATCTGCTCCTGGGTATGTTTTTACTTTATTGACACTGTTCCTAAATTTGGCTCTGATCATTACAAAATCTATCTGATTTTTTTGTTCACCCAGTCTTTTCCAAGTGTATAGCTTCCTCTTGATAAAGAGTTGTAAATGCGAACATGACAGCAGATGTAAATTATCTTATGCAAGTCTGAATTTTGTTAATTGGTTTCTTTTTTTTGTTGTTGTTGCCATATTTATTTTCCTACATGGAGCTATTGGTGTGAATGGCGGACTAAAAACGAGGAAGAAGATTCCCTAGATGAGACGTTACATTTCTGTCAATATCGCATCAAGTAGTTGATCATAGACTGATTCGATACATATTAGCGGTGTAAGATTGTTACCAGTCCCAGGAAGTGAACGTAAATAGCTCGTGTACTTTTTAATTGTGGATGTTGACGCTGGATGTGATTAGTTAGTTATTGTCATTAATATTATTTATTTTTTTTTGGGTTTTTTACGAAAAGCTATTGTATGTAATGCGTGTCTTGGTTCTCTCTATGTAACGACGCATTTATTATTCCTACTTGTGAATGTGGTTATCATCACTTGATTGTCAGCTCCGCTACTGTTACGGTCACTAGTTTTGACAAATGCGTTGTGGGTGATGGTGTTTAAGTCCTTCGTCACTTTTCTAAAGTTTGCTAGATGAAACAATGCTAAAGAACATCTGGACTACATGGGTCTCAATTATTAACTTTTCTGGAAACTGCATTCAGTGATGAAATGTATATCTATTCTCTAGTGAATTGTATGTAATCTAGTTGGCTCTATTTCAATTAACCTTTATAGTTATATTTCTAACTTAAATCAAGAATTCCGCATTGAATGTCAAATATGCGAAACATTTTTCCAGCGAAACAATAGAATACATTTCTAACAATTTCAACTTGTAATATGTTTTAGACCCTGATAAAAATGCTTTTTGAAGCATTTCTGGAAATTGAAAAAAATAACGGGCTTTGAAGTTCAACACAAATATTAATTATTTGATCACAAAGATTGCAGTACAAATAATAGAAATGGTTTTAATGAAACAAAATAAAATATATCTCCTTCATAAATAATGTTTTCTTTGCCTGCAACCCAGAACCAGTTTATCTGTTGAGCAAAGAGTTGACCTGCTGTAATCAGCCATACAATTATACACATGGTTGAATATCAAACATCGCTGCTGTCAATGATAAAGTGTTAGATAAAGATTGTTCTATTTCAAACATTCCTGCTGTCAGAGATAAAGTGTTAGATATAGATGGTTGAATATCAAACATTCTTGCTCTCAAAGATAAAGTGTTAGATAAAGATTGTTCAATTTCAAACATTCCTGCTGTCAGAGATAAAGTGTTAGATAATGATTGTTTTATTTCAAACATTCCTGCTGTCAAAGATAAAGTGTTAGATAATGATTGTTCTATTTCAAACATTCCTGCTGTCAGAGATAAAAACTATCGTGTACAACCAATAGACACAGAAGACACGACCACGAGAGAACAAGTCAGTACAGACTGTATGGAGGATGTCAACTTTAGGGATGGTTAAATGTGCCACACCAGCCTAACTGAAATGCATGAAGGAATTTTGATAAATACTAGGCGTGTTCAAATGAAACCGGACCTAACTGCACCAAGTGAACATACGTACGATGCGCACGATGCCGTCAATTCTAGTGTAAACGGCACATACCAACCGTCAAGTTTGCAAAGTTTCATTATCCTCCGACTAAAAGTTTATTCAGAAGACCGTTGAAAACATGGCGGATGTGATATGGAATCCGTCCACAGTTTATCAGCGAGCGGTGATTCGGTTCTTAACAGCTGAAGGATGTCGACCAGTTGACATTCATCGCAGAATGCAGGCAGTGTATGGTGACCCAAATTGCTGCGATGAATGTCAACTGGTTGACATCCTTTAGCTGTTAGAAACCGAATCACCGCTCGCCGATCAACTCTGGACGGATTCCGTATCACACCCGCCATGTTTTCATAGGTCTGCTGTAGAGACTATGAATAGAGGATAATGACATTTTGCAAACTTGACAGTTGATATGCGATGTTTACACCAGAATTGACGTCATCGTACGTATGTTCATTTGTTGCAGTTAGGTTCTTCGTCGTACGCAGTCAGACAGTAACCATTATTTTTTCGAAAAAAGCAGCGGTCATCCTGAGGCTGTCGACACTGCCATAGAGCTTGTCAAGTGTTGCCACTGGTGATGGCCACATCTGCTCTCTCTGATCCTTGTATGTCGGGCAGTTTTGCAGCAAATGCTCAGCGGTCATTTTCCCGGTACCACACGGGCATTCGTCAGTGCGCAGTTAGGTCCGATTTCATTTGAACACGCCTCGTATATATACATTATTCCTATTTTTTTTTTAAACAATATATAATGCTTATTCTAACACAGTTCAATAGAATCAATGGGTCGGTTCAAAATGTTTCATAACTTTTTTTTAGTATAACGTTTTTAGAGTTGCCTGGAACCTAAGTCTGCTTTGTCATCTTCGAAATGCTCTGCTCCTTGATTTACAAATCTCTTCTAGATCCGCTTCTACGTCTGTAAGCAGTCCCATTAAGCAGTCCCCGTAAGTAGTCCCGGTAAGCAGTCCCGGTAAGCAGTCCAGGTAAGCAGTCCCGGTAAGCAGTCCCGGTAAACAGCCCCGGTTAGCAGTCCAGGTAAGCAGTCCCGGTAAGCAGTCCAGGTAAGCAGTCCCGGTAAGCAGTCCCGGTAAGCAGCCCCGGTAAGCAGTCCCGGTAAGCAGTCCAAGTAAGTAGTCCCGGTAAACAGTCCCGGTAAGTAGTCCCGATGAGCAGTTTTGGATTCTTGTGTCTTAATTGATCGCAAACAGAATTCCCCGGGCTAACACCATACGTAATTGGATATTTTATTACCATATCGGCAGGTCGAAATAAGTGAATTTAAATTAAATAAGTAAAGATTAGATACAGATAGAAGTGTAGAAAAGATGGTTATATTCAGTTATGGGAATGATTAGGGTTAGGTTTAGGATTTGGTTTAGGCTCAGGATTAGGTTTTGGTTAGGAATAGGTTTTTGGTTAGGATTAGGTTTAGAGCTATGGTTAGGTTTAGGGTTATGGTTAGGGTTAGATAACATAGTCGTTATTTCATCGTCTGAGAGCACGGATAATTTCATGCTGCTGTAGAAACTCGATGCTACTCTCCTTATCATGGACCAACGTTGACAGAATAAGGAAATGAATTACTAATATAGGAATAAAGAGATGCAGGAGCGGAAATTCTCGTCTATTCTAGCAGAATGTTTGGCATCCTCAACAATTAAAAAGGGGACTATTCTGTGACGTCACTACCCCCCAGTTCGGTGCTAAAAGTAGATATTTATTTTTATTGAGGTGAATTTAAACGCAAGTACCCAGTTTTGCAGATCTTATGTAGGTCAATCTGTAAAATTACCTTATTAATATCTTTAATGTTCTGATATCTTTGTGTTGTTTTTTTCAAGCTAAATTTGTGCTTGAGAAATAGAAAATAATATGTATGAGGTGAGGTCAGGTGAGTGGGGTGGATGTGGAAACATAATGTTCTTCGTTTTAGCTAGACAAGCAATGATTAGTAGACTGGCGTACACTGTCATTTTTTGGGGGAAATCAGAAGTTGAGTCTAAGCAAATCAGATCCATTTCTCCAGAGATCTTCCCTCAGAAGTTTCATCACTTCCAGATAGTACCAGCTGTTATCTGTTTGTCTCAACGGTAAGAACTGGTGGTGCACGACACCATTGATGTCAACCAGCTCGGGCGACGTCACTTTCACGTTTGACCTTTCCTGCCACGATTTTATCAGTCGGTGGATTCCTCCCAACCCACTGATAGGATTGCCTTTTCGTCTCAAAAACGCTTCCAATGGCACAAGTTTCATCGTGGGCTTTTATTTTTATCATGAAGTTGTCATGCTCGTTAGCGTGATCCTGCAGCTTGTGACAGATGCAACGTAATTGTCTGCCTTATCTTGTATCAGCACTCGTGGGGTTTATGTTTTAGCTTTCAGATGCATTTGTAATTTCTCTGCGTATGCAAATGTGATAGAAGACAGTTGTGTAGACCGTTATTTAACAGAATAAGAGACGATAGATGGCAGTTAAGTAGAACGATATTTTACAGAATCAGAGAAGATAGAAGACAGTTTAGTAGAACGTTATTTCACAGAATTAGAGAAAATAGAAGACAGTTTAGTAGAACGTTATTTAACAGAATTGGAGAAGGTAGAAGACAGTTTAGTAGAACGTTATTTAACAGAATTGGAGAAGATAGAAGACAGTTTAGTAGAACGTTATTTAACAGAAAAAGAGAAGATACATGACAGTTTAGAACTATATTTCAGAGAATTGGAGAAGGTAGAAGACAGTTTAGTAGAACGTTATTTCACAGAATTGGAGAAGGTAGAAGACAGTTTAGTAGAACGTTATTTCACAGAATTGGAGAAGGTAGAAAACAGTTTAGTAGAACGTTATTTCACAGACTTAGAGAAGATAGAAGACAGTTTAGTAGCACGTTATTTCACAGAATTAGAGAAGATAGAAGACAGTTTAGTAGAACGTTATTTCACAGAATTAGGAAAGAAAGAAGGCAGTTTAGTAGAATTCAGTTCACGGAATAGGAAAAAAGAGCAGACACCTCCATCAATCCAAAGGTAGTCAAACTTAATTTTCGATGTTTGATAGGATTCCATTAAAATGAGTGACCGAGCGGTTAGAGCATTTGTATATCATAGCAGTACAATCGATTTTGAGCGCAGTCAACCCTGCTGTAAATGAACGTAAAGATAGGAAATGCAAGGCAACATGGAAGAGCAGACCCACAAAAGATGAAACCCCGTTTAATTAAGTAAGTTTAAAACACTTCCTATCCGACGCCAGTGTCAGGAATGGGACTACTGTTACTTTTAGTGCTTCTTTAACACATTCCATTCTCTCACCTTTTCTCTATCTATATCTGTATTCTACTCTCTCTCTCTCTCTCTCTCTCACACACACACACACACACACACACACCATGTAATCTCTCTCTTTATCTCTGTAATCTCTGACTCACTCTATAATCTCTTTATCGCTCTGTGTAATCTCTCTCTCTCACTCTGTAATTTTTTGTTCTCTCTCTCTCTCACTCTCTTTATTAATATATACATATATCATAATAATGAATATACACGAGAGAACCCTAATGGAATCGTACACAGTTAAACAAATAATGATTATTGGAAGAGATGACCGGAATGATACCATATCAGCAAGGAAACACCATGCGGAATGGTAACCGGAGTGATCAGCAAGGAACACCATGCGGAAGTGGTGACCGGACTGATACCATATCAGGAAGGGAACACCATGCGGAAGTGGTGACCGGACTGATACCATATCAGGAAGGGAACACCATGCGGAAGTGATGACCGGACTGATACCATATCAGCAAGGTAAGACCATGCGGAAGAGATGACCGGAGTGATACCATACCACCAAGGAAACACCATGCGGAAGTGATGACTAGAGTGATATTATATCAGCAAGGGAACACCATGCGGAAGACATAACCTGCTGCATGATGTACTTATATATAATTGTTAAACAGGTTTCTGTAACATTATGTTTCACATGATGAGGTTACCATTCCCATGCACACCACTGCTTTGTGTATCAACCCATGAAGAGTAAGGTACAATAATCCTATTGCTTTTAAATAAAGAAGTTTGTTCCTGAGGTTGTTGTTGTTGTTGTTGTTGTTGTTGTTGTTGTTGTTGTGGTTGTTGTTGTTGTTGTTGTTGTTGTTGTTGTTGTTGTTGTTGTTGAATACCCACAACGAATAGGATTACTCATTGTGCGCCTTAAAAAGGACGCCAAGTGTCGGGTTGCCGTAGCTTTCCCTCACATCCCGAGCTTGTTGATAAAGACGGATCGTGGTCCTTGAAACAGTGGTGATATGCTTGACTTCATCTGCGTGTCACTCACTACTATGGGGATCACGTTGATCTATTACTTCGTTAGACATGCTGTCGTGAAAACAGCCCGTTTTCAGGAAGGGCTGCGTGGAAACCGAGGTGAGAATCTTGGCCAATATATTTTGCCTGACCCTGACTAAATTGTCTGATCAGTATATTTTGCCTGACTCTGACTAACATGTCTTTCTTCTTCGTTCGTTCTCAATCTCCCCCTACCAAACTCTGAAAGGGTTTAAGTAGCAGAATGTAGTCCAAAGAACGGAATGCGTTGTGTCGTAGTTTACAGCTTGGCTGCGATATTTGCACCTTTTGGTCCAACACATCCGACTTCAGCAATCATTTTTAAAGTACTGGATTAGCATTCCCTCTTCGATCTCTTCTCCTTAGCCAGTCTGCCCTGCTGCAGCCTGTTATCCAGGATCACCGCGTGGAGGTGTAGAAGGGTCTTGGCAGCTATGGTTCGCTGGCCCTTACACTAGCAGTTAGCTATGGGTCGCTAACTACTGCAGCTTATGTGCTGCTCAGCATCTTGATCCCTGACTAACATGTCTGATCAGTATATTTTGCCTGACCAGACGTTAGTCTTCCTTTCCGTTCCTAAAGTAATCAGCCAGACCGTGTATAAACATTGCATTGATACCCACCCCTACAAGTGCTGCGATGAATAATAATAATAATGTTCGCGTAGGCGTCAAAGGCCCGTTGCGGCGATTGTCTACTACCAAGTCCAACTGCTGAGGCTATGTCCATGCGTAGCGTGTGGATTGAAATCCCTAGAGACTCCCCAGCTAGAGCCGTGTACTCCGCAGCCTTGGGATGAGGTCCGCGAGGAGTGTGTTAGATCAATGTTGGTGTCAAGCTTTTAGTGTCTCTCCGTGTCAAACTCCCTGTTTCCACGTATTCCGCCGCCAAGGCTTCTGGCTGTGTTCACCCGTTGGTCAGCGTGACTCTTGCTGTGCTGAGAATACGAAATTGGGAGAGGTATCGTGTAACCTCCGGTAGAGGGAGGGGCGGGCAGCAGGAAGTCGGCTTGTCCGAGAAGAAATGTCCTTGAGCAGTGATGATCTGGACTGAATTCTGGTGTGCAGTTAAGCGGAACGTTGAACTCTGTCATGGACTGGTTCCCCACGGCTTGAGCCAGGCATGAAATGCAGCATAACAAACAGGATAACAGACCAAAAGCACATCAATTCCGCAGAATAAAGTCCCTGATACCACCTGGTGAAGGAGTTGTAAAATGTAATCCGGACAGGAACCACAAAACATCGGAAAACTCAACACAAACACCAGAGAGTCGACAGAGCATCCATTAAAGCGCGGCCATCTTACTTTTCGGATGAAATCCTGCTGTAAATTGGGAAGCGGTTCAAGGGGGACTTGCTGTAGTGGTAACTCTATGCGTCAGATGGTGTCAAAATATAAAGCAAGGCAAGTGGGACTGGCTGCAGTTGTAACTCTATGCGTCAGATGGTGTCAAAATATGAAGCGAGGCAAAGGGGACTGGCTGCAGTTGTAACTCTATGCGTCAGATGGTGTCAAAATATGAAGCGAGGCAAAGGGGACTGGCTGCAGTTGTAACTCTATGCGTCAGAGGTGTCAAAATATGAAGCGAGGCAAAGGGGACTGGCTGCAGTTGTAACTCTATGCGCCAGAGGTGTCAAAATATGAAGTGAGGCAATGGGGACTTGCTGTAGTGGTAACTCCTTGCGCCAGAAAGTGTCGAAATATTACAAATGAAAAAAGCGTCTTTGGAAACTGCAACAGTGAAATTTAAAACAGCAAGACAATCTTTGACTGCCCATTTGAGGACAATCTTTGACTGCCCATTTGAGGACAATCTTCCACTGCCCATTTGAGGACAATCTTCCACTGCCCATTTAAGGGCAACCTTTCACTGCCCATTTAAGGGCAACCTTTCACTGCCCATTTGAGGACAATCTTCCACTTCACATTTGAGGACAATCTTCCACTGCCCATTTGAGGACAATCTTCCACTCCCAATTTGAGGACAGTCTTCCACTGCCCATTTAAAGACAATCTTCCACTGCCCATTTAAGGACAATCTTCCAATATAGATAGGAAGAACAATCATGCGCCATTTGCTCAACTCTAGCAACGTTTGTGTGCAGACTTGCTTTTTGTATTGAGTATACAAGTGAAGTTAAGTATGGGTGATATACCACGCAAAGTACAAAAACATGTGAATAATCCTACCATACGACCAAAAGGACTTCATCAGGTACATGGTACAAGGTACACGAAGACACATGAAGACATCAAACAAATCATTAGAGCAGCGATGAAGGTCTTTCGGTGGTAACATAAGTTTTCTTTATATTCTTGTTCTTGACTCGGTATCTGAGTAATACTTGACTATGTTTATATCTATTTAATGTTGCTTTTCTCTCCCGCCGCAGCCTCGCCGTATTACTGATGTTATTCTTCAGGAAAGTGTTCATGGAAAATACGTTTCGTGTTAATTAAAACATGAATTATTAGATCAAAGGGGTGTCAGGGTCGACAGTAATAAGATCACCGAAACCTGTCAAGCATGTAGTAACTGACAACTTAAGACGTCTGTGCACAGAGCTAGTAACCTCGCCTTTTAAAGTATTGCCGTTAGAACCGACACTACACGTGGTGGGATACGGGCTTCCTGTAGGTAGATATGGCCGTATGCTTCCTATAGATAAAGAAGAATTAGGAATCGTGGGATATCACGAGGAACATTTCAAATAACAAAAACAATATCCATTGTCCACCGGTCGTTGATTAACAACAAATTAACAACAATCACATACTATTTCTTCAAATTATTTTATTAAATTATTTTAAAGACAAATCTGTATGGGAACAAAAGTAAGTAGTATGACCTTTTCAGAACGGGACTCTTACAAGTGCCACATCTGTTTAGCTGGTATGTTACTTGGCAGGTGTGCAGGCGCAGTACAATATGTTGATTTTACTTTCTGTACGTGAAGAAGCGATCGTATCAAGAAAAAATCGTATGCATACCAAGCTGAATACAGCGCGATTCGTAGCTAGAGTACTGGTCAAGCATTGATTCATCTAAATTAACAGTAGTTTTTGGTGGTGTTTCCTGGGACAATTTTTCTATCTATCTCTCTACTCATTTAAAAGAACATTAGGAGACATCTATTATTGACTGTTTACTTAACATTAGGAAGAGTGTGTGAGCGAAAGAGAGAAAGAGAGAGAGAGAGAGAGCGAGAGAGAGAGAGGTTCAGAACAGTGTTAAATATGCACTGTGTTAACCTGATCTCTTTACATATTTCCGTGGGTATTTCCCCCCATCGATATACGCAGACTCATGAAATATGGACAGAGAAATCCACCCCCCCCCCCCCCCCCCCAAGAGATGGAGACCTCGTAATCTCACAGACCAGCATTTCCTCACCTTTGACAAAATTGATTAGTAGAGACAGCAGAGAGAGAGAGAGAGAGAGAGAGAGAGAGAGAGAGATAGAGATAGAGAGAAAGATATAGAGATAGAGAGAGATAGAGATAGAGAGATAGAGACAGAGAGAGAGATGGAGATAGAGATAGAGAGAGATAGAGATAGAGAGAGAGAGATAGAGATATAGATAGAGAGTGAGAGAGAGAGAGAGAGAGAGAGAGAGAGAGAGAGACGACACTGCAGTCTGAAGGTGCTACACTAACGTCAACAGTGGTAGAGAATATCAAAAGCCCTATGATGTGAAGTGCCGTGAATGCGTACGCCAGTCCGACACAGTATGCGGTTTTACAGTAATCATTGCGTACATGTTCTGTCAAATCTATGTGACACATTCAATACGACACAAGAATGCTCGCTTTTTAAAAGATCTGGTCCCCTGCAGTCACATAATTTCATCTGCAAATCTTGAACTACTAAAACTATCGTTTTGGTCCCCTCAGTCATAGAATTTCATCTGCAAATGTTGGACTACTAAAACTATCGCAGATATTAACCATTTGTTCGCATAAAACACTGCAACTCATGATGTATCACATCTCGGCCAATTTCTGAGATCAAAGCCTTGGTCGGTGCGGATTAGTGTCCTATATTTGAAGAAAAAAAAGCTTTAATAGCAATAATCTATGAGGGATGCAAATACTAAAAGAGGGAATGATTTACTTGTTGGTGCAAGTACTGAAAGAGTGAATTATTTGACTTGCATTGGTATAACCAATGAAAAAGTGAATGATTGACTTACATTGGTACAATAAATGAAAGAGTGAATGATTGGATTGCATAGAGACCAGAAGCGAATGAAGAACATTGGCATAATCAGGCACTGCAACATTAAATCAATGCAAGAAAAATGTTATGATCATTTCCTCACATTATAATCGTAACACCATTAAGAGCATTTGAACGCTTCTACAGCTGGCCTCCTTGCAGAAAGTCTATGATAGAGCGAGTAGGATCTTTTGTTGAAGAAAAGTTTCCATAGCACTCTGTACCACATGTGGGTGTCAGTCCCATGCAGCGTAAGGGACAGGGATCGCACCTAACGGAGAAACGTCGTGCACATTGACAAGGTACAGGGATCGCACCTAACGGAGAAACTTCGTGCACATTGACAAGGGACAGGGATCGTACCTAACGGAGAAACTTCGTGCACATTGACAAGGGAAATGGATCGCACATAACGGAGAAACTTCGTGCACTTTGACAAGGGAAATGGATCGTACCTAACGGAGAAACTTCGTGCACATTGACAAGGGACAAAGATCGTACCTAACGGAGAAACTTCGTGCACTTTGACAAGGGAAATGGATCGTACCTAACGGATAAACTTCGTGCACATTGACAAGGGAAATGGATCGTACCTAACGGAGAAACTTCGTGCACATTGACAAGGGAAATGGATCGTACCTAACGGAGAAACTTCGTGCACATTGACAAGGGAAATGGATCGCACATAACGGAGAAACTTCGTGCACTTTGACAAGGGAAATGGATCGTACCTAACGGAGAAACTTCGTGCACATTGACAAGGGAAATGGATCGTACCTAACGAAGAAACTTCGTGCACATTGACAAGGGAAATGGTTCGCACATAACGGAGAAACTTTGTGCACATTGACAAGGGAAATGGATCGCACATAACGCAGAAACTTTGTGCATATTGTAATAACAAGAAAGATTAATGTAAGCGATTTTACCATCTGAGAGAGCGCAAAAAGAAACAAGTAAATATTCAATTGTTGTCATTTAGCAGATACTGCTGTGTGAGATGAAGATTCTAAGGACTTCACTACACAAGGTCTAGCTTTGTATAAGTTGTGTTCTCTGTTATACTAATTGATGCCTTTCCATCCCTAACAAAAATTAAAGTACCAATTTACAGATGGGTCGACTGGATAATTTCAATACGGAAATCAAACCCAGTATCTTTACCAAGGGAACCGAGAGCTCTACCAACCCTGTTACTCAGACGCTCAGGAAAGTGTTGGCAATGATCTATTACATTTCGTCGCTAGGTACGCAATAGCTTAGAATTCTCTACAGTGTCTGTATACAACCAGTTTATTCCACTACTAAAAATTACTTTGACCATCCAATCTACTTTTCAATGCATTAACTGACCCTGCCTCCATCACATCCTGTGGCAATGCATTCCAAGCATTCACCACTCTCTGACTAAACAAATATTTCCTAATGTCTAATCTGGGTCTGTCTTAAAATAATTTGATACTACGCCCTCCAGCTTTTGTAGCCGGTTGAACTTTGAAAAAGGTGGTATAAGGTCCTTCCATTGATAAATTTATAAGCTTGTTTTAAGTCACCTCGAATTTTTCTATGTTCTAGACTGTAAACGAGTTTTTTTCTTAGTCTCTCCTCATAACTATAATTCTGGAATCCTACGATCATATTTGTAGCTTTTCTTTGTATCCTTTCTATCATGTCTATATCCACCCTATGATAGGGACTCCCCAACCGAGTACTGTACTCCAATTTAGGTCTCACCAAAAATTTATATAGTTTGACTATCATTTCCTTGATCATGTATGTAATGTTTCTTTTAAACATACCCAGCATTGCGTTAGCCTTTTCCACAGTCACCTGGACTTGCTCTCCCACCTTACATGTATGATCTATTATAACACCTAGGTACTTTCCTTTTATATTTGTTTAATATTGTTCACTCCCATCATGTAACTATGTTCCATATTGGATCTTCCCATGTGGGTGACCGTACAATTTTCAACGTAAAACTCCATCTTCTAGCTCACAGACCATTTATGAATCGTAGTTAAATCCGATCTCTATAGATCCACCTCTGCCGGAGAAGAGACCCTCGGGCATAATTTGGTGTCATCCGAGAATTGTGGAGAAGAGACCCTCGGGCATAATTTGGTGTCATCCGAGAATTGTGCAATGATGGATCCGATATCATTATCTAAATTATTGATATATATCAAGAAAACAATTAGTCACAATACCGATCTCTGAGGCACTCTACTTGTTACATCACATCAATCTTCTTCTTCTTCTTCACACCAATCAAAGTACTCATTATGTATGCCAACTCTCTGTGTTCTACCCGTTAACCAAGTTTCTATCAAATTGGAAACTCCTACATCCACACCATATGATTGCAACTTCCGAAACAACCTTTGAAAAGGTTCTTTATCAAGGGCTTTTTTGCACAATCCAGATAATTAACATCTACTGGCTCTCCAACATCCAATATTGTGGTAACCTCCTCCATGAATTCTAATAGATTTGTTAAGCACGATCCCCCCTTAGTACAATCAATCCGACTCTTCTTGATGAGATTAGACTTGTCCAAGTGCATAACTATGTTATGTTTGATATTTACTATAAAATTGACCAGAGTATGCTCGTCAAACCCACTGGTATGTAATTGCCTGGATCGGATTTCTTGCCCTTTTTGAACAAGGGGATCACACCTGCGTCTTTCCAATCCCTTGGAACAATCCCCTTCTTAAGAGTATGAGAATAAGATTTAGCCAATGGTTTTGCCAGCACGCCTCTGGGATCAAATAGTAACTCTGGATGAATACCGTCATGACTAAGTGTCATTAGTACAAGCCACAATAGATGTGTTAACAGTGTCATAAGTACAAGCCACAATAGATATGTTAACAGTGTCACAAGTACAAGCCACAGTAGATGTGTTAACAGTGTCATAAGTGCAAGCCACAAAAAAAGAATTAACAGTGTCATAAGTACAAGCCACAATAGATGTGTTAACAGTGTCATAGGTACAAGCCACAATAGATGATGTATTAACAGTGTCATAAGTGCAAGCCACAATAAAGGAATTAACAGTGTCACGAATACATGCTATAATAAAGGAATTAACAGTGTCACGAATACATGTTATAATAAAGGAATTAACAGTTTCATGTTTTTCAAGTAAGTAATAAGTGTTGGCTTCAATGCATTGGACATTTTACTATTAACTGCACTCAGGAACTAAGTGGTACGTTAATGACTTAGGTAATAACAACGTATACAACCACAGCCCAACTACCGCGCTGAAACAAAAACAAAACCAAGCGCACATTACAACCAAAAGGTCTGCGTCACAGAGAAAGAGCCACATAGATTAAAACACCTAACAATTTACAAGAACAATGAATATAGATGAAAGAAATAGGAATGAAATGAGAGAAGAAAAAAAATGATGATACGGTCAAGGGATAACCAAAGGTAGCAATCTCAAAATGAGCTTTTTCCATACTTTTTCAGTTTCACAGCTATCATTGGCCGCTAATTCTTGTCTAAGGAGATACTTCATGCATGGTTTACCCATTATTCTCTTGTTTATCTGACGTCCATGTCAACTGTTTATCTTGGATTTCAATTCAGCACACGTGTGCTGATTATGTTAAGTTAATCTGTGAGATTACGTGCATATTTTCTACTTTATCTCCTTATACTCCATCTAATTGTCTTGCTAATCTATTCTGTTTTTCTACTTCTGGGTATCAATTAGGTAGCATGAAGGCATGTATTATCAAAGATCTGCAGTTTCGAAGTGACTAATTGAGAAGATGGTTGTTAGAGCTCATGTTTGTAACGGAAAGGGTGCCTGGTCCACACTCTAAAATCGACAGGCTTCAGTGTAACCAGCTTGAAATTGGACCCAGGCTTACTGTTAAAGAAAGAAAGGCAACAGGGAAGGCAACTGCTTACCACACCCGTTATTAGTTGCCCATCTTAAGCGCTGATGGCCACATCTACAGACAGTTTTTTGTCTTCATGATGAAATTCGCGCTGTATTTAGATTATAGTGAGGAATAAACTTCGCTTGTCCTCGACCTCACTCTCTGGTCCCGAGCTACCTTGAACCAGTGGCAAGACATTAGTCAAGACGACTAGAGGCGACTCAGATGACCTAACTCTCTAAAACAGATGTCGCCACTCTAAATCATATGTCCCCACTCTCTAAATCAGATGTCCCCACTCTCTAAATCAGATGTCCCCACTATCTAAATCAGATGTCCCCACTCTTTAAATCAGATGTCCCCACTCTCTAAATCAGTTGTCCACACTCTCTAAACCAGATGCACCCACTCTCTAAATCAGTTGTCCACACTCTCTAAATCAGATGTCCCTACACTCTATATCAGATTTCCTGACTCCCTGTAACAGATATCCCTACTATCTACATCAGATGTCCCCACTCCCTATATCAGATGTCCCCACTCCCTATATCAGATGTCCCCACTCCCTATATCAGATGTCCCCACTCCCTATATCAGATGTCCCCACTCCCTATATCAGATGTCCCCACTCCCTATATCAGATGCCCCCACTCCCTATATCAGACATCCCATCTATCAATATCAGACGTCCCTACACCCTATATCAAACGTCCCCCATATCTATATTAGACTTACCTACCTGCTATATTAGACAACCAGACCCCTATATCAGACTTCCCCCCTATAAGACGACCATATCTATATCAGATGTCCACACCCTATATATTAGACGTTCCCATCCCCTTTATCAGACGCAGACGCCCCCTATCTATATCAGTCGTCCCTCTATATATATATAAGACGTCCACATCCTCTATATCAAACTTTCCCACTACCTATATCAGCCGTCCCTTCTATCTATATCAGATATTCTTCAGATCTGTATCAGACGACCCAACCCCCTGTATCAGACGATCCCACTCCCTATATCAGACGTCCTCCTATCTATATCAGACGTACCTATCCCCTTTATCAGACGTTCCACCTCCTATATCGACGTCTCCACCATATAGACGTCTCCCCTTATCTATGTCAGACGCCCCCCCCCCCCCCGTAATTATATATATATATATATATATATATATATATATATATCAGACGCCCCCATATCTATATCAGACGCCCCCATATCTATATCAGACATCCCCACCCCCTATATTAGACGTCCCTCAGATCTATATCAGACGTCCGCACCCCCTATATCAGACGTCCCTACTCTCTATATAAGACTTCCCTTCTATCTATATCAGACGTTCCTTAGATCTATATCAGACATCCCCACCCCTATATCAGACGTTCCCACTCCCTATATCAGACGATCCCTTCAAACTATATCAGACGTCCCTATATCTATATCAGACGTCCCCACCCTTTATATTAGACGTCCCCACTCCCTATATCAAGCACAGACGTCCCCATATCTATATCAAACGTCCTCCAAATCTATATCAGACGTCCACACCCACTATTTTAGACGTCCTCCTATCTATATTAGACGTTCCGACCCCCTATATCAGACGTCTCCAACCTTTATATATACGTCCCCCTGTATATATCAGACGCCCCCATGTCTATATCAGACGTCCCCACTATATGTTCCAAAAGCCCGCCAACCCTATCTATATCAGACGCCCCCCCCCCCCCCACCCTATCAATATCAGACGTAATCCATATATATATATATATATATATATATATATATATATATATATATATAAGACGTTTCCACCACCTCCATCCCCATTTCTCCATAGGCACTTGATCTCTAAACGACACGCCTTCGACAGTAACTAAAAATATAAGATAACGGTTATGCTGATAAAACAGTCATCAAAGCATGCCACACTTTGTATTAGAATATGTCGGTAATAGTAAGGTGTGGGTAATGGCAAAGTCTTCATTTAGCTTGCATATATTATCGAAACGAAAATCTTAAACTTTTAGCACGAGTAAATCAACAATGTCAGTGACATAAAAGGCGAGAAAAGGATTGTGTGAGGAACACAAAATTGATATCGCAAAAGGTTCAATATAAATGTGTGGCTCTCTCAACTTCATCCTCTGTCTCTCTACCAAATAGCTTTACTCTACACCAACAATAAATAGGTCAACAATTCCTGTGTAAAGTGTAAGCATGTGACGTGTAAGAAAAGCGCCCCGTGTTTCGTGTGCAAAAACGAAACCGTCTGTAACTGACAACTGTCATATTTATTTTTTGTCAGGGGTCACAAACATCCAGTCGTCAAATTATACACTTTTGGCAGGGATGATGTGTTCGGGATTTAATGTTACTAGCTTTATACGAGGTGACATGAACCGTTCCCTTCCTACGCTATATTGATGCTACTAGCTTTATGTAAGGTGACATGAACCGTTCCCTTCCCACGCTGTATTGATGTTACTAGCTCTCTGTAAGGTGAGATGATCAGTTCCGTTCCTACTTTGTGTTGCATTTCATAAATGTAAGCCGTAAATCCATTTACATCTTGGTAGGGTAGAGTGTGCGACGACCAGCTGGCAAACTAGGACCACTCGCGGTTAGAAACAAGAAATGAAGCAATCCCCTGATTAAGCCATCAGATTGGCACATACATGCCCAAATTGTTAAGAACATGTTTAGAAAACTGCAAAATCAAGCAGTGTAACGGGAAGTGAGAAGACAATGGTGTTCGATAAAACACGCGTTGATGACACACGCTGATAGCATTACCAGGAAAGACATGCTCTTGAATCTCCAGGGTAAGAAAATTAATATAGAACAAAACACGCTTGCAGAAACAAATTCAAAACAGATTAGAAGGACGTGAAGAGGAATGGGACAGATGGACTAGGACAGAGTGCATTTGTTGCTGAGCAAATGTTCTCCACAAGGGTCGGAAAGGTTTGATTAATGAAAACACGACAATGCAGGAGCTAAAATAAAATTTATTTTAAACCTTGTTGACAAAGTCGCAAAGCTCTTACTGATGTACTGTAGTCTCTCATTTCTGTTTAAAAAGCACAAAAACATACTGTTCGTAAGATTACTATACTTCGTGACAGAGGAGTTAGACATTCAGACACTTGATGCAGATTCCAAAATACATTGTCTTGGAGGTAATTTTGCCATTGAAATAAAAATGGATGTTGTTTGGATAATTATGTACTTCAGAGGGTCGAGATTAACATAATGTCTTATTTTAGAATGATTTAATCACGACCATTTGCCTTGACCTCTTCCTCACAATCAAAATCGATTTTGTTTCATCGATGGACAACGGATGCAACTGTTGCTTGCAAACTATTTCTTTATGGGAGAACCTATTTTACATTCCGTCTGGTGGTTTGCATCTTGACCGGCTTGCACCTTGATGTTCGAGTGAGTTATGTCGGCGGAGTCGTGTGCTTCGTTCAGGTTGAAACAAGCCGAATAGAATAGATTGCATGACCACGCCTGTCATCCAGATTCATAAGATAGGGAAAGACAATAGGGTGATAGGGAGAGGTGGGAGGGAAGGGGGTCGTTGGGTTAGGTCTAACAATGTATCGCTAAATATATAACGGTGCAGAAACTACAACGGTAGTTGAAACTTATTTAGAATCTGTTAAAAGCATCTTATAGCCGTACATAAGTTTCCATAGAAACCAGACGGCGTCAGACAAGTGAAATTACTTTTCAGTTCCACGTTCAAACTTCCGATTGCTGTGTTCTTTTGTTCCCTCTTTCTCTTGATCTCTTTGGTGTCCATTATCTTGTGCTCACATATGGGCTTCAAGAGATGTCTAATTGAAATTATTAAATCCTCATGAAGTACAAAGCTACATTATTAACGCTATATTAAAGTAAGGGGGATCAAATGTGAATCCTAAAATGTACGTGCAAAGCTCTCAATTCGATACAAAGGTAGGAACATGGGATGGACCAGGGGTTACGTTAGAAGTTTTTTTTAGGAGGAAGGGGGTTGGGGGAGGGGGGTGAAGAGAGAAGAATAGATTCACCAATTCAGCCTACTCTAACGGTAGTCACACTCATTTTATACACTGCCGTCGAGGTTGTAGTGTCAGATATTTCAAATGACTAGATATGTTTAGGTGGCTTAGAGTGCATAATTCCTTTCTTCAATGGTATGACTTAGCTAATTGTAAGTCGGGTATCCATCAACAGATCTATAGACTGAAGCGTGTCGAAACCAGGAGTTCCTTCTACTTTGGCGTTCGTCCTGAAAAAGATGCTGTGTCGTAGTTTGCGGCGAAGCTGCGATTCTGCGTCATTTGGCACGATGCATCAGGTTTCAGCTGAGTATCGGGTTTGGCTTCCTACTGCGATCATTATCCCTTTGCCAGACTGAACCAGTGGAAAGTGCTGCCGATTTCCAGGGTCGTAACGTGGAAGCGGGATAAGGTCATGGTCAACTATGCATCGCTGACCCTAATGCAAGCAGCCACCTATGAGACGTTGGCTGCTGTCAGCTCAGACGCTGAAAACCAGGATGAAACCTGGCACCTTTACTGTAGGAAGCTTGCGTTCTATCCAATATACTCGCCTAAATACGATGACGTCACATACGATGAAGAGCGGTTATGAACAAGACGGGCAACCTCATTTTGTTAACAATCAGCTACATGTTAGTGATTGAGTGCCCGCTTCCTGTAACGAATAGATCAAGTATGTTAGTAGACCCATGTACATTTAAGGCCACCATATAAAAGGAAAAAGTGAGTCAAAGTAGACAATTACCTGAAGTGAACAAAAATGTCACATAACAGCAATTTTATGAAAGAAAGTCTAGACAAGGGAGATACAGAGGGAAACACGACGGCATGGTAGATGGACGTCAGCACTAAAGTCTAGACAAGGGAGACACAGAGGGAAACACGATGGCATGGTAGATGGACGTCAGCACTAAAATCTAGACAAGGGAGATACAGAGGGAAACACGATGGCATGTTAGATGGACGTCAGCACTAAAATCTAGACAAGGGAGATACAGAGGGAAACACACGGCATGTTAGATGGACGTCAGCACTAAAGAACAGCTAACACGGAAAGCACTACAGACAGTGTTTCCCAACCACCGTTCCCCCGAACCGGTGCCTGTCCGCAGAGATTTTCTGCCGGTCGGCGAAAAAGTGATTGCGGCTAAAACCACAAACTGTGGAGATCGGCGTGATAGGATCTAAGCTCCGACTGGCTAATGTTGAAACTCAAATCACGATCCTATTTTTCGAACACATGATTTCATGGAAGTAGGCCCACAGGAAACAAAACCGCTCCCACGTTGGAATTACGAGCCGACTGGGACAGATTTGCAATCCTGACAGATGGGCTGTGTGAAACCATCAACACACGAAACACCAAAATGAAGCCCATGGTGGAGAGCCTAAGCAAGGCAATAATGCAAGCGGCCGCTGAAACCATCCCAAGAGGAGCTAGGAAAAACTATAAGCCCTACTGGAATGATGAGTTGCAGAAAGTGGAAGATGCAGTAACAAATGCTAGGAACATGGCAGAGCGAGAAAAATCCATGGAGGCAAACATCGCCCTCAAAGCCGTCACGGCGAAGTACAAACACACTCTCAAGCAAACAGCAAGAGAAAGCTGGAAAAATAAAACGGAAAGTCTAAACCTGGACAAAGACGGGAACAAGCTATGGAAGCTAGTCAGAGCCATGAACGACGAAACCTTGTCAAATAAACAAATTACTATCAAGCAGGGCGAGAACTTGATCACAGGTAAGAAAGCCGCAAACGCCTTTGTCGATCACTATGCCAGAGCAAACCACATCGAGGTCCCTGCAGATAAGCATACATACATTAGCGAAGAGCTAAAAGGGCACGAAAACATGAATACGGCACATGAAGAGCACATGATGGCCAAATTAACAATGCGCGAAATGGAAGAGGCCATGAGAACACTAAAGAAAAGGAAATCTCCCGGAAAAGACGGGATAACAAACGAAATGCTGATGGGGCTGGGCCAAACAGCGAAGAGGAAACTGCTATCGGTCCTGAACCATAGCTGGAAAAGGTGAATTGTACCACAGGCATGGAAAGACGCAGTACTGGTACCAGTACCAAAAACAGGAAAGGACAAAACAGATCCGAATGGATACAGGCCCATAAGCCTACTGAGCTGTGTCGGCAAGTTGATGGAACGGATGATAAACACCAGACTGATGTAGCATCTGGAAAAAAAACGAATACTAATTCCACAGCAAGCCGGCTTTAGGCAGCACAGATCCACTGAGGACCAGGTCATCCTCATAGCCCAGGAGATAGAAGATGCCTACCAGGCACAGAAACACACAGTAGCTGTTTGGGTGGATCTGGAAAAGGCATTTGACAAAGTCTGGAAAGATGGACTTAGAGTCAAGCTAAGAAGAAGTGATGTTTGTGGGAAAATGTACAAGTGGATCAACCACTACCTCAAACAAAGAACGGCCAGAGTCCAAGTACAAGGGCAGATGAGCAAAAAGGTGACACTCGAGCAGGGAGTACCCCAAGGGGGAGTACTGTCACCCACACTCTTCCTGGTATATATAAACGATATTACAGAGAATATACCAAGAAGAGTCCATAGCTCAATGTTTGCAGACGATCTGGCTATGTGGACCTCTGAAAAGAATCTCACCATAGCAAGAAATCGGATGCAGACGGCCCTAACATCGCTGGAAGAGTGGGCGAACTCATGGCTGGTCAAAATAAACGAGGAGAAAATCACATGCACAATATTCTCGCATTCATTAAAACCCCAAAGTACCAAATTAAGTCTAAATGGCAAATTCCTGCAGCCAAACGACAACCCAACCTATCTGGGAGTCACATTTGATCGGCGCATGACATGGAAAAGTCAGATTGAGAGAAACCGAATGAAAGCCAGAGAAAGAATGGCAATCATGAGGAAACTTGCTGGCACAAGCTGGGGAGCAGACGAAGGCATACTAAAGAAACTGTACACTGGAAGAGTGAGACCAGTTCTCGAGTATGGCATTGCGGCATGGACAACAGCAGCGAAGGCGAACTTCGATAAAGTTAGCAAACTTCAAAACCAAGCCATGAGAATTATAACATGTGGCATGAAGTCAACGCCAATTGTAGAACTTGAAAAGATTACAAAACTGCAATCCATGACCGATAGAAGATACTGCAGAGCCCAGCTGCAGTCAGAGAAGCTCCGAAGACTGACCGACCATCCAATGCACCAAAGACTAAACAATTTGGGAAATGGGAAACTAAAGCGGAGAAACTTTGCAGAAATAGCCAAAACAAAGATGCACGAAGATCCCATAAACGCACTAATAACACCAAAACCCATCACTACTGTACGAAAACCTACCTGGAAGCAGGATATATTTCCAGAGGTGGTAGAAAATATACCAGGTATTGCAAACAAAAACTGCCAGACTGAAAAAGAAAGGAGAGATACTACCCTAAGCTTCATAACGAAAAGCTACCCAAGCATGGACTGGACCCATGCATACGCCGACGGTTCTGTAACAAACACAACACAGAACGGAGGGACAGGAGCATTCCTGAACCTACCAAATGGCAGAAAAATAACACTGTCATTCGCTACTGGTAAGTACACAAGCAATTTCAGAGCAGAGACACTGAGGGCGGCAGTGGAAGAAATGGTGACACACAGTGAAAACAAAGCCATATAGTCCTGCTTACAGATGCTCTCGCCGTAGTCACAGCGCTAAAAAGCCAGAAAAACACTGAGCTTAATGACTTAAGAGCAGCACTCTGCAAACTGTGCCAGCAGTCCGCACCAAAAAGAGTAGTGGTACAGTGGGTCCCATCACACTGCAACATCCAAGGCAACGAGGAGGCAGACAGACTGGCAAAAGAAGGTGCAAGACTACCACAAACAGATACCAGTATGACGTACGAAGAGTCAAAACGGCTCATCAAAGCCAGATACATGACCAAATGGGAAACCGAACATACTGGTTACACCAAAAACGATGCCTATTACCAGTTGAACCGAAGAGAGCAGGTCGTTGTCTTCAGACTTCGCACTGGCCACAATAGACTGAGGTACCACCTATTCAACAAATTGAAGATAGGGTGTACCGACGAATGCCCGTGCGGTACTGGTAAAATGACCGCTGAACATCTGCTGCAAAACCGCCCGACATACGAGGATCAGAGAGAGCAGATGTGTCCATCACCAGTGGAACTGCAAGACAAGCTCTATGGCAGTGGCGACAGCCTCAGGATGACCGCCGCTTTTTTCGAAAAAATAATGGTTACTGTCTGACTGCGTACGCAGAAGAAGAAGAAGAAGAACACATGATTTCATCTTTTTTTGACCTGTTTGTTTTTTAAAGTAAGTCGAATGCTTACAAATATCCCGATACGTAAAGTAGATCATTCGACCCCGGCGAAGACGGATGTGTCGGACCGAAAGGTGCAAATATCGCAGTCAAGCTGTAAACCAGCGACACAACGCATTTCATTCTCCGGACTACATCCTGCTACTTAGCGAAACCCTGTCCAGGGCTTGGTAGCGAGAGATTGAGAACGCAGAAGAAGATCATTCGACGAAAATTGATTTACGAGTTTTAGAGGTAAATTTACCTGCTAATACTGTGTTGCAGTATTTTGGAAAGCAAGTTTCTCTTCAAGTCTTTTAACTTTCTTCTAATCTGTCCTATTTTCACGGGTCCACGAAAAATGTTTCATATTTTTACCGCTTAGCATATGTAAAAAGGTTGGGAAATACTGCTCTAACCCACAAAACTACACAGACGTGGAGTTACGGGTCATCAAACACCCCAAAGTCAGGTCATCCGTTCTCACCAAGACCAACAGTAAAAGACGATCACACTGAAATATCACCAATATTGTGTCACATATCAAAGCTCAAAGGGCCCCAGACACGGTCATAGCAAAGATCATAATTTCGTGCCAATGTGGCATATTGAGGATATGGTATTATGTCCATATTTGTCTTAACCAACGGCACACTAGGGTCGATGTGTTCAACATCACGCCGGCTGAGGTACTTTCCCAAGTTATTGTGGTACCAGATTTGTTAATCTAGGTGACTGTTCTATGATCGGAAAAAATCATTTAACAACTGGGGAGCGAACCCAAATTGTTCAGCTGGGAAGCGAGCAAGTTAACCACTACGCTACTTCAGCTTTCATAAGCAGGTAGAATATTTAAAACAAGTAAAAACAATGAAGATACATCCTTCCGGGATGTCAGAGTCTTCATTGTCCTAATCCTGAGCCTTTTATGGTGATGTGACAGTTCCAGAGATCCCTGTGGAGCATGCGGGCTTAGGGCAGGGATTAGTTTAAGCTGACGACTGTATTCTATGGGAATAAAAAATTACTTGAGTGCTGGCGGACGAGTCCAGGTCATTGCAGGGTCAACCGCCGGTGTTGACATTAGGTCGACAAGAAGGCGTGAGGGAAATACTCACGATAGGAAAAATTCGGCTAGTTTTGAGGAGTGGAAACCATTCTGGTATCAGACCTAATTTATAGGGGTTTAGATTGACATTAGGAAATCACACGACAGGCTGTCACATTTAAGGGTGACAATGACCTATAGATTTTGCAATCAATGGGATGCTAGATTGGGTGGGACCAAATAAGAAGGATGGCTAACCAGCCAACTGAGGAGGACCACTTGACAGTCATATGTGTTTCTAGAGCTAAGAAAAGAATATAAAAGAAAATGCATAATGAGGTTAGACAGAATCGGAGAGAGAGAGTTTACACACCTAGAACCTTGCAGGTATGCTCATTGGTACGACTGGTTGACACGCTGTAGACCACATGAGATAGAGATCTGATCACGTGCGAGTGTTAAGATTCGTATCGACACGAATCGAGATTGATTTGGCAGGCAGTCCGACTGTTATTCAGTACCATTGCATTTGTGTATATTGGAGAATAGTGCCCTACTACGATAAAGGTTGAAACTTTGCTCCTGAATCCTGGGATAATATCCCAAAGTCTCTGGGTCGTTTAAAAAAGATGTTCTTCCTGAATCATGGGATACTATCTTGAAGTCACTTTCTTTTGCATAGTCAGCCAGGACGGAGATCGGCAGATCCATCCCCACCTAGAGGACGGACGGAGGAATAGCAGAGGACGACTTATCTAGAACCACAAATTTGTAACTGGATAGTATTAAAGTTTATGACTTGTGTATTGCTGATATAGACTTAGAACATGGGTGTATTTAGTTTACGGAGGCAACATCAACAGCTAATTTCTTGGATCTTCTGAGTTAGTTTAGTATAATATGATATTATTTAGTGTTATAGTTATTCTGGTTTTATTTCTATTGTTATACAAACATGCTGGTAAAATAAATTATATTATTTTGTTTTCTTCTTCTTCTTCTTCTTCGTACGCAGTCAGACAGTAACCATTATTTTTTTGAAAAAAGCGGCGGTCATCCTGAGGCTGTCGACACTGCCATAGAGCTTGTCTTGCAGTTCCACTGGTGATGGCCACATCTGCTCTCTCTGATCCTCGTATGTCGGGCAGTTCTGCAGCAGATGTTCAGCGGTCATTTTACCAGTACCGCACGGGCATTCGTCGGTACCACCTATCTTTAATTTGTTGAATAGGTGGTACCTCAGTCTATTGTGGCCAGTGCGAAGTCTGAAGACAACGACCTGCTCTCTTCGGTTCAACTGGTAATAGGCATCGTTTTTGGTGTAACCAGTATGTTCGGTTTCCCATTTGGTCATGTATCTGGCTTATTTTGTTTTAATGGTTCAGACTTTAGAACAATAAGTCTAATGAGTCACTCAATTAAAATACTACTCAAGATCATACAAGAGAGAATAAGATGTAAAATAGAGAGGGAAGTTGTAGAAGAATAATTTGGTTTTCAAAAGTTTAATCGAACAAGGGAAGTAATTTTCTGTTTGCGAACTCTGATATAAAAATATATAGAAATACATAATGACATTTATATTTGCTTTGTAGACTACCAAAAGGCTTTTGAAAGAGTTCAATATGAAAAAATTAATTAAATATCTCCAAGAAATAGGTCTAGATGGTAATGACACAAGATTGCTCCGTAATCTGTACTGAGAACAAACTGCTACAGTACAATCAGAAATGTTATGCTCTCCAAGTATAGATGTAAAAAGTGGACTAAGACAGGGATGTGTATTATCCCCTTGTCTTTTGAATATCTACACAGAAAAAACATTCAAACAGATAGAGGGGATGCTAGGGCTTGTCATTTGATGAGTGGCAATGAATAATCTAAGATATGCGGATGATACAGTTTTCATTGCAAAATGTGACCAATAATTACAGGAGTTTGTGACAATAATATTCACAATAAGTCAATAGTTTGGATTAGAAATAAATATAAAAAAACAAAGACTATGATAATTGGAAAAAGTGACAAGAAACCAAATGCACAGATAAAAATAAAAGATTAACAACTGGGACAGGTACAGAGTTTCTCCTATCTAGGTCATATTATAACGGAAGAAGGCAGCGGTGAACAAGAAATCAGAAAGAGAATAGATATGGCTAAGATGGTATTCGGCAACATGCGACACATAGTGACATCCAAACAGATAAATCAAAATTTTCAAATGAGAATTCTCAGGTGGTATGTATACTTGTCACTACTTTATGGTGCAGACACGTGGACAACGAATAACAAGTTGGAAAAGAGTATTCAAGCCTACGAAATGTGAGTATATAGAAAGAAGATTGGGTCGCATTTCTTGGAAAGAGAAGAACACAAATGTGGAGGTATTGGAAAAGTATGGGGGTGAAAAGAGAATTAATGACCAAAATCAGGGTTAGACAGTTACTTTATTTTGGTCATATAACAAGAGACATACCTCCTTATTGAAGACCATGCTAGAGAGTATGGCGAAAGGCAGTCGTTTAACTTAACTTAACTTAACTTAACTTAACGTCTTTATACTGGTTTAGAAGACCCTGCAGAGTCTGTATACAACCAGTTACTTTTACATCACCTTGCTCTAAAAGCTATGCGCATCCAATTTATTCTTAAATGCATTAATTGTCCCTGCCTCCACTACCTCCTGTGGAAATTAATTCTAAGCAGTCACAACTCTCTGACTAAAAAGATATTTCCTAATATCTTCTTCTTCTTCTTCGTACGCAGTCAGACAGTAACATTTATTTTTTTCGAAAAAAGCAGCCGTCATCCTGAGGCTGTCGACATTGCAATAGAGCTTGTCTAGTGTTGCCACTGGTGATGGCCACATCTGCTCTCTCTGATCCTCGTATGTCGGGCAGTTCTGCAGCAGATGCTCAGCGGTCATTTTCCCGGTATCACACGGCTCTCTCCTAACCTGTATGCGTACCTTGATGTTACATAGATGAAATATGTAAACGGGTCTACTAATAGATTGGATTTTAAATATTCGAAATATGGAAGCAGTTTTTTTAAGGAGATTTGACGTCACGAGGGAAACGATGTGTGTAAGCATTGATGTGTATGAGGAATTTGATGTTACAAAGAAGAAATGTAAAGCAATTTCTAGTCATGAAAGATTTGATGGTTGTCAAGAATAGAAACTATGTAAGCATTAATGTGTATGAGGGATTTGATGTTACAAAGAAGAAATGTAAAGCAATTTCTAGTCATGAAAGATTTGATGGTTGTCAAGAATAGAAACTATGTAAGCATTAATGTGTATGACGGATTTGATGTTACAAAGAAGAAATGTAAAGTAATTTCTAGTCATGAAAGATTTGATGGTTGTCAAGAATAGAAACTATGTAAGCATTAATGTGTATGAGGGATTTGATGTTACAAAGAAGAAATGTAAAGCAATTTCTAGTCATGAAAGATTTGATGGTTGTCAAGAATAGAAACTATGTAAGCATTAATGTGTATGAGGGATTTGATGTTACAAAGAAGAAATGTAAAGCAATTTCTAGTCATGAAAGATTTGATAGTTGTCAAGAATAGAAACTATGTAAGCATTAATGTGTATGAGGGATTTGATGTTAAAAAGAAGAAATGTAAAGCAATTTCTAGTCATGAAAGATTTGATGGTTGTCAAGAATAGAAACTATTTAAGCATTAATGTGTATGAGGGATTTGATGTTACAAAGAAGAAATGTAAAGCAATTTCTCGTCATGAAAGATTTGATGGTTGTCGAGAATAGAAACTATGTAAGCATTTCACGAAACATGTGGTGAACAACGGTGCCGAACGTGTAAGTAGTTAATGTTCCGAGATATGATGTTACAAAGATTAAATGTGCAGCAAGTTTCATCACGTGAGATATGATGTTACAAAGATTAAATCTGCAAAAAGGTTTCATCACCTGAGATATGATGTTACAAAGATTAAATGTGCAGCAAGTTTCATCACGTGAGATATGATGTTACAAAGATTAAATCTGCAGCAAGTTTCAACCCGAGAGATGTAATGCTATAACGTGAGAATGAGTGACCTTTTCAAGACATGCCAGATTCGATGTTGTAACGTGAAAATGAGTTACATTTTCAAGACATGCAAGATTTGATGTTATAACGAAAGAATGAGTTACATTTTCAAGATATGCCAGATTTGATGTTATAACGAGAGAATGAGTTACATTTTCAAGACATGCCAGATTCGATGTTGTAACGTGAAAATGAGTTATATTTTCAAGACATGCAAGATTTGATGATATAACGAGAAAATGTCTTACCGTTTGAAGATACACGAGATGTAATGGTAGAGATGCATAACAAGATGTGACCATTCAAGATTTGATGCCATAAAGACCAAATATATCAGCAGTTTTAACACTGAAAGCTTTTGTATAACGACGAGAAGAAAATGTATAAGTAAATCTGAAGTGGAATATGTAAGGCATTACAAGGAACGCATTAATGGAGTCAAAAAGCATATGCAGTTATGATGATAGACCTTAAGTTGCAATAGCAAAGCCAATACGTATGCAGCTATTGCTATTAGAGATATGTTACTTTACTTAACTTAACTTAACTTCATTATACTTGTTTAGAAGACTACAGAGTTTGTATACAACCAGTTTATTCCACTGTACCGATACTAAATCTACCTGTGAGCATCAAATCTATTTTTAGATGCATTAACTGACCTTACCTCCACCACATCATGGGCCAATGCATTCCAAGCAGTCACCACTCTCTGACTTTAAAAATATTTCTTAATCTCTGATCTGGACCAGCCTTTAAACAATTTGAAGCTGTGTCCTCTTCTTCTTGTACTATGAAAAAAAAATAGTCGAATGAATCCTTTCCATTGATTAGTTTATAAACTTGTATTAAGGCAGCTCGAATTCTTCTATGTTCTAGACACTGTTTACACCTTTTTCTGAGTCTTTCCTCATTACTATAATTCTGGAATACAACGATCATTTTTTTAGCTCTTCTCTGAATCCTTTCAAGCATGTCTATATCTACTCTATGATAATGACTTCACACTTGAACACATTACTTCAATTTAGTTACAAATTATAAAATATTATAACATAAGAAAGTCCCACAAATGGAATGTGTAGACATGTCTAGTCTCGACAATTGCTCGTGTAATAACACAGATCAATTGTAAGTAGTTCTAGTCATTACCTTACACGTGTACTTGTTTACAAACTTCATATCAACAATAAACAGATAAAATGATGTTTTGCAGCATTTGAAGACCGAAATTATCAATCTGAACATCGCAGGAAGTGTACCAAAAGGCAATGAAATTTAGAGCTTCATCAGAACTGTTTCTTGTGAAATATGGAAATAATCATTTTTAATAGACTTTTTTTTTGTCTTTTTAAAATAGGAGTAAGTGCCCTGTCTTTTTCCTTCCTTATTTATAAGGTTAACTGTGTTTTATAAACGAAAAAGATTTCTTGATTTAAATCAGAATATATTGGTTTATTAAAGGCAGTATTAAAGCTACTGTTATTGTTACAATTGTATTATTTTTAACTGCAGATTGCACAAGTGACTGATCGGTTAAATCGCATGTTTTACTTACCAATGGGACAGGGTCCGTGCCCATATCGCAGTATATTCAAGCTTTCGCAGCAGTAAATTAGCATCATATTCACAGATAGGAAAAGTACAGGTACAAGAGAATTGCCCATAGAACCTCACAGAAGCTGTCGTTAGTGTCTGCTATAAAGCTACCGACAGTGTCTGTTATAAAGCTACCGACAGCGTTTGCTATAAAGCTGACGGCAGTGTCTGCTATAAAGCTACCTTTACCTTTATTAGAATGACAGAGATCACATTGAAACGACGGTTGTGATGCACGTGTAGCGAGAAATGTAACTATTCGAGCATTCGTATCTGTCTTCCCTAACATTATCATTTCTGTGGCAGGTGTAATTCTCCACCCAAATCTTGGTTTATTGTTTGAACAGACTAAGAGGAAAGGTAAGTCAGTGCAAACAATTACAACGTTGAGGTGGGTTAGGGGAGGAGAAAGAGAAAGAGACGGAGAGAGAGAGGCAATATTTCGTTTTATAGTTAAATTCAATTTTCGTGCACTTTCTCAATTGTAATGTGTTTTTACACATAAACCAATATCTGAGATGTGTATGTTTATCGATAGATATAATGAAAAAAGATGGAGTGATCATCTGATTTATAAATATACTACGGATAAATTATTTCTCTAGAACATTTCTCGTCAATATTTTTATACTTGGCTCCAACTTGTATGACTTTCGTGAGTGTAAGTTGTCATTACCGCCAACTAAAACCAAAATGGCAGAAAATGTCGTGATCGTTCACTGTCTATATAATTTGGAAATTGTTAATACATCCTCATCATCATCAATATGGCATGTCTTTCGCAGAGCCGTCTCTTTCAACACAGCCAGTCTGACAGAAACCCGATCTTTTGTCAAATCTCCAGCTTGCTACAATGTCATCTCCAAGCGTCTCCAAGCATTCTTTGACATCCTGGTGTCATCGCATTGCCTTCTTGGTCTGCCTCTGCTTCTCTTTCCCGGCACCATATCTTCCATTACGGTTCTCTCAAAACCGTTGTGTTTTGTTTTTTATGTAGCCAAAGCATTTCAATTTTTTTGGTCATTACGGAGTTTATGATTCAGTTCTCCTCGATGCCCAACTCTTGTCAAATGTATGCATTCTTCTTTTTTCGGTCCATGGTATCCTTAGAACTTTTCTATAACATTTCTACTCGAAGGACTCAATTCTCTTCCATGAAGCTTGAATAACTGTCTATGTTTCACCGCCGTATGCTTTCACTGGGAAAAACACAGGTTCTCAAAATGTTCACTTATGTTGGTTTGCTGGTATTCTGCCATAGTTTCCTCAGGTTGCGTACCCTCTGCATTTACAAAATAATAATAATAATATATTTTTAATACAGAATGTAATTATTCTGCTACCGACCCCCTGAAAGTTACAATCTCCCACTAATGGGCACTAGCTCTTTAAAATGTGTCTTAAATTCGAGGCACGCTGC
Organism: Ariolimax columbianus; assembly: GCA_036924085.1. NCBI lineage: Eukaryota > Metazoa > Mollusca > Gastropoda > Stylommatophora > Arionidae > Ariolimax > Ariolimax columbianus. The sequence continues at coordinate 81,925,518 of JAVGWX010000008.1, forward strand.
CTGAAAGAGAATTACGTTAGTCACCAGTACAGTAGAATAGAAAGAATGGCGAGACTTAATCCTGGAACATAAGAGAGAAAAGAGTTCTGAAGCTGAAACACGGCACTTTTCAAACAACGAAATGTCTTATGGAAGAATAACAAGGTACATTTCAGTGAGATGCGATACCTAGTTAACATCCTAAATTACGTGGAAAATGACTTTACAGACTTTACCTGTTGTGCTAACGGCGAGCCATTAAACTACTATCATGCGGTCCACGGGCTGGTTAAAGTTTGAAAACTTGTCTTTAACGTTTACAAAATAATTCACATAATTGTAGAGGAAGTAAATAAAATACAAGAAATGTTGGACACATTTTAAAGATAGAGGTAACAATTTACAGAAGCACAACAATTATTAGATACATATTAAATTAATGAACGTAAAAATTTACAAAACACGGAAAATATCGGATACATAAATTTAAAGCAAAGAATAAAAACAAATGAAATATTGGATACAAGAATTTAGAGGAAATGAGTTTAAGCGCGGGAAATATTGGATACATTATTTAATGAAAGTAAAATTAGCTCCATAGTAGTTCTACCTGCCGTTGGGGATGATGTGTTAGAGGCTACTTTGTTTTAAAGTTTCAGTTTTTGTGAGCGGTTCCAACTAGTTCTCTTTATTTTGATTGTTTTAATTGTCTGACTCTATGTGAGGTACATGCTTACACCTGAGTAGAAGGGAGCTTACAGTGATTGGAAGGAATATCCGATTTATTTCACCTTGAACGATCAGAGAAATAGAAAATAAAATATGCAAGAAATAGAACTGGAATAAGTTATTTACATGAAATTGTTTTCAAGCAAATGCTGAAGGGTATAGTCTGAACATCAGAAGTGCCCACACCCCTACTTCCCCGGAACCCCCTCGCCCTTCCTCTCCTGTTCAGTGCTTATGTTTCTTGACACTCTAAGGAGACCTGGCACGTTCATGTCTTGAGTCTCAAGTGATCCTTCTGTTGCAAACGCGGTTTCCATTTGGTTCATGCATGCTTAACGGGGAGATAAAACAAGGATTTTTACATGCATACACACTTACTGTAATGTATTCCATTGCGAAATGATGTGTAGTTTAAGAAAAATACATATAAACAAGACAACACAAAATAAAACAAACCAGGAGACTTAAAGCATACAAATCATTCAACTTCAAACATATTAAACAGGCAACTTCAAACATATAAAATAGGAAACATGAAACATATAAACCAGACAAAATTAAACCTATAAAACAGACTACACATAAAATATAAACCAGACAACACAAAACATATAAACCAAACATCACTAAACATACAAGGCAAACAACACAAAACATATAAGGCAAACAATACAAAACATATAAGGCAAACAACACAAAACATATAAACCAGGCAACACTAAACATGTAAACCAAACAACACTAAACATTTAAATCAAACAACACTAAACATAAACCAAATAACACTAAACATATAAACCAAATAACACTAAACATATAAACATACACGCCAGCAAGATGTCCACATCATGGAGGTTGTCCAGTCTAGCTTGCAAGCCAGCAAGATGTCCAGAGCATGGAGATTATTCAGTCTTGCCTACACGCCAGCAAAATGTCGACATCATGAAGGTTATCTAGTCTTGCCTACACGCCAGCAAGATGTCCAGGGCATGGAGGTTATCCAGTCTTGTTTACACGCCAGCAAGATGTCCAGGGCATGGAGGTTATCCAGTCTTGCTTACACGCCAGCAAGATGTCCACATCATAAAGGTTATCCAGTCATGCCTACACGCCAGCAAGATGTCCAGATCATGAAGGTTATCCAGTCTGGTTTACACGCCAGCAAGATGTCCAGATCATGAAGGTTATCCAGTCTTGCCTACACGCCAGCAAGATGCCCAGGGCATGGAGGTTACCCAGTGTTGCCAGCCCAAAACAAGTGGTATAAAGCTAACAAATACGAGTGATTGTGACCACTGTAACCTACATAATATTGTTTGAGGAGTCAAATATAATTAGATTTGCGAGTCTAGCGACCAGACTAAAGATGCAGCAGTGAATTAGCTGAGAGCAGCCAGCGACTGATAGCTGTCTGCTTGCATCAGGGTCAGCTAACCACAGCTGACAAAAACCCTAGTACGCCTCTCAGTGGCCGCGCTGTAAACAGATTTCACTAGTAGTCTGGCTAAGAAATTGGGGATCGACGAGGGAAGGCATACTAAGTCCTAAAATAATGTACTGCAATCCGATGTGCCGGGCTGAAAAGCACAAATATCACAGGCTCGCTGTAAACTACAACACAGCGTCCTTTTCAGTTCTAACGCTGAAGAAGAAGAAGAAGAAGAAGAAGAAAAAGAAGAAGGAAGAAGAAGAAGAAGAAGAAGAAGAAGAAGGAAGAAGAAGAAAAAGAAGAAGAAGAAAGAAGAAAAGGAAAAGAAGAAAAATGAAGAAAACAAAATGAAGAACAAAAAGAAGAAACTAAAAAGAAGAAGAAAAAGAATACAATTATAAAGATGAAGAAGAAGTTAACCGACATTAACAAACCAATAGTTAAGGAATGCAGCGACCCTTTGAGCATAATGCAATATCAGAAACAGCAAGCTATCTTCCATAAAATAAAGTCCATGCTTACAAGCCAGGATATCTGAATGATGCAGCCATATTTTGTTCTTCGCGGAGGCCTTGCACGAACGACATATAAGTGTTGCACAAAAAGTCCAGCATGTTTGAAACTAAATGAATTGAATGAAATCGCTACATTCTAATTAAATAACACCGGCTTCACACGTCAATAGTTGTCAATTTACATAAACAGACAATTTAACACCAGTAAATTCGGTCAACTACAGATCAAAGAAATGAAAGGCTAAGTTTTACTGACTGTGATTTCTGACGGTATCAGAAATTTTATGTATGATTTTAATCGCGTGCCACTACGTATAGTCTTTGCGAGTCTGTACTGTAGTCCGTTAAAATCGTCTCTTTACTTTACTTGAAAACGTGTACCTCTGACAGACTGCCAGGCCCATTGCGGATGTGATTCAGGTTGGCTTTCATGGTTGCCATAGCGGTCAAGCGAGATAACTCACACCGTACTGTCTCCACACCCAGCGTTTCTTTATCATTACTTGTAACAATTCCCGAGTAGTTTGACGAGGTTTATGTATATGACAAGGACAAGAATAGCACCACTGCCCTACAGAGAGCATGTCGTAAGAGGCGACTAACTGTGTAACATGGCATAACACCGGGCATGGTTTTGGGGTTTGCTAAGAGCAGCATAGATGGCGCCTAACAGGCTGCGGGTCTACTTTTCTCTAGTGTTTTAGTCTATTAAGATAGACTTGCACATCAGTTAACCACCGTTTATAATGGAGTATTAAGCTGCGTGAGCCTAGCCCACTAAGCAGGAAATCCTCCTCCTGGCTACATCCAGCTCACATCAGAGATGGGACCTACACAGGGGCGTATGGGACCTACACAGGGGCGTATGGGACCTACAGAGGGGCTTATGGGACCTGCACAGGGGCGTATGCTCCTGTAGAAGTACAGGTCGACTAAGACTTTAAACAAATTGTTCTCACAACCTACAAAATCCACGCGGTGTTGGACTTAAAAGGTCATTACATTTTTACCAAACTCAAGCCTAAATAATACGGAATTGGCAATAATGTCCATTTAAGTTAATTAGTATCAGTATTGGTTATCGGGAATGTAGCATCAGTGAATAGTGGGCACTATTGAACTACGTTGATAAAGATATATCCATGGTCTAGTATCACTAATCACATAAAAATATAAGACACAGCTCAGAAATAAATAATACACTATCACGATAATATCGGATACTCAATGATGTTAGTGCAAGGAGGAAACAAATATTTCGTCTTCATGTTACAAACGTAAAGCCCATTGTGTCTCAGTGAAGTAAACAGTGGATAATGACAATACAATTGGATGTAAGACATTCAATTTGACAGAAGGATGTTAACAATCTTTTTAGAAAACTAATAGGCCCAATGAGTAAATGAAGAGAGTAGCGTGCGATTATTAAATATATCAGACAGAAACAGTACTCTTTCTGGGATATGCCATCTGTAGAGAAGATTCACAACACAATGTGACAACAAGTCATAAGCAAAACGTCAACAGAACATGAACAACCACAAAGAAATATATTAAACAGTTAACCATCTTAGTATTGGTGAAAGTGAATATCGTGGCTGATAAACATCTCTGGGAACAAGCCGTTATGGAGAACAATAGTAACATATGCTAGCCTACATTGTATAGGACGAACAAAGAGAACGAACAGTTATTCTGCACAAGAAAACAAAGGGAACCTCCTAGGCAAGTAATTTTAAAAACAAAGCAGTTGAATGTGTTTATGACCATATGTTCTAACTCATGTATTTCTTACAGCGAGGAGCTTTCGTCACACATTGGTCGGCGGTTAGATTTATGGATGTCTATTTCTGTGCTTTCTTTACTGGTGTTTGGTGTATGTTTTCAGAGTGCATTTAAGCACACCCATCTGTGTGATTACTACCATGGTTACAGTCTAACACAAGCGGCTGAGCTGTTGATCATTCTTCTCAAGTATATGGCACATCCCGTTCATTGATTTACACGATATTTATCACTATTGTCCCTCCACTATTCCATTTTCTGGACGTGACATACCTGCACATTTTGCAGGAAGTTCCCACACTTTGACAGAAGACGTCCCACACTTTGACAGAAGGCGTCACACACTTAGGGAGAAAGCTTCCCACACTTGGACAAAAGGCGCCCCACGCTTGGAGAGAAGTCGTCCCATACTTGGACAAAAGGCGTCCCATACTTGGACAGAAGGCGTCCCACACTTGGGCAGAAGGCGTCCCACACTTGGGCAGAAGACGTCCCCCATTTCGGGAGAACGCTTCCCACACTTGGACAGAAGGCGTCCCACACTTAGACAAAAAGGCGTCCCACACTTGGACAAAAATCGTTCCACACTTTGACAGAAAGCGTCCCACACTTGGACAAAATTCGTCCCATACTTGTAAAGAAGGCGTCCAACACTTGGACAAAAGTCGTCCCACATTCGGACAAAAGTCATCCCACACTTGGACAAAAGTCGTTCCACACTTTGATAAAAGTCGTCCCACACTTGGACAGAAAGCGTCACACACTTAGGGAGATAGCTTCCTACACTTTGACAAAAGGCGTCCCACACTTGGAGAGAAGTCGTCTATACTTGGATAAAAGTCGTCCCACACTTGGACAAAAGTTATCCCACAATTTGACAGAAAGCGTTCCACACTTGGACAAAAGGCGTCCCACACTTGGACAGAAGGCGTCCAACACTTAGACAGAAGGCGTCCAACACTTGGACAGAAGGCGTCCCACAATTGGGGAGAAGTCGTCCCACACTTTGACAGAAGTCGTCCCACGCTTGGATTTAATATCTCTGTGATCTTTGAGTGTCGAAGACGGCGCACTACGCCGAACCGGACAGATTGATATGATGGAAAGTACAAGATAAAAGAAACCCAAAAGAAACGAAGAATGTATAATCAGCATTAGTTTACAAGTCAATTGTATCAGAAAGGTCAGCTTTTGCAAGTGTTGGCTTCTACACTTAAGCTGAAAGCTGATCCAGGTCGTGTTACTTTCGTGACGTCAGACGCCAACCATGAATGCGGATTTAGAATGATCGTGATTAGCAGTTCGACCACCTAAAGAGAACTGCAAATTTTCACGAATTAACCTACATTTATATGGCGTATGTAGAAATCATTACCAAGACGTTGAATGGAGAAAATTAGATCACAAGAAGAATTTGATTCCTACTGGAGTAATGTGGAGAGAAGAACTTGTTTGGAGTAAATTTGTAGTGCTATGTACAGTGCATTTACACTTACCACAGTGTTTTTTTATCACTCATAGTGATTGACAAAGAAACAAATGCGGTAAACTGTCTCAGAATGGGCTGCATTTATCTTATACGGTAAGATTAATTGATTAATGTGGAATGCACACAAATAATAAGACTACCATTGTGTGCCCTCTGAAAAAGGTGTTGATTGGTCGTTGGAAGTAGCTTTCCTCACACTCTGAGAGTGCTGATGTACGTAGACGGGTCCTCTCGGCTGTTGTGTTATTCTTGGCTTCCTCTGCGTGTCACTCATTACTGTAGGGGACCACGTCGATCCGCTACCTCGATAACCACTGCCATGAAAACAGCCCTCTTCCAGTGAGAACTGCAAGGAAGTCGAGGTAGGGGTGTTGGCCAGTATATTTTACCTGGTCCTGTCTAACATGTCTGATCAGTATATTTTACCTGGTCCTGTCTAACATGTCTGATCAGTATGTTTCACATGGTCCTGTCTAACATGTCTGATCAGTATATTTTACCTGGTCCTGTCTAAAATGTCTGATCAGTATATTTTATCTGATCCTGTCTAACATGTCTCATCAGTATGTTTTACCTGGTCCTGTCTGACATGTCTGATCAGTATGTTTTAACTGGTCCTGTCTAACATGTCTAATCAGTATGTTTTACCTGGTTCTGTCTAACATGTCTGATCAGTATATTTTACCTGGTCCTGTCTATCATGTCTGATTATCCTGTTTTTTCTTACCATACGTTGTTCTCCTCTCCCCTGTACGCAGCTAAGCAAATCATAAGCAATATGGTTTGGTTCGGTGTGGCCACAAATTCAAAATCAGTACCAAAACTGTAACTAAAGCGTACACCAAATCTATGATTAAAGCGACCGTGTCGTTGACAAAAGGTTGCTCAAATTAAAATAACATTGTCAAAACTACTCTTCTGCAAAACTGCCATAGTGGAACACATTAATAACAGACACACACGCATTCATACACTGGTCAATACGTCTACATTACAAATAGATACACACGCATTCATACTGTTCAATACGTCCACATTACAAATAGATACACACATCCATTCTGGTCAAAACGTCCAAATTACAAACAAATAAATACCCGCATCCATACACTGACAAATACGTCCACATTACAGATACACACACGCGTCCATACACGGGTCAACACGTCCTGGTATAACCTAAAGGACGACGGTCTGGGGTTGAAAGAGCCTGGCTTAGTCAGTAGAATCCAGTTAGGCAAACCTTTAAAACAAAACAAACATCTTACAATCGAAATGACAAGGGGGAAAAATGATTTACCATGAAGTTTTCTAACAAAATGATCAGAATTGACTGAGCCAGAGGGAACAAATACGATTTCACAGATTGGACACGAGATAATACACACGGACTTGACGGACATAGGTAGATATGAATATACGGACAGATATACAGGAAACTGTGGATACGAGGAGATGGTGACCTTTTCTTTATTTCACATGTGCTTCCTTTCGATTATGCCCGATACATAGGATGGAGAGGTCACTCTTCACCGATTGTATTGTGTGGCTTCTTTTCGAGCGGTGTTCTTGGGGACACCAGACTGATGTCCTCTTGCATTGCTCATCGCCACGCTATTTTCGGTCTCCACACTTTTCTCTTGCCATGTGGAGTCTAACTCAGAAAGTATGGCTGTATAGTTCAGTTCCTTCACGATGGTATGCCTTATCTGTGTAAACTTTCTCTCCTCATTATAAAGACACGCGACTGACATCTGGACTGATATGATTTGGTTTAATAATGTTGTACGTGTCGACAAACGAAGGCGGTGCATGGAATTACCAATCTCATCATACGAAAACCATTACTACTAAAGTTGTCGTTCTTGTTCAAAGTTTGCTGAGTCTGTTTCCATTTTTGACTTTTCGATGGTAGTAAGTTGTCTTTCTCAAGCACAAGATTCATAGCTTCTTTCTCTTATCGTGACATTTGCTCTGTTAACAGTGGACCAGCTTTTGTCTTAGGTAGCGGGTGCGTTGAGGAGTGGGGAGGCGGGTGTGGTGTAGGCGGGTTGGGGTTCTTGTCTAACGGGTGGGTTGAGGAGTAGGGAGGCGGGTGTGTTGAGGAGTGGGGAGGCGGGTGTGTTGTAGGCGGGTTGGGGTTTTTGTCTAACCGAGGCGGGTGTGGTGTAGGCGGGTTGGGAATCTTGTCTAACGGGTGGGTTGAGGAGTGGGGAGGCGGGTGTGGTGTAGGCGGGTTGGGGTTCTTGTCTAACGGGTGGGTTGAGGTGTGGGGAGGCGGGTGTGGTGAGAGATGAGCGGAATTGGGGTTCTTGTCTGACGGGTGGGTTGAGGAGTGGGGAGGCGGATGGTGTATATGCGCGTTGGGCAAAAAATAGTGATAGGGGCATGAGTATGTAAAGAGATGGGTGGTTTGGTAAGAAAGAGTTTGAGGGTGAGACGAGATTAGCTGGTAGACGGGGGATGAGATGGGTGGAGAGTAGGTGGTTGGCGAGGAAGAGTTTGAGGGGGAGACGAGATTAGCTGGTAGACGGGGGATGAGATGGGTGGAGAGTAGGTGGTTGGCGAGGAAGAGTTTCAGGGGGAGACGAGATTAGCTGGTAGACGGGGGATGAGATGGGTGGAGAGTAGGTGGTTGGTGAGGAAGAGTTTGAGGGGGAGACGAGATTAGCTGGTAGACGGGGGATGAGATGGGTGGAGAGTAGGTGGTTGGTGAGGAAGAGTTTGAGGGTGAGACGAGATTAGCTGGTAGACAGGGTAGGAGATGGGTGGGGAGTAGGTGGTTGGTGAGGAAGAGTTTGAGGGGGAGACGAGATTAGCTGGTAGACGGGGGATGAGATGGGTGGAGAGTAGGTGGTTGGTGAGGAAGAGTTTGAGGGTGAGACGAGATTAGCTGGTAGACAGGGTAGGAGATGGGTGGGGAGTAGGTGGTTGGTGAGGAAGAGTTTGAGGGTGAGACGAGATTAGTGGAAGATTGGTTGGTGGGCGGGGAAGGATACCGGTTGAGAATAAGTGGGTTGGTTGAAGAGATGGATTGGGGGTTGGTAGGTTGATGGAGAAGTCGGAAGGTGAAAAAGGGGTTGGTTGATGGGGGAAGAAGTGATGGGTATAACTAGAAATATCGCGTATAATGTCACTCCTTAGGGGACCTCTAGTGAGTGCAGTAAGGATGTGAGGGAAGGAGGTGTATACAAACACACACACACACACACATATATATTTATAAATGTATACGAAGGCGTTCAAGTCAAACCGGGATTTTTTTGTTATAAACAACAAATTTTCAAGTGGTCAAAATGCCTTTTATGTTTCAAAATAATCTCCTGCAACGTTTATGCACTTATTCCAATATTTAAGTATTGCTTGAAAAACTTCAGCTTAGAAAGATTTGTCAGTATGTCTGAACCAATCTAGGAGAACCTGTTTCACTTCGTCCTCAGTGCTGAAATGCTGGCCTCAAAATAATTATGTTAGCGGTCCAAACAGGTGGACATCGCGTGAAGCGAGGTTGGCTATAAAGTTGATGTGCAATACCTCCCAGCCGAGTTGCTGCAAATGGCACATGGTGCAGTGTGCAGTATGAGGTGGAGTGTTATCTTGTAAGAGCAGGACGCTCATTGTGATCAAACTAAGCCGTTTTTTTCCGCAGACGGGTATGTACATCACCCACAATGCACATGTTCTGTTCACTGTTGATAGTGGCACCATGGGGTAGAAAATCAACTGAATGAGGCCAATTTTGTCCCAGAAGACACTCGCCCTCACTTTACATGCAGACGCAATTGTCCGAAATTGTTTGGGTGGTGGTGATTACGTATGCTTCCACTGCTTGGATGCTTGTTTCGATTCAGAAGTATAATGATACGAAGTGGTTTTCTCACATGTAATGCAACGACTCAAAAAGATCTGTGCAGGATTGAACTCTTCTCTTCCGGTCAAAAGCGGAAAGCTGTCATGGCACGCAACGTGCGTTAACCTTCCGAAAATGCAAATGATCATGAAATATATTGTTCACAGTACTCGGAGAAGGCTTGCCTTATTTCGCGACAGGCTATGCATCGATTATTTAGGATAAGACGCTCCACAATCTGGATATTCACAGGAATGGCCCTGGTGGGTTGAGAGCCACCACGGTCGAGATCACTCACGAATGTACGGCCATCTCTAAAACGTGTACACCATTCAAATGTTATATTGCGGCTGAGTGTCTCATCAGCGTATTGTTAATGTAGTCCTCTGTAAATTTCCTCAGGTTTCACATCGCTTTCACAAGAAACTTCATCACAACACAGTGTTCCATGAAAGCACTAACAGTGGTGTCTGCCATTTGTATTTATCTGTCACTTGACTGGCCCATGGGAAGTGGGCCACCTAGCAGTAATAGGACATAAGTGCCCTTAACTAATGATAGTAGTTCCACCACCCTATAACCCATTTAGGCAAAACCAGAACACAAAGTCCCGGTTTGATTTGGGGGCCCCTCGTATGCACATACATATATATATATATATATATATATATATATATATATATATATATATATATATATATATATATATATATATATACATACAAATGTGCATGCACATACACACACACATATATAAGGAAATAGAAAGAACAATATAAACGTTATAAGAGATACATTTAGAAAGAGAGGTGAAAGGGAAAGTGAGAAGACAGAAAGAGAGAAGACAGAAAGAGAGAGAGAGACGGGAAGAGAGGAATGTACAGTAGAGCCTACGCAAAGGTATGGAATGCGTGTATATTTTTATATATAGGGCTTGACAAATGTTAGGGTGGTTCAACAGTCAGCGTGATCGGACTACAGTCATGCAGTTTATGTTAACAAATTTAAACTAGGCACTAATTCACTTGTATTTATAAATAATAATGCGTACTAAACCAACATACATTATATTATTTACACGTTATTAGCCTATTTCTTCTGAAGAAAACTGCACTACTGTCAGAGCCACGGCGTTTGTGTCCTTGAACATGCTTGGTAGTTTTAGCACTGAAGTACCATTTATCGATAGCTTTATTTAGGTTCAGCTAGATTCACCACCATAAGCTAGCTTATGTATAATCTGTTTCAACCGTAATATCATTAATAATTGTGACAGAGTCGTTGTGTAGTTACGATTAAAAACGAAATCAGCAATTAAAAACGAATATTTTTTTTTTTACTTGTCGAGCAGACGAGCGCTTTTGTCAAACCATATATGTATGTGTGTGTGCATCTGTGTGTGTAAATGTATGTGTGCATCTGTGTGTGTAAATGTGTGTGTGCATCTATGTGTGAAAATGAGTTTGTGCATCAGGACATCAGGGAGACGATGGGTTTGACCTTTGAGCAAGCCGGAATACTGAAGGAAGACAGTTTCCTACAGACAGGCTGTTATCAGAGCGATGTTCTGATACTGATCACCTATTCGTGTTGTTTCTGTCTGCTTGTGATAACTGAGACCTACCTATCCGTGTTGTTTTTGTCTCCTTGTGATAACTGAGCCCTACCTATCCGTGTTGTTTCTGTCTCCTTGTAATAACTGAGACCTACCTATCCGTGTTGTTTCTGTCTCCTTGTGATAACTGAGACATACCTATCCGTGTTGTTTCTGTCTCCTTGTGATAACTGAGACCTACCTATCCGTGTTGTTTCTGTCTCCTTGTGATAACTGAGACCTACCTATCCGTGTTGTTTCTGTCTCCTTGTGATAACTGAGACCTACCTATCCTTGTTGTTTCTATTCCGTCGCGGTAACTGAGACCTACCTATTCGTGTTGTTTATGTCTCCTTGTGATAACTGAGACATACCTATTCATGTTGTTTCTTTCCCGTCGCGCTAACTTTAACCTACCTATCCGTGTTATTTCTATTCCGTCGCGGTAACTGAGACCTCCCTATCCGTGTTGTTTCTGCCTCGTCACGGTAACCGAGATCTATCTATTCATATTTTGATCGACGACCTTCTGTACCACATCAGCTGTCATGTATGTTTAACTGGATATGGTGGATTATTTGAAGGTCAATACTTTCTCCTGTCCTTGAACTACCAGAGAGATCGTTAAATCGTGAAAGAACTTCGTAGAATTGTATGTACAAAACTGAGGCTTGGGAAAGGTTTATTTCGTGATCTTAGTTTAGATTAATGATTCAGTTATGTTTGATCACGTGGTAAATTGGTGAGCGTGACAATTTTATGAAATAAATTATGTTAATGGGTATATGTGACTTACTAGAGGCGGTTAACCGTGTAAGATGGAGGTACATCATACCCCATGACCCGACAGGATAAAGTGGTGTAAATAATTTGGTCACTGCACACTTTCGTTACAAGCAATTGAGTAGGAATGTGCGTGGAGCTGGCAGCTATTTCTTGAAAAAAATAGCTGGAGAAGTCACAATATATGAATCCATAGCTGCTGTGATGCAGCCTGTTTGGCGGCATGCTCCAATTGGAGTGTAAGTGGCACATGTTGATGGTTGTTATCTCTATTTTATTTTAAGGACTAATTACACATGAAAGTCTCTACTATAAATATGTGATAAAATCAGAGATTTGACAAGATGTTTTAATATCTGTAGAAACTAAATGTATAAAACATGAGATGAAATGCGAGACAAACATAAGATGTTTATCAAAGGATTGACATTGAAGCAATAACCATAACTATCCAAGACATAATTACATGTCCGCGTTGTGGATCGCAAGCAGATTTTACCTGCGCTGTTTGAACGTAAGATTAAGGATTGAAGACATAAGGCTATACCGGTTTTAGAAATGTATTGAAACAAGATATGTCCCAGCAGCCTCGCTGTAAACTACGACCCAGTTTAATAAAAAGGTCTTTTTCAGGACAAACGTAGACATAACATAAGCATGAATGGTGATGATAGACTGCATAAAACAATATGTGCTAGAAAGGTATTTTTGTTCTATGTACCACTCCACATACGTCATAGAGAAGGTATCAAACTAAGGCACAATCAAGCATACTCAAGTCGAAGTCAATGACAGTGACGAACAGTCACGTCATTCTGGGTGGTTATATTCATCACAAAGAGAAAAATGTCACAGAGTACTTGGTCATATGCGTGACAAGTGGAAAGATGTCATAGAGTACTGGGTCATATGCGTGACAAAGAGAAAGATGTCATAGAGTACTGGGTCATGCCCGTGATAGAGAGAAAGATGTCATAGAGTGCTGGGTCATGCGCATGACAGATAGAAAGTTGGCATAGAGTATTGGTCACATTTCTAGCTGATCTGACTACAGTCCAATATAACTCATTGGCAATGACATTGGGTCCTAGTATGTGTCCTGGTACGTGTCCTGATATGTTTTCTTACATGTCCTGGTACGTGTTCTAGCATGTGTCTTTGTATTTGTTTTGTTATCTGTCCTAGCATGTGTCCTGGTATGTGTCGTGGTATTTTTTATTTTAGTCAGAGAGTGGTGAATTCTTGAAATGCATAGTAACATGAAAAAGTGGAGGCAGGATTAAATGATGCATTCACGAATAGATTGAATGCGTATTTGTATTGTTAGATCAAGTAAATGCAAAAGAAACTGGTTTATAGAAACTCTTCATAGTTTTATAAATCAGTATAAAAATGTTTAGTTAATTAAAGTGTCCTGGCATGGGTCCTTACACTGCGTCATTGTGTATTGTCCCTTGGCCTGTCTGTTGATTTCAATCGAATTATGTGTATAAGCCATAACGAGACAGCACATAAGAGAGAATGTCTGGCTAATTGGCTTCTGTACTTGAAATATGATTCACGTGTCGTTTCCCGCAATTCGAAACTAGATGTCAATAAGTCTCTGCCGCGAAATATCAACAACTGCATACGAGCACTACTTAAACAAACAGATTGCACGACAGCTGATAAACAGTATGTTGATACCCATGATATGCTACCTGTATCCATCTTGGTATTTATAAATACACAGGCCATGAAAATTGCTACTTGTTAAATGAATTTCGGAAACAAATAATGCTAAACAAAAACTACATTTGTTGGTGCAAACTTTTGATTGACCTGTCCAGAATTCATCAAAATGTGATAGATTAATAAGTCTGACCAGCAGAGATTGTGTACAATATTTCCAGTTTCTAAGTTACGGGGAAGTTTGTTGAATGGGAGAATAACAAGTCCACGCACAAGTGCAACGGTCAAATCAGATTAAGGAAATAAAAGTTTGTAACAAAAACTGGTACCAACACCAGGAAAGATCAAATAAGAAATAATGACATTATACGGTATTAAAACTCCCTGTGCTGGATAAATATGGGGACACATTAAATATGATGTATCTGTCATTTCATAGGAACCCAATCTTATCAATTATGACTGCACACATATAACACAAGAAAATGTGGTTATAAGGCAATAGGAAACCACCTGGCACATATATGTATGTACGACATAATATAAATACTACAACAGCCCGAACTTACAACGACCGATGCAATACACGTCAGTCAAGAAAGGAAACTCTAGCTCCTAACGTCTGCAAGCATCACAAGTAGATGGAAAAGTCAATAAGATGTTGCTGCTCACAAGTAGATGGACAAGTCGATACGATGTTTTCCCTCGCAAGTAAATGGACAAGTCGATAAGATGTTTTCCCTCACATGTAGATTGACAAGTCCGTAGGATGTTCCCCTCACATGTAGATGGACAAGTCATTAAGATGTTTTCCCTCACAAGTAGATGGAAAAGTCGATAAGATGTTGCCCTCTCATTGATGGACAAGTCGTTGAGTTGTTGCCCTCACTAGTAGATAGACAAGTCGAAAATATGTTGCCCTCCCAAGTAGATGAACAAGTTGGTAGAATGTTTCCCCTTACACGTTGATGATCAATTTGGTGGGATGTAGCCCCTCATAAGTAGATGGTGAAGTCGAAAAGATGTTTCCCGCCAGAAGTAAATGGACAAGTCAGCAAGGTGTTTCTCGTCAGAAGTTGTTGGACAAGTGAGTAAGATGTGTCCCGCCAGAAGTAGATGGACAAGACATGTGAGTAAGATGTTTCCTTCCAAAAGTAGTGAAACATGTGAGTTAAATGTGTCCCGCCAGAAGTAGATGGAAACGTGAATAAGATGTTTCACCTCAGAAGTACATGAACAAGACAAGTGAATAAGATGTTTCACGTCAGAAGTACATGAACAAGACAAGTGAATAAGATGTGTCTCGCCAGAAGTAGATAGACGAGTAAGATGGTTCCTGCCAAAAGCCTCCATTTGATTGTGGGTTTTTCTCTTCTTATCTTTTCATGCCCCTAAACTTTCATGACAGTAAACCTGCCGTATCCTTAACCACTTAGTCTGTACGCGAATCTCATCTTTCAAGGCGCAAGGCATGTTGCCTGTGGAGTAAAGGCCTGGTCCATTACTAACCAAAGATAGTGCGCAGTGCTAATGTATCAGTTTGTTCTCGAGTTTTGCTTTTCTAGATACGCTGTGATCGTGCCAGGTATTCGCTTGTGAATGGATAACATCAATCGTTACTCCCCTGCTTTATAATTCTGGGCTGTCTTATTGAGTTGCAGAAATGATGTTGCTGTTACCTTTGCTTTACTACATTTTTTTTTGTTGTCTGACGTTCGTCAGCGTCTCTCCGTTTATTATCCTTTGGGGATTCCAATGCAACCCATTTCTAAGTATAACAGCTTGGTGCTTACGGTACGATCTGTCCGTCTCTAATTTCTCTCCTAAGACCTTAGCTTCATTAGTTGCTGTTTTCTTACCTTCCCTAATTCTGTTATTGTCTTCTTTTTGCTATTTTACACAACATACTTGGCATGGACATATCTTGGTGAACGTCTACAGATTAAACGTGTTAGTACTCCTGAGTGAAAGCGAGGGGAGAGAAACTGATCCCAATACAGGTGTAGGAACTGAATCCCTCCCCTCGCACCCTTCCCCTAGTAACGATACACTACACGACTTACCTTTATATAGTGCATAATTTGCTGTTATGTAAAGTGCGGCAGTACAAACGGAACTGGCCGCCCTACTTAACACACAATACTGACTGCTAGTCAAATGGAGTCCACCACTTCATTTTCGACATCAGTGTCTGCTTTAGGACTATCTTTACCTGTTGTTACTCTTAGTTAGATGTCATCTCTCCAAAGCCATAGAGTTTTAAATGTATAATTGACACCACAACCTTCTTTTATTTGTCTAGGAGTCGGCTGTCGAGTTCCGTAATTAGACTGAGTAACATTCTTCAAAGTCCGCTGTTCATTTCTGAGCAGAACTCTTTTGTATGGTTGCTGAAGAGACTGCTCTGTTAATTACGTGGGGAGGCACGTTCTTGTCAATCACGTTGAGGGTAGAAGACCGAGTCATGCTGGCTTAATCATGGCATGTTAACCATCACGATGACCTGGCAACTGATCTCGGATTAGCTCCAACATGTATTCAATTAGTATTATTTATAATAGTTGACTTATTAACTTAGCGAAACGTCTTTATACTACTATAGAAGATTCTGCACAGTCTGTACATAACGAGTTTTTTTCTACACCACCTGATCTAAAAATAACTAGGTGTATCCAATCTATTCTTGAATGCATTAACATATCCTGCTTCCACTGTTTCCTATGGCAATGCATTCCAATCATTCACCAATCTCTGACTAAAAAAAATATTTCCTAATATCTAATCTGAACTTTTCGTTAATTAATTTGTAGCTGTGCTCTTGTATCCTTGTAACCAGCTGTACTTTGAAAAAACTAGTGAAAGTTTCCTTTGATTAGCGAATGCATCTTGACATGTAATCTTTGCTGCAAAGCAGATTTAAGAAAAATGCCAAGAACAGAATGTTTTTCTCTATTAGACGTATTAGACCTCACTAAGGCCTTTGATAAACTCAATCGTAACAGTATGTGAAGCGTTATGGACAGATTTTGATGCCCTCAACATTTGTTGCAATGGTGCCATAATTTCATGGATGCATGCGTGACCCAGTTATTGATCAGGGATACTACTCTGCCCCATTAGTGTTACTAACGGTGTGAAACAGGGATGTGTGCTGGCCGCGGCTCTTTTCATTATGATATTTTCTGTCATGTTGTGGAATGCCTATAGTGATTGTGACGTTTGAGATGGACTCCGCTACCGCACTGACGGCGGGCTATTCAATCTCAGAAGGTTCAAGGAATTAACCAAAATCCACACGATGACTACGTGATTTACTTTATGCGGGTGATTGTGCCTTGAATTCAAATACGGATAGTGACATGAAAGAATACATGGACCGGTTCACCATAGCTTGTAAAAACGTTCTCTCCACCATCTCTATCATAAAACCAGTGGTTGTACGTCAACCACCTCCAGACATGGTCTTTTAAGTACTTTCAGTCACGGTACACGGTCACTGATTAACAAATGTTAACAGATTTACGTATATTGGCAGCACTCTGTCTCAAGTTATGCACATAAATAATGAGGTGAATACAAGAATAGCTAGGGCGAGTGCGGCATTTGGTAGACTTCATAATAAGATACGAGATAGGCGAGGGATCAGGACTCAAACATTTGGTAGACTTCATAATAAGATACGAGATAGGCGAGGGATCAGGACTCAAACATTTGGTAGACTTCATAATAAGATACGAGATAGGCGAGGGATCAGGACTCAAACATTTGGTAGACTTCATAATAAGATACGAGATAGGCGAGGGATCAGGACTCAAACATTTGGTAGACTTCATAATAAGATACGAGATAGGCGAGGGATCAGGACTCAAACATTTGGTAGACTTCATAATAAGATACGAGATAGGCAAGGGATCAGGACTCAAACATTTGGTAGACTTCATAATAAGATACGAGATAGGCGAGGGATCAGGACTCAAACATTTGGTAGACTTCATAATAAGATACGAGATAGGCGAGGGATCAGGACTTAAACATTTGGTAGACTTCATAATAAGATACGAGATAGGCGAGGGATCAGGACTCAAACATTTGGTAGACTTCATAATAAGATACGAGATAGGCGAGGGATCAGGACTCAAACAAAGATGAAGGTAAACGCAGTTGTTGTACCTAACCTCTTACATACAAGTGTGACCTAGACCGTCTAAAGTCGTCATGCCAAGAAATTAAACCACTGCCACGTGTACTGCATGTGGAAACTACTAAGGATTAGATGACATGACATGGTGTCAAATACAGATGTGTTAGCGCCATCGGGTATTAGAGGTATACACTCTATGATATGTGCAACACAGCTGAGATTGACTGGCCTTGTGGTACAAATGTCGGATCAGCGTCTACCAAAAAAATTGCTGTATTGTGAACTATTAAATTGCAAGAGAGCAAGCGGTGCGCAGCGAAAATGGTACAAGGACATACTTAAAAGATTACTGATCCAATGCGGTATTTATTTTGATGATTGGGAAAGAATTGCCCACCAGACTGACGCAGCACTATTGCGGAGGGTGTTCAAGGACATAAGGTATCAACAATATATGAGGCTATCCAGAGATGATCGCTCTGCAAGTCAACTCACATCAACCCTTCTTACAACCCGGTGTTAATTTGGTATCCTTGTCCTAAGTGCAACATACATTTCAGGGCTCCGGTTGGTTTATTTTAGCCATCCATCTTCGAACTCATGCGAACAATGAATGTCGACAAAGATGTTATCATCGATTACGATAGACGAACGCCATGATCTATTATGATCACTAGGTTCTTTTCCATTTCTATCTTTTTAATATTGCTATCTCCCATCATGTAATTCTATTTGTTATTGGATCTATCCATGTGGATGACTGTTCATTTATATGCATTAAACTCTATTTCTCAGTTTTCTTGAATTTTAGTTTTCTTTGAATCCGACCTCAACATACCCACCTCTGCCTCAAATGAAACACGTCGGCATAGTTTTATTTCATCCACGAGTTTTGCAATCATGGATCTTATATCATTGTCAAAATCATTGATACCTATGAAGAAGAAAATTAGTCTCAAAACTAGGCCCTTTGTCACTTCACTTTTTACCTCACACCACCCAGAGTACTTCTTATGTATGTCCAGTCTCTGCTTTCTTCTCGTTAACCATTTTTCTATCCATTTAGCAACTTTGGCACATATTTTATGTGATTTTAACTTCATAAAAAATCTTTAACGAGGTATTCTATTAAAGACCTTTACAAAATCTAGATAAATAACATCCACTGGTTTGCCTCTATCAAATAATAATTCGTCCATCGTCGTCTTTGAGGACCACCAACATCATCATGTCCATGATACAATCTTGAATATTTGTGTGCACTCATGACTGATCAAGCTAATTTGAGCCTGGCATTATATATGACACTTGGCAAACGTTGATAGCAGTTCTTTCTAATGTTTATGATATTTTCTCTGCCTGCTCTAGACTTCCTAGTCGCACGTCTATCATGGGCAGCCTGGACACGAAAACCCTCACTGAATTCAACGCCGTTTGTGACCGCACTCTTCCATGTGCGATTGTGAGTGAGTTATCTCATGTGTTAATGTCTACTTGACAGCTCCTAAGGGACTCCTTCAGACTCCTTGAAACTCTTATTGGACATCCGTGTGATCGCTCTCCTTCAACTCAATTCGCTATACGGAAGCCTCTTTGGAAGCCTTTCGCTTGACATTCGGGTATGGTGGCCAGCCCATCTCAATTGGGAATTTTGCAAGAGTGCATGAATACTTTGCATGTTGATTCTAGTTATCACTTCCGTATCATTGATATGGTCCAACCAGAGTACACAGTATATACAATACTCCCTGATCTCGACAACCTGCTTCCAAGGAAGACACATTTTGCAACCGCTGGTAATTTATGCTGTCCTTTCACTGTAACCCCTGGCTGTCTATACAATGTGCCTGTGGCTGTTTTTGATACATGACCTCGGTTTTCTTTGGGCTAATTGTCAATCCCCCGTTGTCACAAGAAGCAGAGAACCGGTCTATACCCAACTGCATATTTTGTTCTGAGCTACTGTTCAAAGCAGTCATCCGCAAACCAAGAGGTCACATATCGTGTCGTGCATCACCTTGGTCTTCGCCACCAGTCTGCAGAGATTGACTAGACCACCATACATGCAGTACTTCATTGGTATGCCACCCGTATTCTTAAAGGCATCCGTCAGCATAGCTGAAAAAATTATACTGAACAGTGTTGGGGCAAGGACACATCCTTGTTTCACACCATTGTTGACCACGAACGATGAAGAGGTCTCGACGCTGTCGAGTACAAGTGCGGGCATGCATTCGTGGAGCTGTTTCACTGAGGTTACACATTTACCAGGATAACCGAATTTGGACTTTAACTGCCATATCCCATCTCAACTGACTGTGAGGTCAATGAACGTAATATAAAGCTATCGGTTCTGTTCTCGACACTTCTGTAACTGACACGCTGCAAACGTCATGTCCAGTTCCTCGACCAGATTTAAATCCACATTTGCTTTTCGGGAGGTTATGGTTTAGCACAAGATGTTTGTTCAGGCGACCAGCAGTACGCCCGCGAGGATCTTGTCGGCAATAGATGGCCGTGAAATTGGCCGTGATTGCCACACTCCTGACGACTGCCTTTTCTCTTGCCTCCATCTATTATTTTGGTAATCTCCTACCTAATCTAATGTATTTGTTAATCATGACCTTCCTTTAATAAACCATGCTGACTATTTCGAATTAGAATAGACTTATGCAATGGTTTAGTATTGTTTAATTGTAATCTTAATTTGCAGACTGTTCTTGTTAAAGTTGCTGGATCTGATTGTTTGCTCTATCCACGTCCCTTTGGAAAATATATGTGGGCTATGGAATCTTCGAGCAGTCTTTTTTGTAGACTGTGCCAAAGTATTGATTGAGTAGATTAGCAGCATCCCTATTCACATTTATTATTTTTCCTGTGCTATATTTGAGAGGGTCTACTTTCTCTTTCGTTCTTCGTTCATTTCTTACATAAGAAAAGAACCTGTTACTATCAGTCTTGTTCTTTTGAGAAATTTGTATTTCAAAGTCAACTTTTGCTGCTCTATTCACTTTATGAGCTATGTTTTGCCTATTCAAATATTGTAAATGTCTTCTTTGATTTTTCTGCCTGTCTATAATATTTTTTTCCATGCTTTATTTTAGCTCATCTAAATTTAACTACAGATCTAGTTATCTATTTTTATCGTTTTGGGTTTACCTTCCTACATAGTACAGATTCATCTCTTAGATTCTCTAGAACTGTATTAAATCTTTCCCACTCTTCTTCAACATTTCTTCCACTGACAATAACTTTTTAGATGTTGTGGCTCGCTGCTTCTTTCATTTTCTTAACATTTTTTTAGACTGGTTTATATGCTTTTGCTTATTAATTTTTTTTCCTTTAATGTTATAAGATCCCTTGCTATAAGAGCTAATAAATCTCCAACGGTAACATTTTCAATCAATTTTTCCACTGTAGTAAATACTAGGTCATGTTTGTTTATGCTTCAAGTAGTTTCTTCCAAATGTGAATTACATAAATTGTTAGTTATGCACTTAACAAACGGGTTTGACGCGACCAGTCCTTCTACCAATTCCCATTTTTTTCGGAAAGTCGAAATCACCCATTAATGTTTTCGCAGCACATGACTTTTCTATAGCATTAAACGGCTCCATATATTCCTCTTTTTTACTCGATAGACATCTGTAGCATACTCCAACCACTGGTTTTTCACAATCCCTTTCGATTTCTTCCCATACACTTTCATTTTTGTTGCTTCACTGCTGCGCCTTTTTTTACTCTCAGATTATTAGTATTTTGGATACCACAACTATAATACAAGTTTTGTATTTTTTTTATTGAAAACGTGCAAAACAAGGACAAAGAACAAAACTGAAACAAATAGTTTGTCAATAAAAAGTTGCATAATCAGATATCACATGAGTGGTGCCAAATATGACAGGAATTGAACAACTGTCAGTTTGCTAGTATGTCCTAAAAGGTGACTGAGCAGGAGCGTACTTGGGGCTAGCTACATCATCTAATAAAACAAAAACATTGCCATTATAATGAACCACTGCAACAGCGTGGCGGATACAAGTTACCTGTAAAGAAATCAGCTTCAGTTGAAACCATGCAATGCTCGATATTAGACATTGAAGCGCAAAGTGAATGGTTTCAAATGATTGGAACTGTACTTCATTTTATTGGGGTCAGCTGCAGCAGTAGCATCTGCATACCATCGGAGTAACAAATGAATGAAAGCCAGAAATTTTAAACATTACGTGAAACAACATATTACAGAAAAGTTGACAAATATATACACTTACCTAGCCATTCGTTGAAATAGGTAAAAAACACATGCTGTTATAAACAGTTCGTATGAGAGCAGTACCAAGTAAGCACGCATTTGCACCAACACATCACCGGCTTTGCTAAAAAAAATGCTTCATTACTACGTTTGTTTAACACCACCGCCTTCACTTAACATCGTTATTGCTTCTGTTTCAGATGCGCTGATATTGACATTACGATTTTCACTCACAACTGTTGGATCTATTGTCTGTTACCGTCACTGTGTATGCAAATACGTCCCGTGTAGTTGTCTCTTGTCTGTAAATACAATCTCAGCTGTTCAATTATCTGTCTGTACAAAAAACGACTCAGATGTCCAATGGACAAAGATGCAGCAGTACATGAGGTGACAGCAACTAGCAGCTCATAGCTGCTGCTTGCATCAGGGTAGGCAAACCAGAGCTGACCAGGACCCTATTCAGCCTCCCAAGGGGCACACTGGAAACAGGTCGCACTAGTGTAGTCTGGCCAAGAGATCAACGATCGAATATAAGCCCGGACCCAAAAATGCTGTGCTGAAACAGATGTGTCGAGCTGAGATGGGCAGATATCGTAGCCTCACTGTAAACTATGATACAACGTCACAACGTTCTTTTCAGGACGAAGGCAGAAGCAGAGGAAAAATGAACAATAATCTTTGTCTACAAATATCTCATATTTGTGTGTACAAATACTGATCCAGTTATAAAATATGATGTTCTATCTAGTTAATGTTTTTATGTGTTAACCTAACCTTGTTTATGGGACATGATTGACTTCATCTCATTCGTATTCTTCTTTCTCTGAATTTCCGTCTACTTCTGAAGATAATAATGAAAATTAGGATGAGTTATTCACTTGTTTATCTCTAATAGAAAAGTGAGATATTGTTTAAGGATCTTTCTTTCAACTTCAGAAGGTTATTCCACGCTCAGCAGACTATCGACATGTCTGTTTGGCTGGGTGGGTAAATCATGATTTGGAGAAAAATATACCCTTGAGGGGTAAGATAGCACTGATTGTTGTGTCTTACGACATCAGTCCGATAGGTCCTATACTCGCCTCTACCATACACAAGAAACCTGCAGGACAACTCTAGAGGCAGTGCGTATTTCTCTGTTGGTCTGATACATGTCTCTTATATTATTGCTGAGTGTGTGAACAGTGTGTTGTGCGCTTGGTTCACAAACTCAGCGAAAAGGGTTCAAATCACGTCCCTCTTGGTTATTTCATGAAATGACCGCTTCCCCCAGTTGACCTTGCTTATAAATATATACCTGACGTATTTATGAAGAAAATGCAGAGCCGCCGCGGGAGCTACTGAGTCTCTACTCTGTTGTTGGCACTTTCCGTAAGGAAAGAGACTGTGCACATGTGTGTGTGTGTGTGTGTGTGTTTGTGTGGGTCGGGGAGGGGGGAGGGACGCACAGGGGCAGTTAGGTCGTATCTATAAACCACTTTTCATGCCCATTATATTTTTATACATGAGGACAAGTCAGCAAATAGGTCAGAAATTGCTTTTTTTTTAGATAGACGAGATACGGGCTTGAGACCTTGTGATTATTGCACTTGGATTGTCCTTTATTTCTAAACATAATTCTAAACAACATTTATAGTTAGTTATCTCATCTGTTTATCAGTTCACCAATATTTTCAGCATAGAAGTCTTTCGTCTACTGTCTCAGCAACATTTGTACTCAACGTTCAACCTCTTAGTCGTTCTCGAAAACTATTCCGCCAAGGTGGGTTTTTAGTGCATCAAACAGATGGAAATAGTTCCGCATAAGTTGAAGCTGTAAAGTACATGTTCAAATTGTTGTCACCCTAGTTGTTCAATTTTTTTCCTGGTTTAGTCGAACCGTATGTGGTCTGGCATTGTGACTATCAAGCAGATTTCCTGCATTCACATTGTCATCTTTCATCTGGCAATTGGCTAACAGCACTCAGTGATAATCCCTAAACTGAAGTAATTACCTTCCTTTCCTATTCCTTCAACATTCCACATGCAACTCTTACTTTTGATATCCTCGTGTGTCCCTCCTTCCTTGTTGATAATACTTCCTTCAGTTCAGTTCAGTTAATCCCGTAACCCATCAGGTCGTTAGGGCACAGATGAAGACATGAAAATCCCACAATAGATAATCCAGTCTATCCAGTTTCCTTTGCATTTGGCTTTAGCTGTGGGACAGAAGAGCAATTTCATCCACAAAACCCAGGTCCTCTAGCTGTTTATTCAAGATCCACTGGATTCCTTTCTCTCATGTGTTGTTGCTTTCATAATCCAGTCCACTGCCAGGATGAACAGGAAAGGCAACAGTAGGCAACCCTGTCGTACCCCTG
The DNA here is from genome assembly GCA_036924085.1 of Ariolimax columbianus. NCBI lineage: Eukaryota > Metazoa > Mollusca > Gastropoda > Stylommatophora > Arionidae > Ariolimax > Ariolimax columbianus. The sequence continues at coordinate 81,950,098 of JAVGWX010000008.1, forward strand.
ATTTAATTTTGAATGGCTCTGTAAGTTGTCCTTCGTGTATAATTCTACATAGCATACTTTAATACGTCTGTCTAATTATGACGTCTGTCTAATTATGTGTGAGCTTTTTGAGGAATTCCATACTGCCTCAGTAGTTTCCAGGGTATATTTATGTCCAAATTGTCGAAATCCTTTTCAAAATCAACGAAATTCATGTACAAACTCGAATTCCATTCTAATGATTACTCTACAATTATCCGCAATTTGTTTATCTGGTAAATTCATGATCTATTCTGTCTGAAGCCCGCCTGTTCATCCCTTATCCTGTTATCCACTGCCTTTTTCAACCTTTCTAGTATTATTTTATTTAACACCTTTCCCGGCACTGATAATAACATCATTCCTCTATGGTTTTTGTATTCCTGTAAATCTCCCTTCTAAGAAAATTTCACCAGGTAGCCCTCTCTCAGATCTTTTGGTAAGATTTCTTGCTCCCGGATGGCACCTATCAAGTGGTGAAGCATGTTAGTAGATGTTGCCACATCTGCTGTTATGGCTTCCGGTTGTATTATGTCAAGTCCTGCTGCTATTCCGTTCCTTAGAAACTCTATTGCTCTTCTAATCTCTTCATTACTTGGATTATCACAGTTGATCGGCAGGTCCTTCTCTGCTTGTGGGATGTCTGGCGGATTGTCTGGTGCTGGTCTTTTCATAAGCTCTTCAAAGTATCATTCCATCTTTTCTTCTTTTTCAAGGTTAGTTATCTTTTCTCCAAGTTTATTTTTCATTGGTCTACCTTGTGGATACTTTCCCGACAGTTTCTTGGTAGCCTCATATAGACCTTTCATATTTCCCTTTCCTGATAACCTCATATAGACCTTTCATATTTCCCTTTCCTGATAACCTCATTTAGACCTTTCCTATTTCCCTTTCTTGGTAACCTCATATAGACCTTTCATATTTCCCTTTCCTGCAGCCTCTTCCGCTTCCCCAGCCAGACCATCAATGTAACTTCTTTTGTCCGCCATGATACTCTTGTTAACTTTCTTGTTGCTCTCTACATACTCTTTCTGTGCTGTGCTTTTTGCGGCGCTCGTTTGACTATTTAGTAAGGTCATTTTCTTATTTCGCCACTTCTCGATCTTAGTGATTGTTTCTGTTGTTATCCATTCTTTATGCTGCCGTTTCTTCCTTCCTAGCACTTTCTCGCATGCAATTTTCCATGTACTTTGTACTTGTTCTCATTTATCCTTAATTCTGGCCCCATCATCTAGCTGCTGCAGTGCTTGATATTTGTTCCTGAATATTATACGGAACTCGATTTTCTTATCATCTTCTTTCATGCATTGTACGCACTACCATGGCCTGCTGACTTGCATCGTTCTGTTTATCCTTAACTTCAGCTGTACCTTCGCAATCACTAAAAAGTGGTCTGAAGCCACATCTGCCCCCCCCCCCCTCCTTCTTTTTTCCTGTACACCCTGGCATCTAATAATGAACGTTTAAATTTGGAGTTCATGCAGATGGGGTCAATCTGATTCTTCGTTTTCTGTTCTGGGATTACCCATGTTGACTTATGAAAGGCTCTGTGTGGAAACATACTTCATCCTATGACCAATTTGTTTCCTGCACAAAAATCTGCAAACCGCTCTCCGTTTTTGTTTAGGACTTCCAGTCCCTCCCTCTCCGTGATCCTCGTTTTCATGCCCTATTTTTGCGTTGAAGTCTCCCATTAGTACGGTAATGTCACTCCTCCCTGTCTCCTCCACTAGTTGTTGTAATCTGCTGTAGAAAACCTCTTTAACCGTGCCTTCCTTTTCATTTGTTGGGGCATATCCCTGAATTATATTTAGTTCAGCCTTCTTGTTCTTTGTTCTAAATGTAACCATCAAAAGTCATGATATGGCTGCTCTCCCCTCTATGAGCACACTTTGGGCCTCCGCTGAGAGCATTAGGATCACTCCCTTTGTGCGTAGTACGTTTTTCTCTTCCTCATGTCCTGAGTATATCAGTCTCCCCTGTTGTCAATAGTACATTTCCTGACTATCTAGTCTCATTCAGCCCAAGGATACTAATGCCATATCGCTCCCTCTCCTTTGCAATATGCGCTGTCTTCCCCTAGTCTCACTCAGCCCAAAGATACTAATGCGAGATCGCTCCCTCTCCTTTGCAATATGCGCTGTCTTCCCCTAGTCTCACTCAGCCCAATGATACTAATGCGATATCGCCCCCTCTCCTTTGCAATATGCGCTGTCTTCCCCTAGTCTCACTCAGCCCAAGGATACTAATGCGATATCGCCCCCTCTCCTTTGCAATATGCGCTGTCTTCCCCTAGTCTCACTCAGCCCAAGGATACTAATGCGATATCGCCCCCTCTCCTTTGCAATATGCGCTGTCTTCCCCTAGTCTCACTCAGCCCAAGGATACTAATGCGATATCGCCCCCTCTCCTTTGCAATATGCGCTGTCTTCCCCTAGTCTCACTCAGCCCAAGGATACTAATGCGATATCGCCCCCTCTCCTTTGCAATATGCGCTGTCTTCCCCTAGTCTCACTCAGCCCAAGGATACTAATGCGATATCGCCCCCTCTCCTTTGCAATATGCGCTGTCTTCCCCTAGTCTCACTCAGCCCAAGGATACTAATGCGAAATCGCTCCCTCTCCTTTGCAATATGCGCTGTCTTCCCCTAGTCTCACTCAGCCCAAGGATACTAATGCGATATCGCCCCCTCTCCTTTGCAATATGCGCTGTCTTCCCCTAGTCTCACTCAGCCCAAGGATACTAATGCGATATCGCCCCCTCTCCTTTGCAATATGCGCTGTCTTCCCCTAGTCTCACTCAGCCCAAGGATACTAATGCGAAATCGCTCCCTCTCCTTTGCAATATGCGCTGTCTTCCCCTAGTCTCACTCAGCCCAAGGATACTAATGCGATATCGCTCCCTCTCCTTTGCAATATGCGCTGTCTTCCCCTAGTCTCACTCAGCCCAAGGATACTAATGCGATATCGCTCCCTCTCCTTTGCAATATGCGCTGTCTTCCCCTAGTCTCACTCAGCCCAAGGATACTAATGCGATATCGCTCCCTCTCCTTTGCAATATGCGCTGTCTTCCCCTAGTCTCACTCAGCCCAAGGATACTAATGCGATATCGCCCCCTCTCCTTTGCAATATGCGCTGTCTTCCCCTAGTCTCACTCAGCCCAAGGATACTAATGCGATATCGCTCCCTCTCCTTTGCAATATGCGCTGTCTTCCCCTAGTCTCACTCAGCCCAAGGATACTAATGCGATATCGCTCCCTCTCCTTTGCAATATGCGCTGTCTTTCCCTAGTCTCACTCAGCCCAAGGATACTAATGCGATATCGCTCCCTCTCCTTTGCAATATGCGCTGTCTTCCCCTAGTCTCACTCAGCCCAAGGATACTAATGCGATATCGCCCCCTCTCCTTTGCAATATGCGCTGTCTTCCCCTAGTCTCACTCAGCCCAAGGATACTAATGCGATATCGCCCCCTCTCCTTTGCAATATGCGCTGTCTTCCCCTAGTCTCACTCAGCCCAAGGATACTAATGCGATATCGCCCCCTCTCCTTTGCAATATGCGCTGTCTTCCCCTAGTCTCACTCAGCCCAAGGATACTAATGCGATATCGCCCCCTCTCCTTTGCAATATGCGCTGTCTTCCCCTAGTCTCACTCAGCCCAAGGATACTAATGCGATATCGCCCCCTCTCCTTTGCAATATGCGCTGTATTCCCCTCATCTCACATTCCAGGTACCGAGTCTGGAAGGCGTCCTTGTCAAAAAAAAAGGTAGTGCGGCAGTCCAGCGTCCTGTCGGGTTTGGCTGAGCCGCGTCATAGGCCCTGCTGATGGAACCTTTGCCTTCACGGACGGCTGTTGGTTTGTTTTGGTTCTCGTTTTTGTAGAAATTGTTTTTGACGAGTTGGGGTAGCTGACACCACGCACAACCTTCCTCCTTTTCCATCCGGGCTTAGGACCGGCCATGGCGGAGATGGCCGTTTGTGGTCTGCATCGTCACTATCGAGCAGATCCCCTACATTTGCATTGTCACCTTTCTTCTGGAAAGTGGCTAACAGCACTCGGTGAGAAGCCCCAAACATATGCATTTTTTGCCTTCCCTACTGATGGCGCACTCTGGAATATTTTGATAGAACATAAAACAAGATGTTTCCATTGCATTGAAGCACGCTTTGATTCGAGTTGATAGTGATGCACCCATGATTGATCTGCAGTAGCAATGATGTTTAACGTGTCTTCTAGTCCATCTACATACCAACAGAGATTCTCCCCTTCGGTTCACTTTGTGTTCGTTCGTCAGCCAGGTTACTTGATACCCACCATGAGCACAATTTCTTCGATATTCAATCGATCATGCATTATGATGTACGCTAAACCATACAAACACCATTTTGTAGTTGCTACACTGTCTTTCATTGCTTAGTCGGACTTTATTAGTAATTTTTTAACAACCTTGAGAACATGTATCAATATAGTTATGTAGCGCATTACACGACAAACACTGTTCACAATAAAAAGGAAGCATTTCCGAATGAATTTTTTTTTAGCAGAAAGTGCTTGTGTCTACAAAAAACTCACAACAGATGTCCTTTGACTGAATACTATGTGAGCACGGACGCCAAGATGTATCACAGTTGTGCACGTGCATGTGACACATATAGTTTCATATCTCACAACTGGATGTCACAAGAGTCTCATATCTGCAGTAATCACAAAACTGGATATCACTGCCACTTAATGACTCGTTTAGAAAGTACCAACTGCATTTTGCAGCTATCGAAAACAGTATACAACCTACTTACTGACCTGTCCTCGTGAATGCGACTGTGTTCTCATATATATATAAATAGAATACAGTGTGCCCAAAGGGTAGAACATGGCCATGGGTAGAACGTCCGTGTCACAATCCGAACATACACTGCACGAATCACATTGTCCCAGTTTGGCGGTATTGTTTTTTTCTTCGTGCGATCGCTTCTCCGTGTACGGAGAGAAATGGCAACCTACCGCACAACACACATGCCAAGAAACTTATGACAGCCAAATATGTTGGCAGCAGTTGGAAGAGCAACGTTCTGCAAAGGGCATATGGTACTATATATATATATATATATATATATATATATATATATATATATATCTACAGCATATGTGTCTGTTGTTCTTTGAGCTTACTGCCTTAGGTTGTTAGGTATTCTGTATTGACCACATGAATACAAGTGCCAAATTGCTTGCGTCAGGAGCAGGATACTGACCAAGAACGCATCTGATTTTCGAGCTGTGCACATAGAAACAGGTTATGTTGCAGAAATAAGGTCAACGTGTTGGGAATCGCTGTGGTGGGTATGCTGAGACATCTTGCATTGTACTACAACCAGGAGAGCAAATACATACCTTGTTCAGTACGCCTCGGGATAAAAGAAGATATATCACAAAGCCGTAAATATCTCTGCACGAATAGCTTAGGACAACAACAATGATGTGAAGACTGTGGATTCAACAATAACATCACCATAATCAAACATGTTTTTTGCAGACCGTCGCTCCCATTACAGCCCGTCCGAAATAAACTTGACCTCTTGAGAAATCTCTTGACTAAAAAGATCCGGGTCGTGATTCGACTCGAGGACAGCTTCTCCAGTCAACCCAGCTGTGATAGGTACCTGACGCATGAGTTAGGGAAAGTAAAAACAGACAGATAGTGGACTGGCTACCCCACCTCTCACAGGTTGCGACTTAGTTCAAGTTTTTAAAAATTCCATTTTCAACCAGTGGTTAATTTTACTTAATTTCCACTTTACTTTTTTTTCTTGCCAAATTTCCAGCCTACTTTCCAGTCAAGCCCACACATGCTCTGATAGCTTGGAGCCAACGTCAATAAAATTCGACCAAAAAAAGACAAACATTCAATAAAAAATAAATACAATACAAAGAATAAAATATTTCCCAAAAAATCTTATGCAATGCTAAAAATAAAAACCGGTCCAATAATATTACAAATGAGGTTAATTAATATAAGACAAAAACGCAAAGGTAAGACGGGAAAGAACAGCAACAAAGAAGTCTTCACGCAACGGAAAAAAAGCATTAAAAAGGAAAAGTACGCTCGCGGGTACAACAATTCAAATGACAAAAGCAATTAGAGTTACGTAAAAGAATGACTTTGGCTACCACTGTCCATCTCTGTCGTAGGGACTGATTTTCAAAAGCTAGTCTGTAGATACATTCTTTGTTATATAGTTAATGTAACTAATAATCTTGTTTGTTTTTGAATTATCTTTGCCTGCATGTCTTGTTATTCTCACAGAAAATCTAAGATGTTTGTGTTGGCCGTTTGTGCCTACCCGAATCGCTAACACAAATCCCGACCGAATCGTATACGGGAAGCAGTTAATGATGTTATGTTTTTTTTTTCATTTCCTTTATAGCTGTACTCTTTTGGCGTATGAGTGGCGGAGTGGTTATAGCGCTTGCATCTCGCGGTAAAGTACCAGATTAGCTCCCCAGTATCGATATGCCTCAGTCTACCAAGATGTAAATTGATACCTGACTTACTGTGGACAATTACAGGATTTCGTGAAACGATAGTCGTAATCCCACATCATTGTGTGAAGAAAGCTGAGACCTCTAGCAATGAAGTATCTCTCTCTCCATCACCGATGCAGTTTCTGCCTATGAGACTACTTGTCCTTGGGTATTTATGTAGATCAACAGTCGATAAATAAAAATGTAAGGAAGACAATTTCGATATACGAAGATAAAATGTATTGTTCGCCTTGAGAAACATAAACACATTTCGAAGCTGCCAAATTTCAATTGCATAGATTCTATTCTGAGCGGTTTAGTCAGCGCGGAACAAATGAATAGTTTACAGTAACAGATAGGATCATTTACTGTAACATTCTCATTTCGTGATGACAGTTTTGATTATTTAGAAACCAATCGCGCGTTGATAAAAGCGCTGATAAATTTGTTCTCATGTTGCAGACATCCTTCGCAAGTCAACAACAATTGTATCATCCCACCCCACATAGTCTGCTCTATTTTTGTGATCCGTTGTATCATGTCACCCCACATCTGTCTGTTCTATATTTCTGAGCCTATGTATTAAGCCCCCCCCCCACATCGGTCTGTTCTATCTTTCTGATCCTTTGTATCACTTCACCCCACATCTGTCTGTTCTATCTTTCTAATCCGTTGTATAATGTCACCCCACATCTGTCTGTTCTATCTTTCTGATCCGTTGTAACACTTCACCCCACATCTGTCTGTTCTATCTTTCTAATCCGTTGTATAATGTCACCCCAAATCGGTCTTTTCTATCTTTGTGATCTTTTGTATCATGGCACCCCATATATGTCTGTTCTATCTTTCTGATCCTTTATATCATGTCACCCCACATCGGTCTATTCTATTATTGTGATCCTTTATATCATGTCACCCCCAAATCGGTCTGTTATTTTTTAAATAATTGTATGTGTTTGCCTCACTAGTTTCTACTGGCGGAGGCGCGCGTATTCCACCCCAGACCGTACTCAACTGGGTGATATTAAGACGCATAAACCAGTGCTTGGATGTATGTGTGCGTCTGTATGTACCTATGCTAGGTTTGTGCTTTATATCTTTGTGATTATTTATATCATGTCACCCCAAATCGGACTGTTCTATCTTTGTGATCCTTTATATCATGTCACCCCAAATCGGTATTTTATATCTTTTTGATCCTTCTTCAAATCTTCATTTTAATTTTTCCTCTTACTTCTTTCCAACGTGATTTCGAAAAAGAAAAAGAAAGTACAGAAACAATATAAAGAAATAAAACCAGGAATGCCACAGAGAGCACGTTTGTGGTTGAAATGTACGTGACTCGCACAAAAAATCAGCAATCGACAGCACTGTTGGGACTAAGAGTCAGACGGGGTCAAATCTTCGCGGAAAATTATGGATGCCATTGCGGAACAAGTGCATTAAGAACATATGACAGAGAATTGTAAGACAACATTTTAGCATTGTCCAATCTGTTAACATCTTTGAGTGTATGCTGTGCAGAGTAGTTTGAGTGCTTGTCAGCGACTGCAAATTGACCTTGTTTATTTTCTTAAGGGGCACTCTCCAATTTTCCCAGAGGTAAAATGACACTTTCACTGAGAGTTATGGGTGGCACAGCAGTGAGATAGATAGCGAGAGCAAGTCCTTCCAGATAAACATTAATATAATTAGGACAAAACAACGTATCTAACATTTCATCCTTTAAAGCAGTATCTGCTACTCGGCTACCTTACTGTATTATCTGTGCAGATGAATGTCAGCTACCTTACATATAAATATAAAAATAATTACATATATATTGCATATATATACTCAACGGCTATAAACAACTATAAATACTGTGTTTTTTCAATGCTGAAGTCCGCTTAGGGATTTTGGGGGATTTGGAGAATAAAAGCACTCGCTATGGCATTTGTCGCACTTTGGGAAGCTGTGTTTTCGTTTGAAAACAGACAAAATCTTGGCTACTGCTGAGTTTGTCTACCCGACTAAAAGACCAATATTCTAACCGTTCTGTTACAGATTCCTCCAAAGATTTTGTCTTCCTAACTACATATTACGACACGCTTCTAATACAGTCCAATGGTAGATGTAGACGAGAACAGAGGTTTTCAAACTGGGCGTCGCTACTCCCAGGGGGGGGGGGGGGGTCGCGGCCCTCGGCTAAGTGTGAAACGTGTTGGGCTCGATATTAGTTTTTCATTAAAAAAATAAATGCAGTCCTTTTTTGTGTTTGTCGGGAACTTAACTTATTTGCTGAAGTATTCGAGGGGTTTTAAGGGCTGAGAACTGCAGGCTGCTTCGCCACTGCTGTCGCCACGTCATGTACTGGCTATGTTTGTTTTTTTCACTCCCAACAGAAAAAAACATATGTCATACCGGGGATTCGAACCGCTGCCTCCTTATCAGCAGGTAGGCCTCGAAACCATTCGGCCACGCGCTCCTCTTCATAAATACATTTTGAAAAATATGTGTGTAGGTCTCTATCAATATGTCGATGTTGATGACCCGTTCCTAATCGTAGCTGCGGGTCTCAACTTTGTCTCCCGCGGACCCTGTCTTGGGCCACGGAAGTCCAGTGCATGGTAAGCCCTCGTCAAGAGGTGTTTCGAACGTTGTTGTGTATAGCTAGGGAGTATGACCAACGCCTTTGAGGTCTTCACCGCGGTCTCCTTCAACCTCTGCGGTAACAGGTTGCTGTCCCTGTGCTTCGTCGACTATCGTTTCGTCGCAACATGTACCTGCCCATCTATGTTTTGCCTTGCCTGCATAGATTACCGCATCATTTACCAATGACAATCGTCGTATGTCAGAATTGTGGAGCTTTTGTATACGTTGGTTCCGAAGAGTGATTCCGACCAAACGTTTCTTAAGAGAGGCCTGGGTCACTTGCAATGTGTTCTCCACTGATTTGGTAAGTGTATATGTCTGATCACCATAGCACATCTTTTTACGAGTATGTTGGAGAGGAAGACTAAGGTCTGGTCAGGCAAAACATAACTATCAGACATGTAAGTCATGGTCAGGCAAAATATACTGGCCAAGACCTTCACCTTGACTTCCCCATAGCCCTTTATAGAAACAGGCTGTTTTCTTGTCATCCTGGATAACAAGGTGGAAGATTGACATGATCCGCATAGTAGTGAGCGACACGCAGATGAAGCCAAGCATAGAAAAACTGCCTGAAGTTCTCCGGTGCACCTTCATCAGCACGCTCGGGATGTGAGGATAGCTACGACAACCCGCCACTTAAGGTCCTTTTTAAGTCGCACAAAAGAGTAGTCCTACTCATTGTGGACATTCAACAACAACAACAACAACAACAACAATATTACGAGTATGTTATGCTACACAGATCGTAAATCCTCCCATGTAGATTCGATTTTTCACTGACTCAGACTGGAGGTTCACAAGTAATATATTATTGACGCAGTTGTTGTTGTCGATGTTGATGTATATCTAAACTACATCGTCTACATTTCCTTTGATTATTGTTGACCGTGTCTAATGTGCTTCATCGGATGGAACGTATAGACCTGTCATTTGGCTTCACAATGGCAGACGCGTGGTACATATAATTCTTCACCAACATAAGAGGAAGAAGTAACAACATCCGCCACTCTCCACCTCTATTTCTGCAATATAGATTCGTATTACCTTCCATACATAGCAAGATGTGTATGCATACCATGTTTGCTTGTGACTGTAATACATTAATCCTCCCCTTTCCAAATCTCCTCACCATCTGCAGCATCATCTAAGAGGCCCTTTAGCTCAGTTCCTAACGAGCAATCAGCTATTTTATGTGGTAACAGAGCGCCTCGGCCAGTGGTAACAGTGTGCCTCGGTTCAAATCGCGTCCGGAGAATAAAAGAATCCGGATCGGGATTTTAATCGGGGACAGCTTCTCCAGTCAACTCAGCTGTAAATGGGTACCTAATGCATTAGGTAAAGTCAAAACAGCAAGGAAGGACACTGGCCACCCCACCTCTAACAGGCTGCTGCTTAGTACAATGGAGTCTTCAAAAACTCAATTTCCAACCCCAATGGTTAATTCTGCTGAATTTCCACTTTACACATTTTTTTTAAACCAGCCACTGATGTTCAGGTTCTAAAAGTGACAGAACGTACCATTTCACATGTTAGACCTAGCCACTGATGTTCAGGTTTTGAAAGTGACGGAGCGTACCATTTCACATGTTAGACCTAGCCACTGATGTGCAGGTTCTAAAAGTGACAGAACGAACCATTTCACATGTTAGACCTAGCCACTGATGTGCAGGTTCTAAACGTGACAGAACGTACCATTTCACATGTTAGACTTAGCCACTGATGTGCAGGTTCTAAAAGTGACAGAACGTACCATTTCACATGTTAGACCTAGCCACTGATGTGCAGGTTCTAAACGGGACAGAACGTACCATTTCACATGTTAGACCTAGCCACTGGTGTGCAGGTTCTAAAAGTGACAGAACGTACCATTTCACATGTTACACCCACCCACTGATGTTCAGGTTCTGAAAGTGAGAGCACATACCATTTCACATGGTACACCCAGCCACTGATACCCATTCTATAAAAATGACAGAATGTAACATTTTATGTCATACGCTTACCTGTTGACATTATCCCCTAAATGTGATAACGTGACAAAATGTAACATTGTACATCCTTTATTCACCTACTGACACCCATGCTCTACAAGTGACAGAATGTAACATTTCACGTTCTGCATTCACTCACTAGCAATGTCTTCCAAGTTAAAGAAATTACAGAACATAACATTTTACAAGTAACACCTAGTCACCGACATCCATGTTACAGAATTGACAGAATGTAACATTTTCAATCGCATACCCAGTCACAATTACTTGCATCTCGGTTCTTCTTCAAGTGACAGAATGTAAGATTTCGCACTCTATACACACCAACTCTATGTTATAGAAACTACAGAGCGAATCATTTCACATCTGACAACCTGTTTATAGAAACTACAGAGCGTATCATGTCACATCTGACAACCAGTTTATAGAAATGACAGAGCGTATCATTTCACATCTGACAACCAGGTTATAGAAACTACAGAGCGTATCATGTCACATCTGACAACCAGATGACAGAAATGACAGAGAGGAACATTTCAGATCTGACATCCAGTTTATAGAAATGACAAAACGCAATATTTCACATCTGGCATCAACTTAAATCCACATTGAAGATGTGGTAAAATGTAATATATGCCAGCTTCTACAAAGCCATGAAGAGTAATCATTTCCAAGCTACAGTTCTGGTTAATAAATTGTTTTTTGTTTCAAAAGAATGTCTATATAAAAATAACTTGGGATACCTTATCCAACAATGAGAAAAAATAAATGAAAACAAATGTTAAAGTTGATTAACGTTAAGTTTAATCAAATTTTTTTAATGGGTATGGTCATATACCACACTGAGACGAGAACACAAACAAAACCTACATTACGACCAATAGGCCTTCATCAGGGACCAAAAAAACAACAATACTGAACTAGCAAATCAACATATAAGGAAAAAATGGTCTACTGTTTTGATAGTAGACCCAGTCTGTCTAAGCGACTGGTTGGGTCGGAAGCTCGGCTGAAAATGAAGGGCAGTTAGCAAATAAGATTGCCAGGACAGCCAGGAGTTATGTATGATTGTTTTCATTGTCTAGTCAACTATAAATTCCTTTGTAACTTAACTTAATTTAACTCAAGTTAACTTTTTTAACTTAACGTCATAATACTGGTTTAGAAGGCTCTGTAGAGTCTGTATACAACTAATTATTTCTACTCCCTGTCGCGTCTTGTGTTTCCAGTAACAGCAATATGTCGTAAGGTCATCACTCAGCGTGTGAGCGTTGTGTCTTTGGCATCTTGTTGACAAGGGTAATGTGTTGAGCCATTATTGGTCCGTGGATTTATTTTCTAGAAGTACCGAAACTGACACTGTTAAATTAGCTGCCCACGCATGCACATACACTCTTTTAACTAGTTGTGTTGTTTCGTCATTCATAAATTCCCTTATAGATTTAGCTGCCTACACATATTCTTACACTCTTCTAGTTTTGTTGTCTTGTCACCTCTAAATTCTCTATAGCCTCAACATGCCCATACACTCTTCTAGTTTTGTTGTCTTGTTACTTCTAAATTCTCTATAGCCTCAACATACCCATACACTCTTCTAGTTTTGTTGTCTTGTTACTTCTAAATTCTCTATAGCCTCAACATACCCATACACTCTTCTAGTTTTGTTGTCTTGTTACTTCTAAATTCTCTATAGCCTCAACATACCCATACACTCTTCTAGTTTTGTTGTCTTGTCACCTCTAAATTCTCTATAGCCTCAACATACCCATACACTCTTCTAGTTTTGTTGTCTTGTCACCTCTAAATTCTCTATAGCCTCAACATGCCCATACACTCTTCTAGTTTTGTTGTCTTGTCACCTCTAAATTCTCTATAGCCTCAACATGCCCATACACTCTTCTAGTTTTGTTGTCTTGTTACTTCTAAATTCTCTATAGCCTCAACATGCCCATACACTCTTCTAGATTTGTAGTCTTGTCACCTCTAAATTCTCTATAGCATCAACATAGCCATACACTCTTCTAGTTTTGTTGTCTTGTCACCTCTAAATTCTCTATAGTCGCAACATACCCATACACTCTTCTAGTTTTGTTGTCTTGTTACTTCTAAATTCGCTATAGCCTCAACATACCCATACACTCTTCTAGTTTTGTTGTCTTGTCACCTCTAAATTCTCTATAGCCTCAACATATCCATACACTCTTCTAGTTTTGTTGTCTTGTTACTTCTAAATTCTCTATAGCCTCAACATACCCATACACTCTTCTAGTTTTGTTGTCTTGTCACCTCTAAATTCTCTATAGCCTCAACATACCCATACACTCTTCTAGTTTTGTTGTCTTGTCACCTCTAAATTCTCTATAGCCTCAACATGCCCATACACTCTTCTAGTTTTGTTGTCTAATTACTTCTAAATTCTCTATAGCCTCAACATATCGATACACTCTTCTAGTTTTGTTGTCTTGTTACTTCTAAATTCTCTATAGCCTCAACATACCCATACACTCTTCTAGTTTTGTTGTCTTGTCACCTCTAAATTCTTTATAGCCTCAACATACCCATACACTCTTCTAGTTTTGTTGTCTTGTCACCTCTAAATTCTCTATAGCCTCAACATACCCATACACTCTTCTAGTTTTGTTGTCTTGTCACCTCTAAATTCTCTATAGCCTCAACATACCCATACACTCTTCTAGTTTTGTTGTCTTGTTACTTCTAAATTCTCTATAGCCTCAACATACCCATACACTCTTCTAGTTTTGTTGTCTTGTCCCCTCTAAATTCTCTATAGCCTCAACATACCCATACACTCTTCTAGTTTTGTTGTCTTGTTACTTCTAAATTCTCTATAGCCTCAACATACCCATACACTCTTCTAGTTTTGTTGTCTTGTTACTTCTAAATTCTCTATAGCCTCAACATGCCCATACACTCTTCTAGTTTTGTTGTCTAATTACTTCTAAATTCTCTATAGCCTCAACATATCCATACACTCTTCTAGTTTTGTTGTCTTGTTACTTCTAAATTCTCTATAGCCTCAACATACCCATACACTCTTCTAGTTTTGTTGTCTTGTTACTTCTAAATTCTCTATAGCCTCAACATACCCATACACTCTTCTAGTTTTGTTGTCTTGTTACTTCTAAATTCTCTATAGCCTCAACATACCCATACACTCTTCTAGTTTTGTTGTCTTGTTACTTCTAAATTCTCTATAGCCTCAACATACCCATACACTCTTCTAGTTTTGTTGTCTTGTCACCTCTAAATTCTCTATAGCCTCAACATACCCATACACTCTTCTAGTTTTGTTGTCTTGTTACTTCTAAATTCTCTATAGCCTCAACATGCCCATACACTCTTCTAGATTTGTAGTCTTGTCACCTCTAAATTCTCTATAGCATCAACATAGCCATACACTCTTCTAGTTTTGTTGTCTTGTCACCTCTAAATTCTCTATAGTCGCAACATACCCATACACTCTTCTAGTTTTGTTGTCTTGTTACTTCTAAATTCGCTATAGCCTCAACATACCCATACACTCTTCTAGTTTTGTTGTCTTGTCACCTCTAAATTCTCTATAGCCTCAACATACCCATACACTCTTCTAGTTTAGTTGTCTTGTTACTTCTAAAATCTCTATAGCCTCAACATGCCCATACACTCTTCTAGTTGTGTTGTCTTGTCACCTCTAAATTCTCTATAGCCTCAACATACCCATACACTCTTCTAGTTTTGTTGTCTTGTCACCTCTAAATTCTCTATAGCCTCAACATGCCCATACACTCTTCTAGTTTTTTTGTCTTGTTACTTTTAAATTCTCTATAGCCTCAACATATCCATACACTCTTCTAGTTTTGTTGTCTTGTTACTTCTAAATTCTCTATAGCCTCAACATACCCATACACTCTTCTAGTTTTGTTGTCTTGTCACCTCTAAATTCTTTATAGCCTCAACATACCCATACACTCTTCTAGTTTTGTTGTCTTGTCACCTCTAAATTCTCTATAGCCTCAACATACCCATACACTCTTCTAGTTTTGTTGTCTTGTCACCTCTAAATTCTCTATAGCCTCAACATACCCATACACTCTTCTAGTTTTGTTGTCTTGTTACTTCTAAATTCTCTATAGCCTCAACATACCCATACACTCTTCTAGTTTTGTTGTCTTGTCATCTCTAAATTCTCTATAGCCTCAACATGCCCATACACTCTTCTAGTTTTGTTGTCTAATTACTTCTAAATTCTCTATAGCCTCAACATATCCATACACTCTTCTAGTTTTGTTGTCTTGTTACTTCTAAATTCTCTATAGCCTCAACATACCCATACACTCTTCTAGTTTTGTTGTCTTGTCACCTCTAAATTCTCTATAGCCTCGACATACCCATACACTCTTCTAGTTTTGTTGTCTTATCACCTCTAAATTCTCTATAGCCTCAACATACCCATACACTCTTCTAGTTTTGTTGTCTTGTCACCTCTAAATTCTCTATAGCCTCAACATACCCATACACTCTTCTAGTTTTGTTGTCTTGTTACTTCTAAATTCTCTATAGCCTCAACATACCCATACACTCTTCTAGTTTTGTTGTCTTGTCACCTCTAAATTCTCTATAGCCTCAACATACCCATACACTCTTCTAGTTTTGTTGTCTTGTCACCTCTAAATTCTCTATAGCCTCAACATGCCCATACACTCTTCTAGTTTTGTAGTCTTGTCACCTCCAAATTCTCTATAGCATCAACATAGCCATACACTCTTCTAGTTTTGTTGTCTTGTCACCTCTAAATTCTCTATAGTCGCAACATACCCATACACTCTTCTAGTTTTGTTGTCTTGTTACTTCTAAATTCGCTATAGCCTCAACATACCCATACACTCTTCTAGTTTTGTTGTCTTGTCACCTCTAAATTCTCTATAGCCTCAACATACCCATACACTCTTCTAGTTTAGTTGTCTTGTTACTTCTAAAATCTCTATAGCCTCAACATGCCCATACACTCTTCTAGTTTTGTTGTCTTGTCACCTCTAAATTCTCTATAGCCTCAACATACCCATACACTCTTCTAGTTTTGTTGTCTTGTCACCTCTAAATTCTCTATAGCCTCAACATACCCATACACTCTTCTAGTTTTGTTGTCTTGTCCCCTCTAAATTCTCTATAGCCTCAACATATCCATACACTCTTCTAGTTTTGTTGTCTTGTTACTTCTAAATTCTCTATAGCCTCAACATACCCATACACTCTTCTAGTTTTGTTGTCTTGTCACCTCTAAATTCTTTATAGCCTCAACATACCCATACACTCTTCTAGTTTTGTTGTCTTGTCACCTCTAAATTCTCTATAGCCTCAACATACCCATACACTCTTCTAGTTTTGTTGTCTTGTCACCTCTAAATTCTCTATAGCCTCAACATACCCATACACTCTTCTAGTTTTGTTGTCTTGTTACTTCTAAATTCTCTATAGCCTCAACATACCCATACACTCTTCTAGTTTTGTTGTCTTGTCATCTCTAAATTCTCTATAGCCTCAACATGCCCATACACTCTTCTAGTTTTGTTGTCTAATTACTTCTAAATTCTCTATAGCCTCAACATATCCATACACTCTTCTAGTTTTGTTGTCTTGTTACTTCTAAATTCTCTATAGCCTCAACATACCCATACACTCTTCTAGTTTTGTTGTCTTGTCACCTCTAAATTCTCTATAGCCTCGACATACCCATACACTCTTCTAGTTTTGTTGTCTTGTCACCTCTAAATTCTCTATAGCCTCAACATACCCATACACTTTTCTAGTTTTGTTGTCTTGTCACCTCTAAATTCTCTATAGCCTCAACATACCCATACACTCTTCTAGTTTTGTTGTCTTGTTACTTCTAAATTCTCTATAGCCTCAACATACCCATACACTCTTCTAGTTTTGTTGTCTTGTCACCTCTAAATTCTCTATAGCCTCAACATACCCATACACTCTTCTAGTTTTGTTGTCTTGTCACCTCTAAATTCTCTATAGCCTCAACATGCCCATACACTCTTCTAGTTTTGTTGTCTTGTCACCTCTAAATTCTCTATAGTCGCAACATACCCATACACTCTTCTAGTTTTGTTGTCTTGTTACTTCTAAATTCGCTATAGCCTCAACATACCCATACACTCTTCTAGTTTTGTTGTCTTGTTCCCTCTAAATTCTCTATAGCCTCAACATACCCATACACTCTTCTAGTTTAGTTGTCTTGTTACTTCTAAATTCTCTATAGCCTCAACATGCCCATACACTCTTCTAGTTGTGTTGTCTTGTCACCTCTAAATTCTCTATAGCATCAACATACCCATACACTCTTCTAGTTTTGTTGTCTTGTCACCTCTAAATTCTCTATAGCCTCAACATACCCATACACTCTTCTAGTTTTGTTGTCTTGTCACCTCTAAATTCTCTATAGCCTCAACATACCCATACACTCTTCTAGTTTTGTTGTCTTGTCCCATCTAAATTCTCGATAGCCTCAACATACCCATACACTCTTCTAGTTTTGTTGTCTTGTTACTTCTAAATTCTCTATAGCCTCAACATACCCATACACTCTTCTAGTTTTGTTGTCTTGTTACTTCTAAATTCTCTATAGCCTCAACATACCCATACACTCTTCTAGTTTTGTTGTCTTGTTACTTCTAAATTCTCTATAGCCTCAACATACCCATACACTCTTCTAGTTTTGTTGTCTTGTTACTTCTAAATTCTCTATAGCCTCAACATACCCATACACTCTTCTAGTTTTGTTGTCTTGTTACTTCTAAATTCTCTATATATCCTCAACATACCCATACACTCTTCTAGTTTTGTTGTCTTGTTACTTCTAAATTCTCTATAGCCTCAACATACCCATACACTCTTCTAGTTTTGTTGTCTTGTTACTTCTAAATTCTCTATAGCCTCAACATACCAATACACTCTTCTAGTTTTGTTGTCTTGTTACTTCTAAATTCTCTATAGCCTCAACATACCCATACACTCTTCTAGTTTTGTTGTCTTGTCCCCTCTAAATTCTCCATAGCCTCAACATACCCATACACTCTTCTAGTTTTGTTGTCTTGTTCCCTCTAAATTCTCTATAGCCTCAACATACCCATACACTCTTCTAGTTTAGTTGTCTTGTTACTTCTAAATTCTCTATAGCCTCAACATGCCCATACACTCTTCTAGTTGTGTTGTCTTGTCACCTCTAAATTCTCTATAGCCTCAACATACCCATACACTCTTCTAGTTTTGTTGTCTTGTCACCTCTAAATTCTCTATAGCCTCAACATACCCATACACTCTTCTAGTTTTGTTGTCTTGTCACCTCTAAATTCTCTATAGCCTCAACATACCCATACACTCTTCTAGTTTTGTTGTCTTGTCCCATCTAAATTCTCGATAGCCTCAACATACCCATACACTCTTCTAGTTTTGTTGTCTTGTTACTTCTAAATTCTCTATAGCCTCAACATACCCATACACTCTTCTAGTTTTGTTGTCTTGTTACTTCTAAATTCTCTATAGCCTCAACATACCCATACACTCTTCTAGTTTTGTTGTCTTGTTACTTCTAAATTCTCTATAGCCTCAACATACCCATACACTCTTCTAGTTTTGTTGTCTTGTTACTTCTAAATTCTCTATAGCCTCAACATACCCATACACTCTTCTAGTTTTGTTGTCTTGTTACTTCTAAATTCTCTATATATCCTCAACATACCCATACACTCTTCTAGTTTTGTTGTCTTGTTACTTCTAAATTCTCTATAGCCTCAACATACCCATACACTCTTCTAGTTTTGTTGTCTTGTTACTTCTAAATTCTCTATAGCCTCAACATACCAATACACTCTTCTAGTTTTGTTGTCTTGTTACTTCTAAATTCTCTATAGCCTCAACATACCCATACACTCTTCTAGTTTTGTTGTCTTGTCCCCTCTAAATTCTCCATAGCCTCAACATACCCATACACTCTTCTAGTTTTGTTGTCTTGTTACTTATAAATTCTCTATAGCCTCAACATGCCCATACACTCTTCTAGTTTTGTTGTCTTGTCACCTCTAAATTCTCTATAGCCTCAACATACCCATACACTCTTCTAGTTTTGTTGTCTGGTCACCTCTAAATTCTCTATAGCCTCAACATACCCATACACTCTTCTAGTTTTGTTGTCTTGTCACCTCTAAATTCTCTATAGCCTCAACATACCCATACACTCTTCTAGTTTTGTTGTCTTGTTACTTCTAAATTCTCTATAGCCTCAACATACCCATACACTCTTCTAGTTTTGTTGTCTTGTCATCTCTAAATTCTCTATAGCCTCAACATGCCCATACACTCTTCTATTTTTGTTGTCTTGTTATTTCTAAATTCTCTATAGCCTCAACATACCCATACACTCTTCTAGTTTTGTTGTCTTGTTACTTCTAAAGTCTCTATAGCCTCAACATACCCATACACTCTTCTAGTTTTGTTCTCTTGTTACTTCTAAATTCTCTATAGCCTCAACATGGCCATACACTCTTCTAGTTTTTTTGTCTTGTTACTTCTAAATTCTCTATAGCCTCCACATACCCATACACTCTTCTAGTTTTGTTGTCTTGTCACCTCTAAATTCTCTATAGCCTCGACATACCCATACACTCTTCTAGTTTTGTTGTCTTGTCACCTCTAAATTCTCTATAGCCTCAACATACCCATACACTCTTCTAGTTTTGTTGTCTTGTCACCTCTAAATTCTCTATAGCCTCAACATACCAATACACTCTTCTAGTTTTGTTGTCTTGTTACTTCTAAATTCTCTATAGCCTCAACATACCCATACACTCTTCTAGTTTTGTTGTCTTGTCACCTCTAAATTCTCTATAGCCTCAACATACCAATACACTCTTCTAGTTTTGTTGTCTTGTCACCTCTAAATTCTCTATAGCCTCAACATGCCCATACACTCTTCTAGTTTTGTTGTCTTGTCACCTCTAAATTCTCTATAGTCGCAACATACCCATACACTCTTCTAGTTTTGTTGTCTTGTTACTTCTAAATTCGCTATAGCCTCAACATACCCATACACTCTTCTAGTTTTGTTGTCTTGTCACCTCTAAATTCTCTATAGCCTCAACATACCCATACACTCTTCTAGTTTAGTTGTCTTGTTACTTCTAAATTCTCTATAGCCTCAACATGCCCATACACTCTTCTAGTTGTGTTGTCTTGTCACCTCTAAATTCTTTATAGCCTCAACATACCCATACACTCTTCTAGTTTTGTTGTCTTGTCACCTCTAAATTCTCTATAGCCTCAACATACCCATACACTCTTCTAGTTTTGTTGTCTTGTCACCTCTAAATTCTCTATAGCCTCAACATACCCATACACTCTTCTAGTTTTGTTGTCTTTTCCCATCTAAATTCTCGATAGCCTCAACATACCCATACACTCTTCTAGTTTTGTTGTCTTGTTACTTCTAAATTCTCTATAGCCTCAACATACCCATACACTCTTCTAGTTTTGTTGTCTTGTTACTTCTAAATTCTCTATAGCCTCAACATACCCATACACTCTTCTAGTTTTGTTGTCTTGTTACTTCTAAATTCTCTATAGCCTCAACATACCCATACACTCTTCTAGTTTTGTTGTCTTGTTACTTCTAAATTCTCTATATATCCTCAACATACCCATACACTCTTCTAGTTTTGTTGTCTTGTTACTTCTAAATTCTCTATAGCCTCAACATACCCATACACTCTTCTAGTTTTGTTGTCTTGTTACTTCTAAATTCTCTATAGCCTCAACATACCAATACACTCTTCTAGTTTTGTTGTCTTGTTACTTCTAAATTCTCTATAGCCTCAACATACCCATACACTCTTCTAGTTTTGTTGTCTTGTCCCCTCTAAATTCTCCATAGCCTCAACATACCCATACACTCTTCTAGTTTTGTTGTCTTGTTACTTATAAATTCTCTATAGCCTCAACATGCCCATACACTCTTCTAGTTTTGTTGTCTTGTCACCTCTAAATTCTCTATAGCCTCAACATACCCATACACTCTTCTAGTTTTGTTGTCTGGTCACCTCTAAATTCTCTATAGCCTCAACATACCCATACACTCTTCTAGTTTTGTTGTCTTGTCACCTCTAAATTCTCTATAGCCTCAACATACCCATACACTCTTCTAGTTTTGTTGTCTTGTTACTTCTAAATTCTCTATAGCCTCAACATACCCATACACTCTTCTAGTTTTGTTGTCTTGTCATCTCTAAATTCTCTATAGCCTCAACATGCCCATACACTCTTCTATTTTTGTTGTCTTGTTATTTCTAAATTCTCTATAGCCTCAACATACCCATACACTCTTCTAGTTTTGTTGTCTTGTTACTTCTAAAGTCTCTATAGCCTCAACATGGCCATACACTCTTCTAGTTTTTTTGTCTTGTTACTTCTAAATTCTCTATAGCCTCAACATGCCCATACACTCTTCTAGTTTTGTTGTCTTGTTACTTCTAAATTCTCTATAGCCTCAACATACCCATACACTCTTCTAGTTTTGTTGTCTTGTTACTTCTAAATTCTCTATAGCCTCAACATACCCATACACTCTTCTAGTTTTGTTGTCTTGTTACTTCTAAATTCTCTATAGCCTCAACATACCCATACACTCTTCTAGTTTTGTTGTCTTGTTACTTCTAAATTCTCTATAGCCTCAACATACCCATACACTCTTCTAGTTTTGTTCTCTTGTAACCTCTAAATTCTCTATAGCCTCAACATACCCATACACTCTTCTAGTTTTGTTGTCTTGTCACCTCTAAATTCTCTATAGCCTCAACATGCCCATACATTCTTCTAGTTTTTTTGTCTTGTTACTTCTAAATTCTCTATAGCCTCAACATACCCATACACTCTTCTAGTTTTGTTGTCTTGTTACTTCTAAATTCTCTATAGCCTCAACATACCCATACACTCTTCTAGTTTTGTTGTCTTGTCACCTCTAAATTCTCTATAGCCTCAACATACCCATACACTCTTCTAGTTTTGTTGTCTTGTCACCTCTAAATTCTCTATAGCCTCAACATACCCATACACTCTTCTAGTTTTGTTGTCTAGTCACCTCTAAATTCTCTATAGCCTCAACATACCCATACACTCTTCTAGTTTTGTTGTCTTGTCACCTCTAAATTCTCTATAGCCTCAACATGCCCATACACTCTTCTAGTTTTTTTGTCTTGTTACTTTTAAATTCTCTATAGCCTCAACATACCCATACACTCTTCTAGTTTTGTTGTCTTGTTACTTCTAAATTCTCTATAGCCTCAACATACCAATACACTCTTCTAGTTTTGTTGTCTTGTTACTTCTAAATTCTCTATAGCCTCAACATACCCATACACTCTTCTAGTTTTGTTGTCTTGTCACCTCTAAATTCTCTATAGCCTCAACATATCCATACACTCTTCTAGTTTTGTTGTCTTGTTACTTCTAAATTCTCTATAGCCTCAACATACCCATACACTCTTCTAGTTTTGTTGTCTTGTCACCTCTAAATTCTCTATAGCCTCAACATACCCATACACTCTTGTAGTTTTGTTGTCTTGTTACTTCTAAATTCTCTATAGCCTCAACATACCCATACACTCTTCTAGTTTTGTTGTCTTGTTACTTCTAAATTCTCTATAGCCTCAACATACCCATACACTCTTCTAGTTTTGTTGTCTTGTTACTTCTAAATTCTCTATAGCCTCAACATACCCATACACTCTTCTAGTTTTGTTGTCTTGTTACCATCTAAATTCCTTTTAGTCTGAACGTCACGTCAGGGTCAGGCACAATATACTAACCAAGACCAAAATATCTCTTCATGTAACGTTTCCTGGAAACAGTCTGTTATTAAGGCATCCTGGCCGGCAAGATGTGGATCAATGTGATCCCCGTAGTAGTGATCATCATGCTCGGGATGGGAGAAAAACTACAACAACCCGCCACTGAACGTCCTTTTCAGGGCGCACAAAAGAGTAAAATTACTCATTGTGGGCGGTAAACAACAACAACAAAAACAACCTAAAAAGTCCCTATAACCTCAACATAACTATATACTCTTGCAGTTTTGCAAACTCGTATTATTAGCTCAGCTCATGTAATTAAATTCGTCTGTGTTTACTTAATTTGTCCACAGCATGATCAAAAACGTTACTGATAATAACATTGGTTTTCAATTGTTTCCGCTTGCATGTGACATTGTATTTTAACCCTCTTTATCTTTAAGTAATGTTGAGCTAAATTATTAACTATTATTTCTTGGAGGGACAGATGTGAAAGATTTTCTAACCAACATCTGTAACATGAAATGGCAGACGTGAGAATGGCCCACAACCTGGACATAATCATTGATCATAGTGATACCAAAGAAGGCTAACCTCCAACAGTGTCAGAACTACAGAACCATCAGTATGATTAGCTACGCCAGTAAAGTTATGTTAAAGGTTATCCTTAACAGACTGCAGCCACGTGCAGATGAAATTGTTGCGAAAGAACAAGGTGATTTCAGAGCTGGTTGAAGCCCAATAGAACACATTTTTAACCTGCGCTTGATCATTGAAAAATACACTCAGAACAAACAGAAATTGACTTTAAAAAGGCTATTGATAGGGTGGGACATGATGCCCTATGGGAAACTCTGCGCAAGTACAAGATAGGATGGCGGCTCACCCACGTCATTTAGAAACTATACTCCGAAGCCAGCAGTGCAGTTTACCTCAACAGGACCACAGGAGAGTGGTTCCACACAACATATTGGCGTGGTGTCAGGGTATTTCCTCTCTCCGACACTTTTCAATGTTATCCTAGAACGCATTATGTCAGAAGCATTGGATGAACACGAAGGGACGGTCAGTATAGGTGGACGCATACTCACCAACCTCCGGTTTACCGACGACATTACAGGTCTGGCTGGAACAGAATCTGAACTTGCAAGGCTAGTCGCAAAACTGTACAATGCTGCCCAGAAATTTGGGATGTAAATCAGTACAGAGAAGAGTAAGATTATGGTCAACGCCCCAGATGGTATTTTAAACCCGATTATCGTCAAAGGTGAACCTCTGGAAAGTTTTACGGGTTCAAATATCTGGCAGCAGAAATGAATGCGGAGGGGTCCAGAGCGGAGATCCAGTCAAGAACAGCGATGGCCATGGTCGCCCTTACCAGACCGCGAATAATCAAGAATGATAAGAACATTAGCCTTAAATCGGAGCTGACTTTAATGTATACAATGGTCACCTCTGTATACCTCTCCGTGTGTGAGACTTGGACTCTGACGGCTGCCCTAGAACGTAAAATTTCCGCAATGGAAATGAGGTGCTTGCGAAAAATTATGGGCATTTCATATCTGGATCGCGATACAAACGATAATGTTCTTGAAATTATTAGGAAAGAATTAGGCCAGTACAAAAACTCACTGACTAGTAAAATCACGAAAATTGACATAGTATGGTCATAAAGCACGATCGATGGTATTGGCCGAGACCGTCCTGCAGGGCACTTTGCCTGAGAAGCGGGAGATATGGAGACGAAAAAAGAGATGGGAGGACAATATAAAAGAGTGGAAATGAAGGTCTATGGCTGAAAATAATACCCTGGCGAAAAATCGAGACGTATGGCGAGAACTGGTTCGACAAACTGCAATTAGGCTTGCCTCAACAACCGTCAAGGTTACAATAACGGTGGCCTCAACGACCTTCTAGGTTACAATAATGGTGCCTCAACGACCTTCCAGGTTACAATTACGGTGCCTCAACGACCTTCTAGGTTACGCGACTGATGATGATGAATGTTGAGCTGCATAATCGGCATCACTGCGATCTGGGCAAACCCATATTTGCACAGGCTCATTCAGGAAATAGCGAATGGTATGGATACAAATAGTTCTAGCAGCTCGTCGGTTGTACACACTCATGCACTACCCTCTCATGCGCTCTTACCTGTTATAACCAAGCGTGATGTAAAACGCGTTCAATCATTATAACTTCAATTCATAGACATCAGATTAGTCATCCTGTAGGAGGTCACTGATTGATGTGATGTCAGTGTATCCACCTTATCTACATCTATTCTTCACAATTTGTGTTTTCGAAGCACCATGTCAGCTTTGTCTTCGCCGTCATTCAGTACATTCATAGATAGTCAGAACAGAGGGAAACAGTGGTAAAAATATCTTCCTGTCGAGATCAGTGAATATTGCTGATGAGCTGGTTAATAGAATAGTAAAGATAAGCACAGATTTTGGTCGAATGTGCTCAACGGTGTGGGAACGTCGAGGAATCAGCATAATGACTAAGCTGAATGTCTGCGGTGCATTCATTGTCGCAACCCTGTTCTATGCTTGTGAGAATTGGACTGTCTGCGCTGGTGACGCCAAGAGACATCATTTTCACATGAATTGTCTGAGACGCATACTGAATATGCGATGGCAGGGCATATCACAGATACGGAAGTGCTGTCCAGAGTCAACATGCAAAATATTCATGCACTTTTGAAAAAAATTCCAATTGAGATAGGCTGGCCACCTTGCCTGAATGTCAAACAAAAGGCTTCCAAAGAGACTCCTATACAGCGAACTGAGTGAAGGAGAACAATCACAAGGATGTCCAAAAAAGTGTTTTAATGACCGTCTGAGGGAGAACCTTGGAGAACATATTGGAGAACATTGGAGAACATATTGGAGAACATTGGAGAACACATTGGAGAACATTTGAGAAGCATATTGGAGAAAAGTGGAGAACATATTGAAGAACACATTGGAGAACATATTGGAGAACCTTGTAGAACACATTGGAGAACCTTGCTCAAAATCGCTCAATGTGGAAGAGCACGTCCGCAGACGGCGTTAAACTCAGCGAGGGTCTCCGTATCCAGGCAGCCCGGGATAAACGTGCAATCAGAAATTCGAGAGCACAGATGATATCAGCGACAATTGCTGATTACGTTTGCCAGTTCAGTCATATACTGTCCAGGCTTGAATTGGCTTGACGAGTCATGAGCGCATGCACATACTCAAAGTTGCATTATGAAATGTGATGATGTTGGTGGTCCTCATTGACGATTGACGAATTATTATTATTACTGACATGCTATTACTGCATGGTTGTCTTACGACCTGTCACTGAATGATTGTCAGAGGTCATGTTATTGAATGATTGTCAGAGGTCATATTAATGGATGGTTGTCAGGCGTCCTGGTACTGAATGGTTGTCAGATGTCATGTTACTGGATGGTTGTCAGGTGTTATTTTACTTGATGGTTGTCAGACGTTCTATTACTAGATGGTTGTCAGATGTTATTTTACTTGATTGTTGTCAGACGTTCTGTTACTGAATGGTTGTCAGATGTCATGTTACTGGATCGTTGTCAGATGTAATTTTACTAGATGGTTGTCAGATGTCATGTTACTGGATGGTTGTCAGATGTACTTTTAATAGATGGCTGTCAGGTGTCATGTTACTGGATGGTTGTCAGATGTAATTTTACTGGATGGTTGTCAGATGTCATGTTACTGGACGGTTGTCAGATGTACTTTTCATGGATAGCTGTCAGGTGTCATGTTACTGCATGGTTGTCAGATGTAATTTTACTGGATGGTTGTCAGATGTCATTTTACTGGATGGTTGTCCGACGTCCTGCTACTAAATGGTTCTTAGACGTGCTATTACTGAATGGTTGTTAGACGTGCTATTACTGAATGGTTGTTAGACGTGCTATTACTGAATGGTTGTTAGACGTGCTATTACTGAATGGTTGTTAGACGTGCTATTACTGAATGGTTGTTAGACGTGCTATTACTGAATGGTTGCCAGACGTGGTATTACTGAATGGTTGTCAGATGCCCTGTTACAGAATGTTTGCCAGAAGTCTTCTTACTGAATGGTTGTCAGGCGTCATGTTACTGAATGGTTGTCAGACGTCCTGCTATTGAATGGTTACAAGACGTCCTATTACTGGATGGTTGCCATCGTCCAGAAAAGTAGCACA
The DNA here is from genome assembly GCA_036924085.1 of Ariolimax columbianus. Classification (NCBI taxonomy): domain Eukaryota; kingdom Metazoa; phylum Mollusca; class Gastropoda; order Stylommatophora; family Arionidae; genus Ariolimax; species Ariolimax columbianus. Next base: position 81,977,311 of record JAVGWX010000008.1, read on the forward strand.
TTTCTCTGCTGCACTCTTAATTCTCCATCCAGAAGATAATATAAAACACGTGATTTCATTCAACTTTTCAACTTAATAACGTCATTGTTGATGATATAGTAATAACGTCACTATTGATGAGTGATTAAAATAAAGACTGTAAGACATTAATGTAATAACGTCACTATTTATGAGTGATTAAAATAAAGACTGTAAGACATAAATGTAATAATGTCACTATTGATGAGTGATTAAAATAAAGACTGTAAGATATTAATGTAATAACGTCACTATTGATGAGTGATTAAAATAAAGACTGTAAGACATTAATGTAATAACGTCACTATTGATGAGTGATTAAAATAAAGACTGTAAGACATTAATCTAATATTCATCATCGTGTATCTTGTCCTTTGCAGAACGTCGCTCTCACAACAGCTGATCTGTAAGAATCTCGATCTCTGGCCAGAATGCCCGCCTCCGTCGCTATCATCTTCAGGACCTCCGTGATGTCTTGTGTCCATCTGCTTCTCGGTCTGCCTCTGCCCCGCCTTCCTGGAACCACACCCTCCGATATTGTTCTCTCTAGGTCATTATGGCGTTTGATGTGACCAAAATATTTCAGTTTTCTGGATAAGATGTTGTTCACCAACCAATGTTCGTCGATGTCAAGCTCTTTTAGTATATCTCCATTTTTGCGTTTCGCCACCCATCGTATTTTGAGCACCCTCCTGTAGCATTTCAGTTCAAAAGAGTCAATCCTTTTCTTAAGTGTCTGTGTGGTGGTCCAAGTTTCACATCCGTACGTTGCCACCGGGAAGAGGCAAGTTCGTATAATTTTTATGTCAGTCATTTTATTAGAGTTCTGCCACAGATTCTTCATCTTATTAGAGTTCTGCCACAGATTCTTCATCTTATTAGAGTTCTGCCACAGATTTTTCATCTTATTAGAGTTCTGCCACAGATTCTTCATCTTATTAGAGTTCTGCCACAGATTCTTCATCTTATTAGAGTTCTGCCACAGATTCTTCATCTTATTAGAGTTCTGCCACAGATTCTTCATCTTATTAGAGTTCTGCCACAGATTCTTCATCTTATTAGAGTTCTGCCACAGATTTTTCATCTTATTAGAGTTCTGCCACAGATTCTTCATCTTATTAGAGTTCTGCCCCAGATTCTTCATCTTATTCAACATCTGCCTTGCCAAAACCATCCCTCCTTCGCACTTCCTTCAGGCAATCTCCAGTGTTGCTTATGATTGAGCCAAGGTACTCAAAACTTATGACCTTCTCAATCTCCATTGTTGCTTATGATTGAGCCAAGGTACTCAAAACTTGGGACATTCTCAATCTCCATTGTTGCTTATGATTGAGCCAAGGTACTCAAAACTTATGACATTCTCAATCTCCATTGTTGCTTATGATTGAGCCAAGGTACTCAAAACTTGTGACTTTCTCAATCTCCATTGTTGCTAATGATTGAGCCAAGGTACTCAAAACTTGTGACATTCTCAATCTCCTGTTGCTCCAGGATAACTTTAGGTTTGATTTTTGCCTTATATGTTCTCATTATCTTGGTTTTACTTATATTCAAGTACAGATTCTGGTCCTCGCTGTGTTGTTTTACCGATAGGATCACCTGTTCCAGCCCCACAGCTCTCCTTGATAGGACAAGTGTGTCATCGGCATATCTCAGCTCTGGTATCTCGTTTCCGCCGATTGTTAATGGCTCGAACTTGTCATAATTTTCATCGTCCTTAACGTTCCTCATTATTGATTCAGCATATATTGAACAAATATGGGGAGAGTATTCATCCTTGTCTTACGCCCTTTTGAACCTCAAACCAGTATGACGTTTCGCCGGCAATTCGGACCGCTGCTTGTTGTTCCTGACCTGATAAAAAGATTCGATCAACTGGATCAAGTGCAATGGAACCCCATTTCTCTCATTATTTCCCACAGCCCTTGGTGTTGTACACAATCGAATGCTTTCGTGTAATCTATGAAGCAAGTGTGTACGCCAACATTGTATTCTCTGCATTTTTCTATAATATGTCTTATGTTGAGGATGGGATCCCTCGTGCCTCGCCCTTTTCTGAAACCAACCTGTGCCTCATGTACCTCCTCATTGAGATGATTTTCTAGCCTCTTCATGATGATCCGTAGGAGGATTTTGCTGGCATGACTTATTAAAGCGATGGTTCGGTAATTGGTACACTGCTTCAGATCACCTTTTTGGGGGAGCTGTATATATACAGATCTTGTCCATACTCTCGGCCATATTGCACTGTGCCCTACATTTCTACATAATGCGTGGTAGATGCCGACACTGGCTTCTCCTCCTGCCTGAATAAATGCACTGTGTATATCATCGCAACCTGGTGATTTCCCTTTTTTTAACACTTGCTCTGGTTCTGGTACTTTATGTGTTATGTTATTTAATATTATAAAATAAAAATTCAATAGCTATTTAACATAACCAGAAACCGAGCAGTAAATAAAAATATTAATAACAGAACGTCTTTAACATTTGAGAAAGCAATATTTTATTAAAACTGGCAAAAGGTAGCTTAGGCTCTGTGAGTGGGTTGACAAAAGGCGCAGTTTCTTCCTCACTTTAATCCAAATCACCGCACAAGTCCCCCATTTCAGCGGACACAGCAAGAGATACGACTGTCCATACGGCTGAACACAAAGAGAGTGGTCTTCATCGCTTGTGATGGACAACTATTTTATTAAAATAAAGTTAGTGCGAAATGTTTATTCCTACATTGTATTACCAATGTCAATCTTGGTCCTTACTAGAAACACATAATAGTAAGATCAAGCATTGTGAGATGGGCTGTGTGAAAAGTGCAGCCAGAAATCCGCAACACCACGCTGAGGCAGATAGTGGGGCCAGTTAGTGCCTACATTCACGTCCAAAAAAATAAAGTTGTTTGGTCAATTAGTCCGAATGCATTATGACCAGCCTGCAGCGAAAGCATATCATATGCAGGTCTCCGGTCCATGTGCAAGGCCACCGACCTCGACGGCGGTGGAACGAGGGTGTCTCTGACACACTCAAGAAATTACACCTAACGACAGCGCAAGCCTCCCGCCGGGTAGTAACAAGAAATCTACGCATCTCGTCTCTCTTGCCTCATCACAAGTACAGTAGGACAATAGAAAGAAAGAAACAAAGCAGCAAAGAAAGGAAGGAAGAAAAGAAAGAAAGGAAGAAAGAAAGAAAGAAAGGAAGGAAGGAAGGAAGGAAGGAAAGAAAGAAAGAAAGAAAGAAAGAAAGAAAGAAAGAAAGGAAGGAAGGAAGGAAAGAAAGAAAGAAAGAAAGAAAGAAAGAAAGAAAGAAAGAAAGAAAGGACGGAAAGAAAGAAAGTAAGTAAGGAAGGAAGGAAGGAAGGAAAGACAGGAAGGAAGGAATGAAGGAAAGAAAGAAGGAAGGAATGAAAGAAAGACAGGAAGGAAGGAAGGAAAGAAGGAAGGAAGGAAAGACAGGAAGGAAGGAAGGAAGGAAGGAAGGAAGGAAGGAAGGAAGGAAGGAAGGAAGGAAGGAAGGAAGGAAGGAAGGAAGGAAGGAATAAAGAAACAAAGAAACAAAGAAAAGAAAATAGAACGAAAAGAAAGAGAGAAAGCGAAATCTGGTACTGATAACCGTGGCTGCAGCGTTGTTTCTGAGAGACGAAGCGTTGCATTGACAACCGTTTGGTTTCTCTGCTTGGTTTTGATCACTGACAGGGCTGAAAAAGTCTTCTCACACAAAGTAGTTGAAAATACGATCAACAATTTAACAGAGCTTAGATCACCACAATACGATCAACAATTTACCAGAGCTTAGATCACCAAAATACGATCAACAATTTAACAGAGCTTAGATCGCCACAATAAGATCAACAATTTAACAGAGCTTACATCGCCACAATGCGATCTCCACAGTTAGAGGGTTAATACGCTATAACTTTTTCGTGGACCCGCCCCAAATTTCCGCGGGCGGCACAGTTCATCGAACCGGCGGCTGAAAAATTACTTTTAGGCGAGAGTGAGCCTAGTTTTATAAATGGTGAAAAAGGTTCTCCAGGAAGCTCCTCATGTAACCTAATGAGCTAACAAGTGATGATTGAGTTGGCTAACTGTAATGGGAGTTCTTGCGTACAATCGATACATTTCGTGGAATAAGAAATGGTCGCCTGGTCAAGTATATGGATAAATTGGATATACAGAAATAAATCAATGTCCATATTGCGACAATAAAATCGATGTACCATTAATTCATAGATTGCAGAAATCAACAATCAAATGTGAGTTCAACTGAGAAGAGAGCCTGAAAGAAAGGTTCCCATCCATTCTCTTCGTTACCCCAAAAGGTCGTAGCAGCATCACTCAGCCTGTGAGTGATGTGTTTTGGACATTTTGCTAACAGATCAGGACCGAACCTTCCATCACCCATCCACCCCCACCCCACCCCCTCCAAAACCACCTGGGTGATGTGTTAGTCCGTCATTTGGCTCGGGTGAATATTTTCTAGACACATCAGAATTTGCTCTGTCAGCAAACATGCGAATGTTGCCAATCTCGTAAAGTTCAGACGTGTGAACTGGTCATATAAATACAACACAGTAGATAAACGCAATTGCAGAAATGCATTAACAATAGGAGTCGCTCATGTATGAAGCTATTCGTTCTGAGTGAACTTTTAAATGACGTTTTTTTTATAATGGGTTACAGAGGCGTACGCGAGAAGGTGCTCTGGCTGAAGTATAATAATTAGTATCATCAGTAAACTCACCGTTATGAGTCAAATGTAATCGCCACCTCGTTAGAAACACTGATGTGACACAGCCTGTTTCAAGGATGACTACCGAGGACATTAAGTGAGGGGTCTAGATCTGTATGTTCACCTGATGCGAGGTGGGGTCTTCATCAGTATGTTCACCTGAAATGAGGTGGAGTCTTGATCAGTATGTTCACATGACGTGAGGTGGGGTCTTGATCAGTATATTTCACCTGAAGTGAGGTGGGGGTCTTGATCAGTATGTTTCACCTGAAGTGAGGTTGGGTCTTGATCAGTATGTTTCACCTGAAGTGAGGCGGGGTCTTGATCAGTATGTTTCACCTGAAGTGAGGTGGGGTCTTGATCAGTATGTTTCACATGACGTGAGGTGGGGTCTTGATCAGTATGTTTCACCTGAAGTGAGGTGGGGTAATGATCAGTATGTTTCACATGACGTGAGGTGGGGTCTTGATCAGTATGGTTCACCTGAAGTGAGGTGGGGTCTTGATCAGTATTTTTCACATGACATGAGGTGGGGTCTTGATCACTATGTTTCACCTGAAGTGAGGTGAGGTCTTGATCAGTATGTTTCACCTGAAGTGAGGTGCGGTCTTGATCAGTATGTTTCACATGACGCAAGGTGGGGTCTTGATCAGTATGTTTCACCTGAAGTGAGGTGGGGTCTTGATCAGTATGTTTCACCTGAAGTGAGGTTGGGTCTTGATCAGTATGTTTCACCTGAAGTGAGGTGGGGTCTTGATCAGTATGTTTCACCTGAAGTGAGGCGGGGTCTTGATCAGTATGTTTCACATGACGTGAGGTGGGGTCTTGATCAGTATGTTTCACCTGATGTGAGGCTGGGTCCTCATCTCTGTCGGCCATAGTTACTTCCTTTAACGACTTAGACGCATCATTTCTACTGTATAAGTAGTCTTTATTTTTAATGCAGCATATAGTTTCTTAAGGAATGTTAGTAACTTGTGCCCAAGCCACTTCTGACAACACTCCTTGTAGGTTACCGTATTACTATTCTGTATCCCCTCTCCGACCCCTTTAATAACGCACGTCTACTTAATCGATTAACTTATGAATTGAGATCCGGCTGTGGCATCATTGCATCTTTCCTCACCGTTTTCAGCTTTTTGAGCTGTCATTTTCTGAATTGTTGACATATTTAGCTGTATCATATGTCAATTTTTTATTTTTTTTAGATATCTGAATGTGCTGTTCTACAAGCTGAAGAATGCTAACTTCTCTGGTTCTGTTATCGGATTATTGTAGTTTGTCTGTTAACACGATGTAGCATAACATTAAGGAGCGCTCAAGTCCCTTCCAAAATGTACAAAAATCTTCTAGAGCTAAATAACGGTCTCTGCAGTCTAGCACTGAGACCAATTTTGACGAAAACTTTGGAAAATTCGTTTCTGCTACTATTGTAGAAGGATCCTTACAGAAAGATTGTGTTAATGCACTATATGTACCATTGCAGTTAAGGTTACTATATCAATGTATTTTACCTCACAGTGATGCCTGTGTCATATACTGATTTAGAGTCAAGCCTTCGACCTCATAAGTCGCGATGTTAGACTCTGTATCAGTTAAGTACACTTTTTTGACATACAAAGAACTTGTCATAAGTCTCTACCCTGATTATAAAGGAGTAGGGGAGAAAAGTTGAAATTTGGCACATATGTAGCTCATTCAATTTGTACTGGACGTGGGAAGTATAAATTTCCCTCCTTTACGCGTTTACCAGGTTGGTGCATGGTGCAACACACCTTATTGACCTGATCTGCCACTCTAACGGTTTGTCAGAACAATGGAGAAATCAGAGGCCAGAACTGTGAAAAAATTATTGATGTTGCAGGGCAAAAATACGTACAGAAATAAACAGTGAGATGGAACCAATGTTTGAGGACTTCTATCCTTCGTATGCTTCTGTAAAAACTGATGTAGGCAGTCTAAGTGTGGCCGTTCCCATGTTGCTGATCTTCCAGATCAGGAAGACCATCATCATAGTGCAGCGATGAAATGCTGCAAGACTGGAGAAAATCATTGACCAGGATAGGAAAATGACAATTGCAGAGATATTTAGGTCAGCAAAACTGAATGAAAGTACAGTTTTAGGAATTTTACACAACAGACTGAACATGAGAAAAGTGTGTGCCGGCTGGGTTCCGCGTCTGCTAACATGTGAACAGAAACAAACAAAGGTTGATTGCTGTGGCCAGTTGCTCAAAGTGTGTCGGTCGAAAAACATGTTGCCGACCATGGTGACAGTAGATGAGAATTGGGTTCACCATTATTACCCAGAATCCAACATTTCCAGCATGCAGTAGAAAACACAGACTTACCAACAGATGTCAAGCAAAGAGCACATACATCTGCAAGAAAAGTCATGCTGACTGTTTTTTGGGACGTCAAAAGTGTCATATTAAAAGATTACCTGCCTCTTGGTAACACGGTCAAGGGGTAATATTTTGCAGATCTCCTTACCAAACTAAGAAAGACTGTGACCAGAAAACGAGGGATAGCGCGCACTCAAAATCTGCCTTTTCTTCAAGACAACACGCCCTCTCATAAAGCAAGGCTTATGCTGCCATCAGCTAACGATTTGAATATTGAAATTCTTCCACACCCACCATATTCTCCGGATATAGCGCTATCCGACTTTTTTCTTTTCCCGAAACTTAAAAAACATCTGAAAAGAAATAATTTTTACAGTGACGAAGATGTAATACTGGCTTGTGATAACTGGTTTAGTTTGAAAAATAGGTTATTTGATTCTGAAGGTCTTTTCAAGGTCACGCTGAGATGGCAGAAATGATGGCTACATTTAGAAGTAATAATGACTGTGCCAAATTTCTACTCCTTTATGGTCAGGGTAAAAACGTATGACATGCCCCTTGTATGTTGACATCCCCCATACATGTTTTAACCCGTCTTCTATGATTTGTTAGTTCAGCATTGTTGTCCCTATTGAAGGCCGATTGGTCGTAACGTAGGTTGTGTTTGTGCTCTCGTCTTGGTGCGGTACCATACCCATTTTAAAATTTAGATTAAATTTAATTTTAATAAATTTTAAATAATTTGTTTTCATTTATTTTCTCTCACTATGTGCCATGTATAAGACTCTTTAGCTTCCTAAATCGACGTGCGCAGGAGTACAGTGTTATTCCCTCCTTTCAAGAAACGGGTCCCTTGATTCCTTGGAAACTAACATGGGTACAATCTGAATCACCTAGAGAGAGCTTGGTCTATATGCACACCGAATAGTTGGCTTGAAAGTTGAAGCAGACGTTGTATGCTTTGTACAAAGATAAATAGGACCAGATTACGAAACCAGATAAATTTCAAAGAAGAAATATTAAGTTTAAGAATGTTGCTTGGTTTACGGCGAAATAAAAGGGCAATAAGATTTTTGGAAGTTATCTGGTTTTATTATCAGGATACCCTGTGTGGTTATTTTTGTGGTCTTGAGATATTATTAGCCATTGCTGCTTTAGCAGATGAATAAAGATAGTGTAGATGTTCACAGTTTTAGATGTTATTATGATGATGACGATTATCTAGGTGGCGACTGCAAAAGTAATGTGATTATCGATTGTTTAATCGTATATCAAGCTGTGGTGTGTTATGGGAAGGTAAGTGATAAGGGTGGCGTATCGTGGTGCATGTTCGAATTCTGCTATTTCAGTATATGTTTGTATCAGTTTAGTTGAGAGTCGTGGGGTTGGGGGGGCTTAAGTCGTCATTCTTGGACCAAGTCTGTTGCGTCGGACGTTTTAAGTCAGTGCCATTGAAGGATTGCTCTTTTCTCATCATGTATATATCGTCTACGAGGACTTCGTCGTGAAATGTAACCGGAACATCATGTGATGTAAGCGAACAGGAAGAGTTGATCAGGCTGCAGTCTCAAGAGATAAAAGAACCATTTTATTTTCTGTCTAGATATGTATTCTGCTTCTGAACTCCAGGAATGGGTCAGAAGGCTCGATGAAACAGCTCTTGACTATGGTATGGAGATAAACGCTGGAAAGACAATATCAATGACCAACAATGCCGAGGGCTTCAACAGCAGGATAAAAGCTAATGGTCAGGAACTCAAAGTGGTTGACCGTTTTAAATATCTAGGGTCAATTGACAGTGATGAAGGATCAAAAATGTAAGGTGTTGGCCTGAATAGCCCAGACAATAGCGGCGCTTGCACGGCTCAACAAAATCTAGCAAGATAAACGGTTAGCACTATGCACGAAAATCAGATTAGTGCGTACACTGGTCGTGTCAATATTCCTCTATTATTGTGAGACATGGACAGTTATAGCTGACCTTCAGTGAAGGATACAGGCCTTGGAGATGAGATGTTTCCGAAGACTTTTAAACTTCACGTACAAAGATCGAGTTACAAATGTGTAAACTCGCTTGGTACGGTCATATATCGAAATCAAATGGTCTTGCAAATACTATCCTCCACGGAAAGGTGTAAGGTAGACGACGAAGAAGCCAGCCCAAAAAGAGGTGGGAGGACAACATAAAAGAAAGGACCAATCTCCGACCAGAAGAGGCACAGGCAGCGGCCGCTAACAGAGAAGGGTGGCGTGGTGTTGTGAGGATGTCTTCATGTGTGCCCCAACGACCTCACCGGTTATGGGATGACCTGACCTGACCTGACCTGATTTGTATTCAACATAAGGGACAGTTCCAACAAAAGTACTGATGTCTACCTTTCTTAATATATCTCTTTTGGTGACACAAAAAACCTATCTTAAACATTTCGTTTCACATGTTTTTTTATTATTCGCTATTGGGTCTTGCTGAATTGTCACATCTAACACTGGTAGCACAGAGTTGGTATAGATACTCTTTTGTTCAGTTGGAAAGCAGGTGATCGGGTATTTAGGAAGTGGTAACAACTGATGAGTCACAGCCGAAGCTCTCTGAACATCTTGCTTTTATTTCTCTATTAAGGCTTCCATCCTCTGAGAAAATACCCCCACCCTAGATCTGTGGATTATGGGGAACGTAGAAGTTCGACATTGCTTACACGTATAGCTAATGTATTTACACATATAGTTAATGTGTTTACATCTCTAGTTATTGGACCTGGTGTTCTGCTGATCCTCATAGTTGCTGTTTTTGATTCGCTAATTCTAAAATAACATCTTTCTCAGACTGTAACAATCGCGTTCATATGATTGGTGGCCTATCTTCATCTTAGTATGTAAGACTTGGGTCGTCGGCACTAAGCAGCTCAAGTTTTGAGTGAACATCCATTTCTATTTCTACAACTTGGCTGGCTACTGGTTTTATTTTATCCACGGAGATGACGACCAGCAGTGGCTAGAGCACACAACCTTGTCGTATTCCTGTGGTTATTTCAAGGACATCTCTGGTTTCGTGATCGTTCCTATCACATTTTTGTTATTAATAATACTAGCTGCCCGTCGCAAACAAAGATGGCGATCGCATCAAACTAGTGCTGTTAAATGTGTTTTCTGATGGCAGTAAAGACCAATCATGGAAATGCATACCTGCTACAATCGGGGCACACAGTTGGGGAACCGGCTGGCCAGTCGTCGTGCGTGTTTCTTTGTTTTCTGACAACACCTCTTTGCTGAGCCTCCGAGGGGGGTTTATTTCTCTGCGATCTGATCACCTTCCGTGATAGAAGATGGTACGGTTTTGTCTACTCCTAGTAAGTGACGTCAATGTTGAAGCTTTTCAGACATTTTCAATTTCTGTAGTTTTTCTAATGGTACTGTCTAGATAGATGACGCTATCGACTGTCTGGAGACGTTGGTTGTGTACAGTAATGGTTAGTTCGACGCACGGCTTACCAGAGACAGACTGGAAGACTACCTCTGTTTTCCTAGTGTTGATCGTGAAACCAATGTTACTGCATGCTGCCGAAAACTTTGTCATAGTGGACTGCATATCTTGTTCTGAGCAATTGTTAAGGGCGCAATCGTTGGCGAACAGAAGATAAAGAGCATGGCCTCACTCACCGTGATGTAAACTTTCAAGCGCCCCGGTATGAACAGCTGACTTTAAGTCCTATACCTGATAGCCATGCCAATCGCTGCGCCCTCAGTGAGCATTGCTGTAAAGACCATGATAAAGAGGTTCGGTACCAGCACGCGCCCTGTTTGACAATGGTGGTGACTGGAAAGGCAAGAGGCAATTCTCTTTTGTTCCATACACGAGCCATCATGTCATCGGACAACGGCTATGAATCTGCTGGGACATACAAACGTCACCATGATTTGCCAGAGTGCATCCCTATTAGCGGTGTCAATGGCTTTGGGCAGATTGACAAATAAAAACTGTACAGGTCACATTTCGGTTCTTCATATTTCTCTTGTAGTTGATGTGATGCATATATCATGCCAACCGTTCTACAATACGCACAGATACCCCACTGACTCCCTAAGAGTAGACACAGTTCTAAGTGACTAGTCAGACAGTTGGACAAAACTCGGGCCAGAATGATCCCGCGATTGACAGCAGAGAGATACCCCATTGATTATTGCAAAATTGACGGCTGCACTTTTGCACGTACAGGTGTATAATTGTGGCATCTTTCGTCTCCAGTGGAACTTTCTTGGCTTCCCATGTACATCGAAAGGGTAGTCTGTTTATGAAGAAGTTCAAGCCCCTCTACTTTGTAAATCTCTATCGGAATGGAATAAGACCCTGGAGTCTTACCTCTGGCTATCGAGCTAATAGCTTATCTGACCTATGTTCAAGGTCAAGCTACTGTTTAATATTAGCATGTTGGATATTAGCTATGGCTTGTTTGCTGACGACAGACGACGACCGCGTCAAAATGACTCGTCCAGCGCCTTAAAATCCGACACTTGTTGGTCAATAGCGCGTGCGATCAGCACTAAGAAGATGAGGTGAGTGATGAGACAGAAAGCCGTAAACAGCCTTCAGGGTCAGTAAACCCTCTCCTGTCATTGTCATTAGCGTACCCTTGAATCTCCACCGCCTTGTTGTGAAGCCAGGCATCCTGCATGGACCTGAACCTATGTTGTCCAACCCTACATATATGATGAGTGCAGACATTTTAGATTATAAGGAGGGTTATTTTTGAAACAGTCCGAACAGGCGGTGCTTTTTCATCCAGCAGGGTCTTGATAGCTGCGTCGTTTTCATCAAACCAGTCATCTCTCATTCGAGTCATATGACCCAAGCACTCAATTGAAGATAGGTGAATTGCATCCATAAGAAAGACCCATCAATCGTCTACAGTGCTCAGTTGGGGAAGCTCTCTAGTCAGGCGACTGTTCTGGTCCCCGGCAAAGGTATGTGCGTTTCTCGTTTTGTATCTTGGAAGTGAAGAACCTATCCACACGCTTCGTCTCCAATGTCGACGCATAGGATCCACATAAATGTTAGAGCTGAGGCAATAAGCATGTTGTCACACCAACCCCAGCATAACCAGGACATTAAATTCACACCAACCCCAACATAACCAGGACATTAGATCCACACCAACCTCAGCATAACCAGGACATTAGATCCACGCCAACCTCAGCATAACCAGGACATTAGATCCACGCCAACCCCAACATAACCAGGACATTAGATTCACAGCAACCCCAGCATAACCAGAACATTAAATCCACACCAACCCCAGCATAACCAGGAGCGTAGATCCCCACCAACCCCAGCATAACCAGAACATTAAATCCACATCAACTCCAGCATAACCAGGAGCGTAAATCCCCACCAACCCCAGCATAACCAGGAGAGTAGATCGACACTAACCCCAGCATAACCAGGAGCGTAGATCCACACCAACCCCTGCATGGCCATACAAGTTTATGAAGGTTTGATGCTTTGATGTGCACTATCAACTCAAACCCTAGTGATCTCCTATGTGCATTCAGAAGCTAGGATTGAGAGTTGAAAACGATGACTGTATTGCTATAGAGGTCTCACATAGCCACATCGGAGATGGTGTCATCGTCTTGATCTTCATTCTCATATTGTAAGTTTATGTCACGCATGCACCGGCCGCAAACTTGTCTTTCGTTCTAGTAGAGAAGCACCATCCTGATTACTTTGTACGGATCACTGATTCATCTGTGTATATATTTATAGTATCATCAGAGTTGTATCTCAAAACACTAGGCAAATTCGAACTCTACTTTTCCATTGTACCACCCTCTGCATTCCCATCCAATGCTAACCATGATTCGGACGCCAATATGAATCCATGATGTCCATAAATATATCAAACTCCACATAGGACCAGTCGCATTCTTTCATCTTGGTTCTTTCTTCCTCTTTTGTTCTACTACGGTTGGCACGCGGCGGCGCAGAGGAGGAATGCGTCGATTTCTTGCTATCGCCAAGTAGGAGGTTTGTGCTGTCGTTAAGTGTAACTTTTTGAGTGTGTCAGAGACAGCCTCGATCCACCGACGCCGAGGTGGGCTCCCTTGCTCGTGGACCTGAATGTGATATGCTCACGTTGCAGGCTGGTCATAACACATTCTGGGAAATGACCAAACCAGTTGAATTGTTGAGAATCAATGAAGTTACTAACTGGGCTTGTTCTCACTGTCGGTCTCAGTGTGGTGTTGGGATTCTCATGCGGATTATATCTCTGACTGCACTTCTCACATTTCACAGCTATGGATCTTACTGTTATGTGTTTCAATTAAGGACCAAAACTGACATTGGTAACACATAGTAGGAGTAAACAGTGCATTTATCAGCTATCTCTTAACTGAAAGAAGCACTCTAAGGTGTTTCAAAATCGGTGCAATTTGAAAATAGATACCGTTGGCCCTCTGAATTCTATGTGCGATCTTTCTGTCTGTCCACTATGCGGTCATCAGAGAGCAAACCTTGGTATTTGAACTCTAATACCTGATTGCCATATATGTCACTGTTGTGGAACTTGGAACTTCTCAGCGCGTGTTCACTCTATATCATCATAGTCTCGGTATTGTCAGTGTTGATCTCATGTCATATTCCGTACAAGCGAATTCTGATTACTGTCCAATAGTTCAAACTGCGAATTTGACAGCCTGAGGATAACTAACCGAAAGATGTCTGCAATAGTTGATACGTGTAGGAAATTGAAGATAATATAATTAATAACATGGCGGACTACAATTGTTTATTATAGAAGACGATATTACCATCGACAAGGTGATGTCACTCTACGTCAAACTCCCTTCCCCCTACGCCTCGTCACACTTAGTCACAAAATGATAACGCACCCCCTATCCTCTTTTTCGTCTCTCTCTCTTTCTCTCTCTCTCTCTCTTTCTCTCTCTTTGAGCGACGTCATATGTTAACAACACCACATAAAATAGTGTTGTATCACTAAAGGCAACCATGTGTGTTAAGACTTGCTACGTATATCGCAAAGAACAATGAGATGTGAGACACAATATTAAGAGATACGTCACGAACTCCCAACTTATTTGACCTTTCCATTATTTAGTTGACAAATTACTAGTAATATCGCCTTCAGCTGCATGTCTAAAAATGGCACATGTTTTGTAGTGTATGTCGATGCAACATTTTTGTAGAAATTGAGAAGGGCAGAAAACTTACAAAGGGACCTTTTCAACGTTTGCTAGCTTGTCCATCAAATACCATAAAGATGTTGAGAAATGTATCTGCCATCATAAGAACAGTACTTGCCTAGCACGGTTATTAGCTTCAAATGCGTTAGACAGTCTGCAGTGAAGAGTATATTAATAGCTTGTATGACTGCATTGACGATTGTGTTAAAGAGTATCGTAAACATTGTTTAGATATCGTATGCCCTTCCCTCACATAAATATGTTAGAACTCTTAAATAGAAAAACATGATGTGCTAATCTGGCAATACTACATCAAGACACTCAAGAGAGATGGTAGTTGAAATAAGCAAACATCTCATGGCCTTTATTAGTCAATAAAAAGTGTTGATCGAGTAAATATCACTAAACTCTTGATAAAATTAGAGTATTGCGAAGGACAACTTTAGGATATGTCAGTGCGTTGTTTCGTATGAATAAAAATATATAACAACACGTGACTAAGTCACAGATGCTTTTTAAATAAACACTGGAATGCCCCAATGATGTGTTATGTCACCATTACTGTTCACTACTTACAGGGATAAAATAACAACAGAAGCCAGCCAAATTGCAACTCCAGTAATGAAACCTAACTCAATTTACGAACTAAGGAAAACTTTGTTGACGACCGAAGCATAATGTACGAAGATGAACATAGACTACAAAATAATTTGAACGCGCGCTGCAGTCTGTGAAAGATATAATGTGAACATTAGCTCATATACAAAAATGAAACTATGAGGAATAGCAGAACACAAGGACCACTTAACATAAGTGTAAATAACATCAACCTCAAGAAGGCCCAAGAGTTTTTCATTATCTGGTTAGTATTTTGACAGCTGATGGAAGGCTCGATAGAGAAATTAAAACTAGATGTCAAAATGTCTCTGCTGTGATCTATCAATCGTTGACACTGTTTAAACACCCGAATATCAGCGTGTATATTAAGCAGCCACTGATCCAATTATGTGCTACCAGTGTCAAACTCCATCATTATCCAATACGCAGGAGAGGACAACTCTGAGGTGTGAGATGGAATATCTAGGCAAGGTCACTGGTGTCACAAGAGAAATAGAATGAGAAATGAGGGCATTAGAAAACTGGTAGGAACTTGCTTTTGTGTTGGATACATTAGCAGGTAGGAATTTGCTCTTGTGTGGGGTACATTAGTAGGTAGGAACTTGATCTTGTGTTGGGTACATTAGCAGGTAGGAATTTGCTCTTGTGTGGGGTACATTAGCAGGTAGGAACTTGCTCTTATGTGAGGTACATTAGCAGGTAAAAACTTGCTCTATGTGATGTACATTAGCAGACAGAAAATAAAATGGTTCGATCGCCGCATGAGAATACAGCCTGATCAACTCCCTCTACTCGCTTACAACATATGACAGTCTGACTTACAGGGCAAGAAGATGGCCACATGACAGATGGATGGCATACGATAATCCTCCTACGGGTTTGCAACAACAGACGCAAAACACTTAGCCAGAGAAAGACGACTTCAGCTCTCCATGATGCTCACCGACACAAGTGAATGGAAACTGAAATGAACCGAACTTCACTATCTGTCAAAACAGGATTATAAACACTGTTCGGTTTAGTACGTGCCATCGTAACATCAAATGGAGCTCTAACGTTCTCAGCCTTTTTCCTTGATGCTGTCCATTATTTTATGTTATCTTTCTACTTTTATCGATGTTTACATCTAGCACGTTTGTCATCCATCTGTTCTTCCAGCAAGGTGTTGTCTTTCGATGTGACTAAAATATCTTCATTAACTCCGATATCGTCCATTAGTTCCCTTTGTACCTCTAGTTTCTACAAGATTGATTTATTTGTTTTTCTTTCTTGCTAACTGCTGCAGTAAAATCAAGAAAGTTATGCTCTCCAAGTAAAGAAGTGAAAAGAGGAGTGAGACAGGGATGTGTATTATCCCCTTGTATTTTGAATATATATACAGAACAAATATTCAAACAGATAGAGGGGATGCCAGGGCTTGTCATTGGAGGAATTGCAATGAATAATCTTAGATATGTGGAGAATACAGTTTTCATGGCAAAAAGTCCCCAAGAATTACAGGAGTTTGTGACAACAATATACAAAATAAGTCAAGAGTTTGGATTGGATATAAGTATAAAGAAAACAAAGACTATGACAATTGGGAAAAGTGACAAGAAACCATGTCTGCAGATAAAAATAAAAGATTAACAACTTGAACGTGGTACAGAGTTTTTCCTATCTAAGGAATTTAATAACGGAAAATGGCAGCTGTGAAAAAGAAATCAGAAAAAGAGTAGGTATGGACAAGATGGTATTCGGCAACATGCGACACATACTGGCATCCAAATTGATAAATCACAATTTTAAAATGAGAATTGTCAGGTGTTATGTGTACTCGTCACTACTTTATGGCGCAGAAACATGGACAATTAATAACAAGTTGGAAAAGAATATTGAAGTCTTCGAAATGTGGATATAAATAGAGGATTGCCTCGCATTTCTTGGAAAGGGAAGAACAAAAATTAGGAGGTATTGAAAAAGTTGGGGTGAAAAGAGAATTAATGACCGAAATCAGAGTTAGACAGTTACGTTATTTTGGCCTTATAACAAGACATACCTCCTTGTTGAAGACCATACTGGAGGGTACAGTGGAAGGTAGTTGTTCAAGAGGCAGACAACGTTTTAAGTGGGTGGATAATATCAGGAGATGGACTAGAAAAGGCCTTTCAGATTACATCATTAGGGCAAGAGATAAAATACACTCGAGATACATTGCAGCCGACCTTCGATGCAGAGATGGCACGTGAGCTGAACCTAATATGACTCAAGTTGGTGAAAACAATTTTAGCCCTCCCTATTGACTTTCTTGTTTCTATTTGGCTTGTTCCATCCTCCGTTAGAACATTTCTAGGATAGAAGAAGCTCTTGACTTGTTCTAGTGGCCGGTCACGCATTATTATCTGTAGAGAATGTTGCGTGTCTACTTTGCTAATTATACCATAGTTTTGTTTCCTTTGTCCAATCCAGATACCGGAGTCTTGTTCTTCATTTGAATCCCCATATTCTGCAACTTTTGTTCGCTTTCAGTTGACAAAACTGTGTCATCCGTATATGTAAGATTATTTATTGAGATCTTGCCAATAATGATACGTGGCGTTTCCTAGTGTGTTATTTTTCCATGTTAAATTAAACATGGGAATAGTACACATCCTTGCCCATGATATGTCCCATTAATACATGAGTAAGTCCTGCCAAATTTGACAGTGACAATTTGCTCCCAGTATAGTTTCCTGAGTACTCGTCTGTCTTCTACATGTTGTCTAGACATTTAATTAGTTTCTCAATCTGGACTCTGTCAAAGACATTTCCTTCGTCCAATAAGCATATACACGATCTTTTTTGGGATACTTCTAAATATTGTTTCAGCTACTGACAGCGTACGAAAAAGAAGAAGAAGAAGAAGTTTCAGCTCTGTTATTATACACAATATAGCAGAATGTACACACAGACATGCGTGTGTGTGTGTGTGTGTTGTGTGTGTGTGTGTGTTTGTGTGTGTGTGCGCTTTCCATCTTATATATTTCTTCCCCTTAGTCACCCTGCTCCTGTTGCAGCCTGTTATCCAGGATCACAACGTGGAGTTGTAGAAGTGTCTTGGCAGCTCTGGTTCGTCGGCCCAGACGCTAGCAGACAGCAATGGGTCGCTGAGCGCTCCAGCTTATGCTTAAGACTGACAAGAATAGTTTGATGAAGATATATGAATGATAATAGGTGAACAAAGGATTAGTCATTTATATTATACCATCAACAAAGCTTACAGATGAAGAGGACACACAATTGACATAAACTAGCTGACATCGTAACAAAAGATTATTTTTTCTTCATTTTTCTTCAAACTTCGACTTCAATATCTGGCAAAGGCAGCAGTCAACTCGGAGAGCTGTGTATTTCCGTGCAGTTTTTCATGGAAGGACAAAGGTTATGCAAATTGCTACTCACTTCACTAGTGTATGTTGGGTAGGACAGTAGAAGGTGTTCCGCTGCCATGGAAGCTAGGGCACAGGTACAAAGATCCTTGTGCAAATCTTAAATTGTAGTTCTCAGTATGTTGTGTTCTGGACGTAGCCGGAAGTTGACAGGGGTCATTTTCTATATGGCCAGTGTGGATACTTTTAAAAAGGCGATAAATCTAAATATCTTCAAAACAAAAATAATGACCTTAACTGATGAAAACGACTTAATGACTGTGTGTTACGGGAGCCGTAAAGAGAAGCAAAGAATAGTAATGATGAAACATACGTAAATCTAAACCGCGTCTATTAATTAAACGATTTCCGGAATTGCGCGTCATTAAGATTTCACAATAACTTCGGGTCAATGGCGCGTGCTGGTGATAAAGTTCTTAAGTAGCCTAAGGTATCTCTAGATTATTACTGTTTTTATTGTTGTGTGTGTGTGATTATTTATCGTCATGTGTGTTTACGTGAGTGCAGATTGTGCTTTGCGTTTCTCAATATGTCTGAATTTCACAAGAAGCGGATCAACATTATGATTTACTTCAAGCTCGGATAGTCGTTCACGGAGATGCATGAAATGTTAAAATTAATTTATGGGGATCAGTTCAGGATCCGTACGCGGTGTTACGAATGGTTTACGCGACTTAAAGATGAATGGCAGTCACCAGATGTCGATTTGCGTTTAGGACGACCCACACATATAACTCACACGATATAATCTGATTTGGCTTAATTTAGTAAGATGGTGCCTTCCCATCGTCTGAGACAAGTTCGGAAAATAGCAGACGAGGGCAACATCTCTATAGTATTGTGCACTCTAACGGCAGTGGGTTGTAAAATTTGGTCTACGACTACTGACACAAGGTCAGAAAGATAATCGCGTTTATCATTTTAAGAAACTTCCGAGAAATGCTAACGAGATTGGCAACTTCACAAAGAAAATAATAGTCGATGATTAAATATGTGACAACTGATATAAATAAAATGCAGTCCTAGCAGTAAGTTTGACAAAAATATGATTTTACTTGAGTAAAACTCTGCAGGTCACATCGAATGTCAATGTCAAGTTGCCGATGTTTTTTAGTTTCGGTTTTTTTTCCAGACATCGAGGGTGCTGTGCGCTCATGAATTCTTGCCGGATGCGCAAGCTGTACTTGGAAGTGCTGAGGTCTCTCCTGGAAAACATCCGGAGAAAAAGGATTGAGTTGTGGTGAAACAACGTCTGAACTTCCGCCATGACAAAATGACAGTTTATACAACACCGTTCGTTGGAAACATTATGGCAAAAACGTATTAAGTCGTGCTTCCCTGGCCTCATTACTTGTTTGACCTGGCCACTATACGCATTTGACTACATATTTATTCCATGGGTACATAAATCTCTTTAAATCACATATATGTCAGACTTTCTTTGTCAGTTTCGATCCTTGGGTATGTTGCGCTGACTTTCCCCTTCAATGATTTCGCTAGGTGTCCTTCTATGTTTCGCTGACTTTCTCCTTCAATGATTTCGCTAGGTGTCCTATGTTGCGCTGACTTTCTCCTTCAATGATTTCGCTAGGTGTCTTATGTTTCGCTGACATTCTCCTTCAATGATTTCGATAAGTGTCCTTCTATGTTTCGCTGACTTTCTCCTTCAATGATTTCGCTAGGTGTCCTTCTATGTTGCGCTGACTTTCTCCTTCAATGATTTCGCTAGGTGTCCTTCTATGTTTCGCTGACTTTCTCCTTCAATGATTTCGCTAGGTGTCCTTCTACCTTCCTAACCCCCCCCCTTTTCTCCGACCTCCCCCCCCCCACCTATTTAAAGTTTAAAGGATTTCATCAGGTCTCCTTCGGCCTTCCTAGCACCCCTCCCCCACTTTCAAGGATTTCTCCAGGTGTCCTACGAATTTCTTAGTCAATCCCCCACTTTCAAGGATTTCTCCAGGTGTCCTTCGAATTTCTTAGTCAATCCCCCACTTTCAAGGATTTCGCCAGGTGTCCTTCGAATTTCTTAGTCAATCCCCCACTTTCAAGGATTTCTCCAGGTGTCCTTCGAATTTCTTAGTCAATCCCCCACTTTGAATGATTTCTCCAGGTGTCCTTCGAATTTCTTAGTCAATCCCCCACTTTCAATGATTTCTCCAGGTGCCCTTCGAATTTCTTAGTCAATCCCCCACTTTCAAGGATTTCGCCTGACAACTTTCTACTGTTTTAGCCAACCACATCACCCCCATTAGACCCCTACTCCAGTATGCGTCAATTGAGATTGATAACATTGTACTTGTACCATCAGCACAATCTGCCCTTGATCTCCATTCCATATTTATCAGCTGTTTTATTGTTTACTTCTTCAATTCATTGTTTGTTATCGCTGAAGGTCATCAGAACGGTCTGCCATTGAAACAATTGTTTACCAAGTTCTACAGTTTAAATATGATACTCTTAGTTACAGGTCACATTTTCTAATCATTAGAGTAGGACAGCCGTTGCATGCTTTTAATAGCCTAATCATATTTCCCTCGCAGAAAGCTGAAGAGCTTCGTAAATTGGTGGAGAGCGGTGAAATTAGTCTAAATGTATTTGTCATGCTGGACATTTTGATTGTAAAACTGTTCGTGATATTAGTCGCCTATTTATCCCTATTTTTTGTTAACATCAAAGAGACAGTAGCATCCACTCTATTTATATATGCTGTTCGTTCTCTTCATCTGGACTATACACTATTTTCTCCCGCTGTCACAAGCACGTAGCGCGTGTCTCGCTCAAATTATATCCCATCGTGTCTCAGAAAGACGAGTTGCTTCTTTTGTGTAATTTCTTCTTCGACTTGTGGGTATAGATAGCAAGAGAGGAATGAAGTATTGGACATAATGAAGGAAATGTTCAAAACACATGATATTATTATAAAATCACATCATATGATTATAAAAACACATGATTACAAAAACACATCATTCAGTCATGGTCCTTTCAGCCTTTTGTGATAAAAGACCTGGCAATGTACTGTTACTTGCCACATGTAGAACTTGCTAACATGACCAAGAAAAAAACTGCAGGAAAAACGAAAACCAATGTTGCGTGTCCCCAGTCCACTCCATGAGTAGCATCAGGTCACCACTGCAGATAACCTATTACAAAAAGCAGCCGTTTTTCCGCTTCTCCTGTGGTTGGAATTGTTTAGCAATTATGTATACTGTTGAGATTGCTTGCCTTCTTTACAATCGTCTTATATCGCGCTTTACGAAATGCAATGAATGGCTGCTGCAGTTTTTCTATGTGTGTCTGCACAAGTACCACTAGATATATGTTATCTGTTTAGATGGAAATAAGGGATCCAGTACCATATACCTAAATATATTGCATGTATATATGTATGTATGTATATATGTAATATATATATATATATATATATATATATATATGTATATATATATATATATATATATATATATATATATATATATACATACATGTGTGTGTATGTATTTATGGGTGTTGTTGTGTGTGTTAGAAATCGAGAGAGCGACAGGAAAGAATGATCATCAGGCAGAGGTAAACGAATCGTAGCTAATATCTAAATAAACCATACTAACAATAATGCAAGTAAGCATAAGTGAAACAATTACATTAAAAGATGTATATTTATGTATGCGAAAATAGATCGGTAGGAAAATAGATCGGTGCGAAAATAGAAAGGAAAAACAACCGGAAAATGACCGTTTGTTTTTAAAGAAGTTTAAATAGAAAAATGCAAGATATCTATAGATTGATCGCTCAACCAGGGGGGCTGAAACAGCACGACCTTATGCTTAATATGAGAAGCAAGTTAATAGACAAACAAACATCGTTACTCCTACATGGGCAGTATCGATGTGTACAGATAATGTCGAGGAATGTTAGCTTCAAGTGGATAATGGATAAACAACAAACCAGATGCCATATCGGAACCGTTGAATGGCCAAACCATGCGTATCTCGTGGTCTCTCGCTCAAAAGTAATGAATAGAACCAGGGAACCCCTTTGCTTGTCTTAAAACAAAAACAAACCTGGAGAGGGCCGCAAATTGCTACAGAAACTACCGCGGCAAAAGCACAGAGATGGTCTTGGCCAAGGCTTCTAGAATCGTGGGACGGAAGCTTCGAAATGAGCAAAATGTAGACGAAGATTAAGTAGATGAATGAAGATAGGGAGATTCTGAAATGTAAATGTTAACAAAACTGTTCTATAACATCAACAACAACGCATGCAAGACGAATGCTCTACTAACATCGATATTCATATATTCGCTAACAAAACACCATGACACGCCTAATATAAAGACAAATGACCAATTAATCTAATTAGTCACACAGCCAAAATAATAGAATAAATTATTTGTAACAAAATGAAAAGTATTGATTATCAGTTGGGAAATTATAATCAATGATGTTGTTGCCTTAATTTCCTAGTGCTGAATTAACTCTTGAGCGTTTTTCTGGGTAGCTGGTTACGGTGACTCTTCTTTCATCCCCAGGCGTACCTGACGAGGTAGACCGAGAACCTCGTCGCTGAAACGCAATGCTAGGCTGATTAGTAAACTCACCATTGCGAGGGTTTCTTTGTCGACCCACACCGCCTTGGCAAGACTGCCGTGACACGGCCTTATTTAGTTGCACGAACAGGGTCGTGAGGTGAAGGTCTGATCACTCTGATCCTGATTACTCTTTGCTTCCATAAGTTATGTGAAAATGCACTGGTCACCATATGTGAGTAGAGAATTTTTGACTAGGTAAATGACTCCTCGACTAATAACCGCTTCCCACAGATGGTATCATGCTCATGTTACCAAGGATTTCCTCTTTCATTAACACTGATATTTCTTTGACTTCGTTTGGTGTTTCCTTCTTCTTCTTCTTCTTCTTCTTCTTACGCTGTCAGATGTCAACCTCTATTTTTTCGAAAAAAGCAGTGGTCATCCTGAGGCTGTCGACACTGCCATAGAGCTTGTCTAGTGTTGGCTCTGGTGATGGTCACATCTGCTTTCTCTGATCCTCGTATGTCGGGCAGTTTTGCAGCAAATGTTCAGTGGCCATTTTCCCTGTACCACACGAGTATTCGTCAGTGCCACCTATCTTCAATTTGTTGAATAGGTGGTACCTCAGTCTATTGTGGCCAGTGCGAAGTCTGAAGACCACGACCTGCTCTCTTCTGTTCAACTGGTAATAGGCATCGTTTTTTGTGTAGCCAGTATGTTCTGTTTCCCATTTGGTCATGTATCTAGCTCTAATAAGCCTTTTTGACTCTTCTTATGTCACACTAATATCTGGTTGTGGTAGTCTTGCGCCTTCTTTTGCCAGTCTGTCTGCCTCCTCGTTGCCTTGGATATTACAGTGGGATGGAACCCACTGTACCACTACTCTTTTTGGTGCGGACTACTGACATAGTTGACAGAGTACTACTCTTAAATCATTAAGTTCAGTATTTTTCTGGCTTTTTAGTGCTGTGACTACGGCCAGGGCATCTGTAAGCAGGACTATATGGCTTTCATTCCTTTTACCTGTCACCATTTCTTCTACTGCAGCCCTCAGTGCATCTGCCTCCGCTCTGAAATTGCTTGTGTTTTTTCCAGTTGCCACTGATAGTGTTATTTTTCTGCCATTTTGTAGGCTCAGGAATACCCCTCCCCTTCCGTTCTGTGTTGTGTTTGTTACTGAACCGTCGGTGTATGCATGGGTCCAGTCCATGCTTGGGTAGTTTTTCGTTATGTACCTCAGGGTTGTATCTCTTCTTTCTTTTTCAGTCTGGCTGTTTGTGTTTCCAATACCTGGTATATTTTCTACCACCTCTGGAAATATATGCTGCCTCCAGGTAGGTTTTCGAACAGTAGGGATAGGCTTTGGTGTTGTTAGTGCGTTCATATGGTCTTCGTTCATCTTTGCTTTGGTTATTTCTGCAAAGTTTCTCCGCTTTAGTTATCCATTTCCCAAATTGTTTAGTCGCTGATGTTTTGGATGGTCAGTCAGTCAGTCTTCTGAGTTTCTCTGCTTGCTGCTGGGCTCTGCAGTCTTTTTTTCTGTCGGTCATATATTGCAGTTTTGTAATCCTTTCAAGTTCTACAATTGGCGTTGACTTCATGCCTCCTGTTATAACTCTCATGGCTTGGTTTTGGAGTTTGCTAATTTTATCGAAGTTCGCCTTTGCTGCTGTTGTCCATGCCGCAATGCCATACTCGAGAACTGGTCTCATTCTTTCAGTGTACAGTTTCTTTAGTTTGTTGTTTCCATTAGTAATGAATTGGTTTGAGGTAACGTTCTGTTCATGTGGGAACGTTACGCATCACTTACTGTTATCGTGTACTCCCATTTGTTTAACCTTGTTATTATTTCAAACAATATTTATGACTCATTGATTCGTCTTTTTACTTCAAGTGGAGTATACGGTCACCACAACAGCTGACCTATTTACCCGATGCCTGTATCTGAACATTAAACTTGGTGTTTCTTTAGCAATAATTTTACATGATGAGGTTGCTTGCCCGTGCTCAATCCTTTTAGTTGCGTTTTGTAACATACATGAAATTGCCTTACAGTGGTCATTTTGTTGTCAACCGTTAATTGGTATCACGCTTGACTGCAGCCTAACTAAATACGAGTGTTTGTTTTTTGAAGGCTTGGAGACCAATAAGCATGTGATGCCTCCAAGATTACACCAAAACAGTAGAGAAGATGAAATATAAAAAGTGTAGGTAAATATTGGAATGTTTAAATATATACTTTAGTGTTAGCGATCCAAAGTTGACTGCTAACATCAGGGCCAGTTACCCAGATAATAGGGGGGATAATTTACGTTACTCCCTGCCATGCATTCTAAAACAAAAAGTGGGGTGCCAATTTACAGTTGGGTAGACTTCAGTGTATCTAGACACCGGATTAAAGCAGATGCATTTACCATGAAAATCTAGCATGGTAACATATGTGCTATTCGGGCGCTCAGCTAAGCATTACTATGTATATTATTATAGGTATGTCTGTACTGTCTATATATTCGTATATACCCACATATACACCTACATGTACACTAACATATACACCGACATATACACTCACGCACATTAATATGTATGAATGCTAAGTCGTTCCAGTCAGGGTCAGGTGAAACATGCTGACAGTCCCTTATTTCACGTCCATCTAGACACAATATATCATACAGCAGACTGGACAACAAGGAGGGGGGGGGGTGATGTCACACTGGTCACCGTAGTTTGGAGACTAAGAAGCTTAGGAATACACTACTATCAGGAGGACGTAGTCCCACTTTCATCAGTACGCCCAAAGCACAAGGAAAGCCACTGAAATCAGCAAACAAAGGAAGTACATGAAGAGAAGTGAAACTCAACAGGTGAAGCCTCGGACAGACCAATCCAAACCACACGCACAACCCAACCCACACACACAACCCAACCCATACACACACCACAACCCACACATACAACCAACCCACAAGCACAACCCAACCCACATACACAACCCAACCCACACACAAAACCAACACAGATACACAACACAACCCACACACACAACACAACCCACACACACACAACACAACCCACACACACACAACACAACCCACACACACAACACAACCCACACACACAACACAACCCACACATAAAACCAACACAGATGCACAACACGACAAATACACATCCATGTAATGTTACCAATTTGTAACCATGGGAACAAAGAAAAAGACGATTACATATTTAAAAGAATTTCTAGAAAGGCGAATCAAGATAATTGTACACAGGGCCAGCAACTTCAAAATAAAGAAAAAAAACACAGCAGAAAATAACACAGAAACACGGTACAGGCTTCCAGTACATAATATCAGCCAACTGTAATGGTTGGTCTGTTCTCTTCTATTGGCCGTATATAACTTCTATGGAGATTTACTAGTGTCTTGTTCTTATCTTTTTTTATAATAATATATCTATATCTTTCTCTGTTACATTTAAACTATGTTGTTTCTATCTTAATATTCTCTGTCTTTCTTTCTCTTTCGCATATCCATGCACGTAAACACAATATGCTCTCTTTTTCTCTGACTGTCTGTCTTTCTCTCATTATCTGTTTCACACACTGCCCCTCATCTGTCGCGCTGAATGAAATTATCCCCCGATCATAGACCATTATGTTTTTCCCGCTCTCGCCTGCTATAATCAAGATACCTTGCCAAAGGTCCGACTAACCTCTAGAACAATCTGAATCATGATCTAAATGCGTATCCAGCAGCGCTTGTCTGAAATGCGATTGGAGCTGAATAATTTGGTTCATGCTCCCGAATTGAAAGTTATTGCTACACTATCGCCAACGTTTATCTATCTATCTATCTATCTATCTATCTATCTATCTATCTATCTATCTATCTATCTATATATCTATCTATCTATCTATCTATCTATCTATCTATCTATCTATCTATTTATCTATCTATATAGCTGCCTGTCTGTATGTCTGTCTGTCTGTTTATCTACATACCTACCTATCAATCAACCAATCAATAAATCACTCTATATATTTATCTATTTATCTATCTATCTGTCTATCTATCTATCTTTCTATCTTATACATACATACATACAAGCATACATACATACATACATACATACATACATACATACATACATACATACATACATACATACATACATACATACATACATACATACATACATACATACATACATACATATAAATAGAAAACTTACAAACATACACACATATATATTTACATACAATTTAACAATAATAATAATTGCTCTGATCGCCAGCCAAGATGACGACAGCATCAGTCTTGTGCTGCGAGATGTGATCCAACATGACTGGAAACATGACTGGAAACATGACTTTGTCGCACTTGGGACACACATGTAAGAAGTCATCAGTGCGAGCTTCGTGTGTCCTGTTCTTTCTGACGACACGTTTTCGCTGAGTCTCACTAATGATATTCCGTTTGGTGATCTGGGCACCTTTTGTGATG
The DNA here is from genome assembly GCA_036924085.1 of Ariolimax columbianus. Lineage (NCBI taxonomy): Eukaryota > Metazoa > Mollusca > Gastropoda > Stylommatophora > Arionidae > Ariolimax > Ariolimax columbianus. The sequence goes on from JAVGWX010000008.1 coordinate 82,004,663, forward strand.
TTAGCAAAACCGCAGGAACATCCTTATCATCGTCATCATCACGTAGCATGTACTTTATAGAACGTCGCTCCCATCACAGTCTGTCTGAAAGAAACTCTTTCCCTTGCTTGGCACCATACCTTCCATCTACGTGTGTCCAACGTGTATCTCACGTGTGAGAGTCTGGTGCGCTCGAATGGGATTGTACAGTCACATCCGGTCAGATCTGAATGCACATGTCTGCTTCTGTCGCCATCTTACATGTGCTGGGCAACTTTTATTATTCATCTTTTCAGCGTATACTTTCGTCTCATTTACTCTGTGCACTACCCCCATCGATGTTAGCTTCATTCGATTATGTTAGTCATTACGTCATATACTTCGATCACTACCACCATCGATGTTAGCTTCATTCGATAATGTTTGCCATTACGTCATATTCTTCGATCACTGCCCACATCAGTTGCAATCTCTACGTCGAATATAGGAAGTAAGGGATCCCCAACGCTATATATATCATGTCTTGATGTTGTTGTATGGCAGATTTTCCCCTGTCCAAATCGCGATGTTATTATTCCAACGATAGGATTGCATTTCTCTGACACGTTTGTCCTTCTCTTTTCCTTCTGTTTGCAGTTATGTGTTTTGTGTTATGTGCTATGTATTATGTGTTTCGAAATGTTCTAACTATGACAACTGTCTGACCGTGACTTCGCCTATTAATGCTCTGTTTACCCCTAACTTCTACAAGATCTCCATATTTCAATTATTTTCTTTCAAAGATATGCATCACATTCTCCTACGTATCCACATTTTAAAGAACTCGATTCTCTTCTTCAGCTTATTTTGTTCTGTCCATGTTTCAACGCCATACAGTAAATATGAGTACACACACAAACTTGATAAGTCACATGTTTTTATTTGTTAGTATTTGTTAGGATAACATTATCTGTCAAATGTTGGTGAAAACAGTCATTGGTGATCGCTATTTGTGAGAAGTTTTTTTGGTTCATCAAGTATGGTCACACTATTTCTTGCTGATTTATATGGCCATCTTCAATATCCTCCCTAAATATAATTCCACGATAGGAAAAACACTTGACCTAGTAGATGATCGGTTAGTCTTAGCAATAGAGCTGATTTTTTATCTAGATTATTACCCCCCTCCCCAACTCTTTCCGTGTCCTTATCAGTTGAGCTGATTTCTAATTTAACTAAATAGTAATGGTTCACCCCCACCCCACCCCCCAACCACAACCTCCATTACAGTAGTCCTGATTTGTAATCTAATTGGATAGTTATCCCCCCCCCCAACCGCCATAGCAGTTGAATTCAAATATAAAGGGATAGCTATCCCCCCACCCCCCCCTCACCCTCTACTCTCGTCCATTTTCCTCTCCCATACGAGTTCGCCCCCAATTCTTTCTACCACGCCTTCTCGACTACTCGTCTCGGCCATTATGTCGATAGACCACGATGGAGAGGTGAAATTTTCTTCGGCGTGTCATCTGAGTAGTATATGTTATTTTCAATCCATGCTTCCCAAAACTGTCAGCCCATTTGTATTGGTCTCTCTTATCCTCTGGAGCACTACTTTATTTTTTTTTGTTGCTAATAATGTATCATTCTTGTTCACACTTTCTCACTTTATACTTCCTTCTATTTCGTTTCTTAGGAAGTGAGGGAGCAATTTTCTGTCTTGGCATTGTGGTTATATAATGAATCCCTCTGTTGTGATGTACCTCTGAAGAAGACCCGACTATGTTATATATTTTAGGAAGACAAAGCATCGAGGGAGATAACTAGATACCAAATCTAAAATTACATTTCAGACCTTATACTTTAAAACTCTAACATGACAATACCAGTTAAGCGTCTACCTTTAACAATAATATGTCTCTGTCAAACTCAGCCTGAAGTCGATTTGGTCATATTTGGAATTGTAGGTAATAAATAAACAAGATATGCAGGTGGAACCTTCTGAGCAGTGTGGAAACACATCTAGTATTGACAGGTGCTGAAACTGAATGGGTGGTGTTTTTATCGTTCAGAATGTGCTTTATTTTGACACGGTACATGGCCTTCCATCACCGACAGTGTCATTTCGGTTATAAAGGGCTCAGGTATAATGCTATACAGTTTTGTATTCTTTGTAGAGAAGGCAGTATTTTCTTATGATAGTTGTTTTGGTTGTATTAGATCGGGTGTGTTCTTTCATATATATTTTGGTTATGTCTGTCTCTATCCGTTTCTGGCTGGGCTCTGTGTGATGTTGACACGAATAGGCCCAGTACCACACTGAGATCGTGTGGTCAGAGAGAGCCGACAATAGTATTGTCTTACCCCTGTACGACAGAAGACTCTCAAACTTATGGAACTAAACTCCCCACCACGCTTTGCAATGACAAAAAGCCTGTTAAGAAAGGAGTATGTTGTTGTTGTTTAATGCCCACAATGAGTAAGTTTACTTTTTTTTGTGCACTCTAAAAAGAACGTTAATAAGTTGCTCACATCCCGAGCAAGCTGTTGAAAGTGGACCGGGGTCCTTCAAACAGTTGTGCTATGCTTGGCTTCATCTTCGTGAAGCTCACTACAATGGGGATCAGATCAATCCGCATCTCGTCAGCCAGTCTACTTTGAAAACAGCCTGTTACCAGGGGACTCTAAATGGAAGAGATTTTGGTCTCGGTCAGTGTATTGTGCCTGAACCTGACGGCACGTCCTGGTCAGTATGTTTTGCCTGACTGGACTAGATTTTCGGTTCCCTGACCAGAACTAAATAGCTTTCTTAATTTGAAAGAAAGCTATAGAGACAATGGTCCATATATGACACTAGAAAAACAAAGTCTCTGACTAATATCCTCGTGGATAGGTAGAGGATATTGAACTTATTATTTTCAGATAGTCAATATGGGGATTAAGATGCTGAGCAATGCATGAGCTGCAGGGGTCAGTGACAATAAGCGAACCAGCACTGCCAAGACCCTTCTACACCTCCACGTGATAATCCTGGATAACAGGCTGCAACAGGACCGACTGGCTAAGGAGAAGGGATCGAAGAGATCAAGCTAATCCGGTACCCAAAAATGCCAGCTGAAGTCAGATGTGTCGGACCGAAAGGTGCAAATATCGCAGTCAAGCTGTAAACTACGACACAACGTATTCCGTTTTCTGGCCAACACCCTGCTACTTGCAAAGCCCTTCTCGTTGCCTGGTAGTGGGAGTTTGAGAACGAGGGATGAGGAAGAAGAAGAAGAAAGTCCATTTCGACTTCAAGCGATATCTTCAAAATGTGTGTGGGTTCATTCAAAAACACCAAACACCAACCAATAAATTCTATTTCGTTTCATGAGGGAAAAAAAACTGTTTTATAACATTTACAACCAATGAACTGCGACAATGTTGAAGTGGGCGATATGAAATGTTGACAGCTCATTTCATTCAATTTGTTCTGGACTGTCTTGTCTAATGAGCCATGCCACCCAAGATAAGGGTTATACCTTGTTAGGTAGCCAATGTGGTGGCAACAATAGCTGAAGGAGATACGAAAACACTGACTCATATCGGTTCATTTATAATACTTTTGACTTCCATAAGCACATATTTAATTTTGTATATGAATCATTAACAAATACATTCACACAATATTCACCATCAAGCATATGCGCGCAATATTCACTATTAAACATATTCACATATTATTCACTATCAAACATATTCACACAATATTCACTATCAAACATATTCACACAATATTCACTATAAAACACGTTCACACAACATTCTCTATAAAACACGTTTGCACAATATTCACTATCAAACAGATCGTACAATAATTGACAATGCATTTGTATTCTCTCTCCTTTCCACTCTCTCTCTCTCTCTACTTTTATCTCCCTCTATACACACAGTTAAAGAGCAAAGGCGGTATTTTTCTCCGTTTTTATATCCCAAACGCAGCAGAGGAAACCCACTGTGCAGCTGGTTCCTTACAGGAACCAGAAATTATAATGCACAATCAGTCGAGTTTGTGTTGTTATTGGTCGTTCATGATAAAGTTAAAAGACCAGTGCCCATACCTCCTTAACTGTCATGACGACAAATGTGGATAGTAACACTCAGGTAAGCTGTGACGTCGAGAGGGAAACATTTGAATAATTTAACACAATCTGCATAGCAAATAGACTCCAGATCGAGTGTAGTATTGCCACATTAAGCAACTGGAAAAGGCAGAGGTTAGAAATGTTGTGAATGGTTTCAATACCAGTATAGAAAAGGCATCAGTGCATGAACACTGGCATTCTTCATTCCACGCTCCTCAGAAGATATAGAATAATTACTCTACATAATGTCAATGGCAAGGTGGTTAAGATGAAAGTCGACAGAAAAATAACGTCCCACCTAGAATGTGAACGCATTTTACACGATAGCCTCGCATAGAACGCAGAGAGTGGTGTAACGGGAGGACACTGATCGAGGTTAAACTAGCAGATAAAAGATAACATTCAGTATAGTGATGGATCGGTGATACGCAGTAGGATATCTGGTTGGGACTTTTCTACTAGAGTGAGTGGCCATGTCATTGCTGAGCAGAGCGGGGTATTAAGAACAGAAACTTTCAGCACGAGAATGGAAAAGGAGACAGGGACTACAGCTCTGATGTGTCTATCTGAGGCGTCTTCAAAAGGTGCAGAAATCCTTTCAGATTCTCTTTGAAAGGTACAGACAGACTGGCTAAGACACGAGCGGATGGCAGCTGTAGAGGGATCAACCCGTCAGGGCTGGTGTAGATCTACGGTCCTGGTCATGCTGGGGTTTAGGGCAGCGAAAGAGCTGAAATAGTTGGTTTCATTCCCCTTGTTCCGTTGATCGTGGTGGTGAGCTTAAATGCGTTGCGGCAATCAATATTAGCCCGTGTGGCTAATACTGGTTTCGAAAACACAAACTATGGGAACACCAGATATGGAAAGGAGTGACATTTAGAATTTAGTTAGATGATGACCCATCCGTAGATGAATCAGCTATTAACAGACTGAGTTTTGAAATCGAACGATGTTCGCGCGGACTAGGACGAAAGCGAGAACAGAGCATAAGTGTTCACAACCAACGACCTGTAGGAAGCTATCAGTATCCCTACCCTTCATCGTGTAATTACTCTTTATCTTCGACGTTTGCTCTGAGAAGGACGATTGTGGCGTTGTGTTGCAGTTTACAGCGAAGCTGCAATATATACCCTTTTCGTCCTGACATATCCTACTTCAGAAGGTACTTTTGTGGCCAGATTTGCTTTACCTCTTCGATCTTTAATCTCTTAACTAAACTGCATGGTTGCAGTCGGTTGTCAGAACCGCTAATTGGAGGCGGTATAGGATCTTGGTCCATTATGTCACTTCCCCTGATGTAAGCAAACATATATCAGTCGATGGCTGCTTTCAACTCATTCACTTGAGCACCTTCGTTCCCCTCATACCTGCCTCAACCTCCGCCCCCTCCATCCCCTCCTCCTCTTCTCCCTCTTCCTCTTCCCCTCCTCTCCTCGCCATTTAATAAGGGAGACTGAGCACCAATGGAAATGCTCGGAGCACAGTTAGATTGATTCGATTCGTTGGAATAAAAAAGAACAAAAGAACAGAACAGCATAGGAAATAGACACACCCAAAACAAAAGTAAGATAAATCGTGTGAAGAACGACACCAGCTCGAAATAATCACAAAAATATTAAAACAACAATTAAAATCTTCCAGAAGCATATTACATCCAATTTTTATTCATTTAATTTGTTTAATTTGTTAAAACTGAAATTTGTGCAAATTAATCATAATTTGAAAAACATAAAAATAATTGAGTATTACTTAGAAACATGTTCACAACAGTTTGGAATGATGATAACAACGTTTATAAACTGTTGTAACATTTAAAAACATTATATATATATTTAACTCCTTATGGTTTTAAGGATACACCTGTCTCCTTCCTGTTCGCCTTCTTTCATATTGTATACCCGCCAGTAGATTGTGTTGAGTAAACAATCCGTGGGTGACACGACATGACTCCCCGGCTTACTCACGTCACCCACCCGCTGAGCATAAAATCAATGATACAAATAAAATCATAATTAGGAGCACTATGTACAGGAAAATATGTTATCTATATTCGTTTCTTTATAAAAAATTTTAATTAAATGTAAATAGAATAAATTGGGGCGCACTCTAGCTGATAAAGACGGGAGTGAATTAAAAACAATTTTATCACGTTACATTTTTTAAATAATAGACAAAACAAACATAATTTTCGAGCTCTTAAGTAGTGACCCATCTAGTCTATAAATTGTTTTCAATACTTAGTGCAAAGGTGTCGAATATATTACAAACATTCAAAGTTGAATCATGGGTTGGAAATCTATTTCGAAAAATTACTGGAAACACAAACCCATTGAATAGATTCATTCCTCAAAACTTCACGGATATATATATATATATATATATATATATATATATATATATATATATATATATATATATATATATATATATATATATATATATATATATATATATATAAGTAGTAAAGTAAAGTAAAGTATCCCATAGCATTACTGCCGTAGGGGTGTGAGGTGTTAGCGATCTCACATTTCAAAGGCTCGGCTATATGAGGGCGATAGCCCTCTCCTCTCCCTCACCGCTTTTACTTCCCGGACTTAACCGGTACCCATTTAAGGCTGGGTCGACCCGGGAGCCATTGCGGTCTGAAAAAAACATTACCGCCTCAACAGGACCACTCAGATGCGAAGCCAGCGCGCTAACCTCTGCGCTACGCGGCTCCACATATATATATATATATATATATACATATATATATATATATATATATATATATGTATATGTATATTTGATCTTCCTCCTCGTTCGTTACACGACATTCCAATCAATGGTTGTCTTACTATGCTGGAGCTGTCTTACTATGCTGGTTGCATTATTGTCATCAGAAAACTAAATAATGACTCCGACAAAATCATGTCAGATACAGTCTTTGGTATGCTAGTTGTATTGCACTGCACTGTGCTCATTATCGCCGTGCTTTCCGTCCATCCGTCTTCAGCATGCTGTTGTTTGCGGGTGCTTTTCTAGTCTTTGGCTGTCGCCAGCCTACATGGAAGGGAGCGGTTGTATGTTCACATAGCCGTATCCCCTATGAAAGCTATTTTATTGGACTATCGTGCCTTTTTTTATCAATTATTTGTTTATTAAAAAATATAACACGATAAAAGTTTTAGGAACAATAATTAACTAATACATTCACATAATAGTAATTAACAATCGCATTCACACAATATTTACTGACAATCACATTCACACAATATTCACTGACAGAAACATTCATATAACATTCAATTACAATCATATTAACACAACCCTCAGACATTATTCAATGACAAACAAATTCACACACTCTTCACTACTAGCAGATACATTCACACAATAAGCACAGACAAACAAATTCACATAATATTTACTGACAAACAAATTCGCTCAGCATCCAAAAGCAAGCAAATTACCACACGTTTTTACTAACAAACATATGCAAGCAATATTCACTAACAAACACAGTAACACGTTACTCACAGGCGACACAAATGTGGTTCAATATTCACAAACAAAGCAAACTCTCACATTATTCACTGATAAAAATATGTATATAATATTCACTAATTTACACATTCACGCAACATTCACAGACAAGTAAGTTGATACAATGTTTACTAACAAAATACTCACGTTTATGTTTCTGTTTCTAAGAATCGACGTTACTGCACTCCGGGCATACCTATAGGTGCTCAGTCTCTCTCATCAAATGGCGTAAGTTATGGATACTGATGGTCCCTGTAGCTCGCTGTTTGTACACTCTCCTCCGCCGTCCTCTCATGCTCTCCACTCCGCTCGACCCTTGTTTAATGTCTAAACCTTGCAGTCTGTGGATTGCTGCTTCATCTATTGCGGTGTCCCCATCCATTAGGCGGTCATTGATTGACTTCAAAATGTCACTTCTATCCATCACATGTGGCCATGATGGGAGCTTGTGAAGCAATGATGTCAGCTCTTTCATTGCCCTGAACCCCGGCCTAAGCAGGACAGTAGATCTATGTCGACCCCTGGAGGTCTGAGGCCTCAACAGATGATATCCACTCGTACTTAAGCCATCTCTTCTGTACTTTCTGAAGTACGGCTTGCGCGTCTGTCACGTACTATTCACTGACTAGGAAGGTCACACAATATTCATTGACAAATTCACACAATATTCACGAACAAACACATTCACGTAATATTCACTGACTAGTAAGTTCACACAAAATTAACTGACAAATTCTCACAATCTTCATTAACAAACATAGTTCACTTACATTCACTTACAAGTGAGTTCGCACATTATTCACTGACAAAACATTCACGTAATATTCACTGACTAGTAATTTCAAAGAATATTCCCTGAAAAATTCACACAATATTCACTAACAAACACATTTGCACAAAATTCAGACAAGCAAATTTGCACAATATGCTCTGATTCATTCATTTTGGCGTTTCTGTCCCATATGAAACATAGGATCACCACTGTCCCTGACCTTCCTGCAAACATACTGTATCCAAACACTTGCAGTCGTGTGTTCTGCAGCAAACAGATCATATTAACATAAATTGTATGAAGTTGCCAGACTGATGGCCAGCCTTCTTTAGTTGCATTATGTTATGTTGTTTTGTTTTTTCATTATGATATTTTAGTATTTGTTTGAACCACTACATTCCAGTGTGGAAGTGGAGTATCTGCTTCTTCTTCTTCCTCTTCTTCGTTCGTTCTCAATCTCCCACCACTAAACCCTGAAAGGGTAAGTAGCAGAATGTAGTCCAGAGAACGGAATGCGTTGTGTCGTAGTTTACAGCTTGGCTGCGATATTTGTACCTTTCGGTCCAACACATCCGACTTCAGCAAGCATTTTTTTTAGTACCGGGTTAGCATTCCCTCTTCGATCCCTTCTCCTTAGCCAGTCTGCCCTGCTGCAGCCTGTTATCCAGGATCACCGCGTGGAGGTGTATAAGGGTCTTGGCAGCTATGGTTCGCTGGCCCTGACGCTTGGAGTCAGCTATGGGTCGCTGATCACTGCAGCTCATGCGCTGCTCAGCATCTTGATCCCGTGGAGCATCTAAGTAAGTGGTATTCGAGTTTACTTCTACATTCAAGTGAAGAATAGCGACTAAGTAAGCAGTATTCGATTTTACTTCTACATTCCAGTGTCGCTGTAGTCGAGAGGAAAGGCACCCGGTTCTCAAAGCGATGAACGGAAACGGTGGGCGATCGAATCCCAAAAGATTCAAGCGAACCTTTGTCTGAAGGGAGGTAAAAGCCAGAGTGCCTGTTAGTTAACCCCACTCGTTTCGACTGGTCGTCCTACTACTGGTCCAAGGTAGCTTGAGCCGATAGAGTGAGGTTGATGACCGGTGCAGTTCCCTCTCACTTAAACCTAAATAAACCCAAATTGCATCACGAAGGCTAAAAAAATATGTCGAATCATGTAACCGTCATCGCTAGCGATCGACAAATAACTGACATTCATGGGTGGAAGAGGAGCGACTAAGTAAGTAACATTTGTTTCAATAGCTTTGATTAATATAAAAGTTTGACCATGAAACAATAGTTTTGTGCTGTAATTCATTAACGACGCTCTTTCTTTTCTTTGTAACTTTCAGTACAAGTAAATCCAATAGCAATATTTTAACGTTTTCTTGTTTGTTGTGCCTTTACATTTTTGCGACAGTATGATATTTTTTTAGCAATATTTTACATTTGCCTCTAACTTCCTTTTCTTGCCATATATGTAGACGTAATATAGATTTAAAATACCATATATATATATATATATATATATATATATATATATATATATATATATATATATATATATATATATATACATATATATATATTGTAAAGTGTCAAACTATTTAGAAACAAAACGCGTTGCAATTTACTTAAATATATTAGAGTTGTCGCTTCCATAGAAGTATGTTTGTATTTTAGTTGTCAATATCTGTTGAAATCCCTAGGAATCAAATACGGAAAACAGTTTGTAAATTATAAATAAGCGCTTTAAAATAGTGCACATAAACAACAATTTATTAGAACTCAATTGTTTTTTATTGTTACGGACTTGGAAATATACATAGAAAGAGAAAATGAGAGAGAGGTGGTGGGGGAGGGGTGGGGTTGGGCTGAGATGAAAATGCTTGAAGAGAAGAACAAAAGAATATGACCGATGAAGATTGAGAGGGCACGATAGATAGCGAACAATTAGAGATTGAGAGGGCCCAAAAGACAGCGAACAAAGAGAGATTAAGATAGAATATGACTGGAGTTATCTGTGAGAAAATAGATAGAATCTGAGATCACTCTTGTATGTAAATAGTAAAATAGGGAGGCAGAGTTAATATTGGTGAATCGTCTACGATAGAATGGGAAGCGACGTTCACATATTGAGAAAGAAAAACATGAATGTGGCTGGCAGACAGAGAATGAGGGAGAGAAAGAGAGAGAGAGAGAGAGAGAGAGAGAAAGAGATGGGGGAGGGAGACAGATAGTGTACGAAACATAAAATGTAATCAAGGAGAGACACACATATTAGTCTGAAAACAATGACAAAACACGTAAGAAAATTATGATAAGAGATCTAGAGAAAATATACTCCTCAGGTATTAGACACAGTAAGCTGGAATGAAGGACGGGGAGAATGCAAGTAACAAGAATAATCCTTCTCTCATTGATCAACTTCAGCCAAAATTTGGGATTTTTCAAAAGGAGAAATTGAAAGGGATCTTAACTCTTTCATGCTACCCTTTATTCCAGCCCATGTCCAAACCGAAATGTGGAGATTATCGATATTTCACACAGACACATGATCATTGAAGATTCGTCCTTCGGGTCAGCACCAATAGCTGCTACATTCCTGCGCCACCATTATAGAGTCTTTCTGGACGGCTGCACGAGATCACGTATATTCCAGACACGGTCTGGATTCCGTTGTATGTCATGAAATATAATGAGACTGCCAGCCTCATGCACACGTTTCTTTATTCCCTTGTACGTGATTTGTAATGCAGGTCAAGTACGCAAATGCTTTCCACACAGCTAAAATAAGTCCCGTACCCAACAGACAACCCGTACGCAAACATCCACGCAGTGATGTACTAAATAACACACACACACACTCACACACACATACACATATACACATACGCACACACAAACACACACACACGTATTTTAGAGCAAGTATGGTATTTGCTTGATGATATTTGAAAGTAATACAGTCTATGATATTGATGATATGTGAAAGTAATACAGTCTATGATATTGATGATGTGTGAAAGTAATACAGTCTATGATATTGATGATATGTGAAAGTAATACAGTCCATGATATTTATGATATGTGAAAGTAATACAGTCCATGATATTGATGATATGTGAAAGTAATACAGTCTATGATATTGATGATATGTGAAAGTAATACAGTCTATGATATTGATGATATGTGAAAGTAATACAGTCCATGATATTGATGATATGTGAAAGTAATACAGTCCATGATATTGAGGATATGTGAAAGTAATACAGTCTATGATATTGATCCTATGTGAAAGTAATACAGTCTATGATATTGATCCTATGTGAAAGTAATACAGTCCATGATATTGATGATATGTGAAAGTAATACAGTCCATGATATTGATGATATGTGAAAGTAATACAGTCTATGATATTGATCCTATGTGAAAGTAATACAGTCTATGATATTGATCCTATGTGAAAGTAATACAGTCTATGATATTGATGATATGTGAAAGTAATACAGTCTATGATATTGATCCTATGTGAAAGTAATACAGTCTATGATATTGATCCTATGTGAAAGTAATACAGTCCATGATATTGATGATATGTGAAAGTAATACAGTCCATGATATTGATGATATGTGAAAGTAATACAGTCTATGATATTGATGATATGTGAAAGTAATACAGTCTATGATATCATCTGGATCAAACAACAACTATCCTGAAAAATTGCAAAAGATAAGCACAAAAACGGCTAGGCCATTTTGATACATTTGTGGGTGTACGGTTGTCGAGTCCTCTAGCTTATGTCTCTTTCGCAGCGTAGCACATTTGTCATCTGGATGTCGTGTCCGGGTTTCCTAGTGCTTTCTTCTCATTTATCTGGTTTACATGTTTCAGGGAGGCTTAAAATATACTTGTCTTTACTATCGGTTTTCCTTCTTTGTTTATTAATATGTTCGATTTGGAGTTTCCCCAAGTTTTTGTTCTTATCGTCTTTCCGTCTGCAGCGAAGACTGAGGGACTTCACAACTGGAACACGTTTCTACTCGTTCATAGATGGTAGAAAAAAGTTATTTTATCTTAGAAGCCGACAAGTGATCGGGGATCTTTGTGATTCGACAAGTGGTCAGAGATCTATAAGTTCGATATTTGATTAGACATGATCAAGACGATTATAATGACTCGCCTTTTGGCCACACGTGAAGCACAGCTACATCACTACAGCTGGTGCCTTTACAGAAAGTATGTACTTGATAGTTTCCTGTGGCGGTTGCGCTAGCAATGGTTTTACACGACGAAGATGCTAGTCCTAAAAACAACCCTATTAAATTGCCTTTGTGGAATGCTTAAAAGGCTAAATTTGACCTACTCTGTGTAACTGTTGCACTATTCAGGCGATACAATCTGAGATCTGGGATACAGTGAAACATTAGCCAGCTACTGCCGCTGAGATGATATTGTTCGGAGATTCTCCTAAAGAGTTAATTAACTCTAGATGTTTCTTTGACGGCGGGTAACAGTGTATTTTGTTACATCGTGTGGCGAACCGAAGAATGTGCACCTGAATCCTGCTAGCTGTAGTGCAATGCAAGGCTCCTCAGTAGGATCACCACTTTAAGGATAGCAGGGTCAATTCCTAACTTGTTGCCTGGCTGCTGCGATGCAGTCTTTTCCCGAGATCGCGACAGGAACGATATGTCGGGTATTGATCAGTCCTATTCAGCTGATCCTGGTAGTACTCGCCGTTCCTCATATTGTGTAGGATAAAGGCGACATTGAACGAGATCTCCGTATTTTAGAAGCGGGATTAGCAGTTCATTACCTCGCTACCTTGTCTTGATTAACTATATTAGAATCAAGTATGCATTTAGAGATGGGTACACTGACACGTAATGATAATACATTACCTCTTCTTCTGCTTCGCTCTTATCACATTTTGGGTGTATCTTCCACCAACAAACTCTCTCCAAATACACTAGACCTGTGTCATTGGTTCTAGTTATGTCCCATCATCTCTCCGTTTGTTTTGTATCGGCCTCTAGGTGTCTTCCACGTGTCTTATTTGGTCAGGTCGTATGTACCCAGTCATTGTAATCATGAAATGGAAGAGTTCTAACCCATTTGCTGCTTTGTCGTGATTCTCTGCTCCCAGCAATTATATTGGCTCTGAAAAAATTGATTCGACTAACGATTTTTGTTTCAAAGTTCAGGGTAAAACAATATATGCAAGTAACGTTCAGATATGGGCCTGGGAGGAGAGCATGTGTTGTTAAGTTGTGGGGCTAGGAGGACAACATGTGTTGTTTAGTTGTGGGCTGGGTGGAGAGCATGTGTTGTTTAGTTATGGGGCTGGGTGGAGAGCATGTGTTGTTTAGTTATGGGGCTGGGTGGAGAGCATGTGTTGTTTAGTTATGGGGCTGGGTGGAGAGCATGTGTTGTTTAGTTGTGGGGCTGGGTGGAGAGCATGTGTTGTTTAGTTAGTGGACTGGAAGGAAAACAATGATTGTTCACATTTATAGCGTTGGGACGCATTGTATGCACAAGGCTTCTTCCTCAGTGACCACGAACTATACACGTATGAACTGACACCTTATTATCAAGACAAGACGAAAACTCACCATAATGAGAAAATAATTTGATCAGATTGTGGAGCAAACGAAACGATGCTTAAGAAATTTTAAACCGGGATAATAAGACAAACAGTGGACTTCGGATTTCCTCCTGAATCTAAATCACATCTACAAATCTTAAATAAGGTTAAAAAGCAAAAAGATGTTTGCAAGATCACGGGCGCCATGAAGACCACTCCAATAAACGAAATAGAAAAATATCACAGGCATCACACCTCTATTCTATAGATGGGACAGTACAAAAAATACAAAAACATGACAGTACATCCAAAGAAGATGATATTCAGAAATCTAGCCAGTGAAGGATTGAAGAGAAGTAACTGTACATGTCGGTCTAACAAATTCATTAGAATATATAACGGTGAGTTTTATGACACCACTATGAAGGTTAATTCACTACAACTTACAATCCCAGTGGAGCAACATTTGCAAATTGTCTGTAAAAAGAATATTCTTAACTATCATCTGCCTCATGGAAAAACAAAACACTTTCCAAAGGAATCCAGTAGAATGCAACATGATACAAGTACTATGCCATAGACAAACAGTAATCCAGGTATATTCTGATGGACCAGCAACAAGCGCAGTGAAGAATGTAGGCGCAGGAATCTATGTTGTCTACCTAGATCTACAAAACGAAACCATTAGTTCATCTACTGAAATATTTTTGCTCGAACTACTCTTCTGAAGCACGGGCATTAATCATTGCTACAGCACAGCAAACTCATGTCAGCGTGTTGTATTCCTTACATGTGCAATGCCAGTTAAGTACGCCTGCAAGAATGATAAACTGCCAGAGTTTGGGAAAGCCTTAGACGAACCAAAAGTCAAAAGAAGTTTAGTGCTACAGTGGATACCATTACACTTCAGCATACCAACAGAGCAAGAAAGTTTGCAAACGAGGGAACAACACAAGAGCAGAAAGAACAATCACCTTCCAGGAAAAGAAGACCCATATCCAAGCCTAAAAGAAGACCCATATCCAAGCCTAAAAGAAGACCCATATCCAAGCCTAAAAGAAGACCCATATCCAAGCCTAAAAGAAGACCCATATCCAAGCCTAAAAGAAGACCCATATCCAAGCCTAAAAGAAGACCCATATCCAAGCCTAAAAGAAGACCCATATCCAAGCCTAAAAGAAGACCCATATCCAAGCCTAAAAGAAGACCCATATCCAAGCCTAAAAGAAGACTCATATCACAGCCTAAAGGAAGACCCATATCCAAGCCTAAAAGAAGACCCATATCCAAGCCTAAAAGAAGACCCATATCCAAGCCTAAAAGAAGACCCATATCCAAGCCGTACAGAAAGTCGACCAAATGTGATTCAACTATTACTGCTTGTTTTATCTGAACAAATGATCTTGCGCCGTATAAGAACAGGACATAACAGACTGAATAGCCACTTACACGGACTAAACCTGGCATCATCATCTTTGTGTACGAACGAACAAGCAGCACAGACAGCCGACCATATCCTTCAAGACTGTTACATGCTTAGGTAAATGTCTTCTGAGCGCTGGCCTATAGAGACGAAGCTTTGCACACAGCTAGTTGTGAGTCTTCAAGAACTCTTTACCACGGAAATCTTTATGCGGAGAACTGGGCTTCACATGTAAACATAATTAAAACGCATGGAAACGAGAAAAAGTACAAGACTC
Organism: Ariolimax columbianus; assembly: GCA_036924085.1. Classification (NCBI taxonomy): domain Eukaryota; kingdom Metazoa; phylum Mollusca; class Gastropoda; order Stylommatophora; family Arionidae; genus Ariolimax; species Ariolimax columbianus. The sequence continues at coordinate 82,020,319 of JAVGWX010000008.1, forward strand.
CTGTCGTATCTTCTGTAACTTTAACAGTTAGGAACTCATTTACATCTGGGTGAATTCGAAAGTATCTCAACCGGGTTTACGCTCCAGATCAATATTCCTGAAACGTACAGGTATTCTAAACACATTGCCACAAGTTTGTTGTACCATTTAAATGGACATTGTATATGTTTCGTTTTATGGCTGTTCATAGGAAGGAAAACTAATGTCTGGTTAGGCAAAATATACTGCTCAAGATCGTCACCTTCGCTTCCTCGTAGCCCTTCCTGGAAACGGGCTGTTTTAGGGCAGCCTGGCTAACAAGGTGATGGATCGACGTGATCCCCATAGCAGTGAGTGACACGCACATACAGTCAAGCATAGCACAATCGCCTGGAGGAACCATGTCCACCTTCATCAGCACGTTCTCGATGTAAAAAAAGCAACTATAACCCGCCACTTACGTCCTGTTCCTCGGGCACAAAAGAGTAAACCTACTAATTGTGGGCATTCGAAATAACAACATCGACTTTGCATAACTAGCTACATATAAAAATGCAATGTATCCGCATGACGACTTTGACGCGGATGCAATGAAATCGTTGAATCAATAACTGGCTTCAAAATGTTTTATGGAGGTTTCAATAACAATTTCTATGCTAATATCGTACCGAGCAATAAATCGTTGTCTGTGTTGATATATTTAAAATCAGAAAAAATCGGCCTACAGTGTCTAGAAAAGATAAGAATTCGAGGTGACTTAATACAGGTTTATAAGGTAATCACAGGAACGGATAAATTAGACTATAACAAGGTTTTTTTTCAAAATACAGCCACCTTCAAGTACAGGAGGGCATAGCTACAAATTAACTAAAGAAAGGACAAGATTAGATATTAGGAAATATTTTTTTATTCTGAGAGTGGTGAATGCTTGGAATTGCATTGCCACAGGAAATAGTGAAGGCGGGGTCAGACTCTGCAGAGTCTTCTAAACCAGTATAAAGACGTTAAGTTAAGTTAGTAATTTTTGGATATATCTATTATGTAGTTGTATTCATCGAAATCACATCATTAAATTGAAAATATTTCTCTACTTATGAATGTTACAAGCATCTCAAAATGGTCAATTATCACAATAAATAAACCAAGCATACGATCTATATGTATATTATATCAGTGTCCGTACATTTCTAATTGTTTATTAGACGGATCCAGATTGTAAAAGAAGCCCAATGGTTCATTCTTAAATAATGAAATAACTCACTCGTTGTGCTGTTATTATGTTAGGAAGAATTGGAATCACCGTATTACAAGCAGATCAGAAGGTGCTCAATATTTATCATCAATTGGAGGATGGGGTGAATAATAATGGTTTCCATATCTCGCTAGTTGTACACACTGCTACTCAATCATACTTTGTTCGAACCACGGCTGACGTCAGAAAGTTGTGGTCTGAAGATTGCATGTTTTTCTATTGCTGTGCCAACAAGTAAGATAACGTCACCAAGTAACATGAGGTCACCAAGTAACATGAGGTCACCAAGAAACATAAGACCATGAGGTCACCGAGTAACGTGAGGTAATCAAGTAACATGAGGACATCAAGTAACATGACGACACCAAGTAAAGTCAGGTCATCAAGTAACATGAGGACATCAATTAAGGTAAGGTAATCAAATAAACTGCGGTCAAGTAACATGAGGTCATCAAGTAAAAAGAGGTCATTGATTGACTTCGTAAGGCTGCATGTATCAACCAACCAATCCCACCTCCACTCCTCCCCCTTGTCCTTTTTATTGCCCCCCCCCCCGCCTCCAAACGACACACGCAATAGAGGATGACAGACGGCAGATCGTTCTAGGATCTGAACCCTTGCATGACCAGGACTATTGATCCACAAGAAAAACCTACAAGTTTGAGGCCTCTATGTTATATAGTGGCCATCCTTTCAATAGCTTCCAAAGCAATGCATGAAAGTCCGACTCGATGACCATATTAAAGAGGTCTCAGATAGCAACCTTAGAACTGCAGTAATTGCCTGAGCTTTCATTCTAACACTAGACGCTGTCTGACATAATAACGCGTCACCGCTCAGCAACAACCTTACCTGTCGCGGTGGCAATGAAACCTCAAAGTGATTTATGTGCTCAAGTATCGTATTATCATATCATATGGCCCTCTCCTACTCAAGTAGGAGCATGGAGCTGCCACTACAACTGAACTTCTTGTTGAAAGTCTGTTTCCAACCGTTAATGTGCTTTTATGGAGTGGTTTCTGTGACACTGATTCCCTTGATACGGATGCCATGCTCAGCCCTACTTTGTTGAATTTCACTCCATAAATCGAAAGGTGCTGTCTTCCTATATATCTCTCTACATTATTGCGTGCCGGACCCACCAAGAGAAAAGTAAATATAGTTAGTAAGTAGGTCAAGCTGCTGGCTTTTTAGCTATATTTGAATTGCAAAGATAAATAGCTTTTCATATTTCACGCAGAATATATTTAGCGTGCTGGCTTCGCATCTGAGTGGTCCTGGGTTCATTCCCCAGTTGAGGCGGTAATGTTTTTTTCAGACCGCAATGGCTCCCGGGTTGACCCAGCCTTAAATAGGTACCGGTTCAGTCCGGGAACTAAAAGCGGCGAGGGAGAGGAGATGGCTACCGCCCTCATATAGCCGAGCCTTTGAAATATGAGATCGCTAACACCTCACACCCCTACGGCAGTAATGCTATGGGATACTTTACTTTACTTTACTTTACATAAACAGTCCCCGACGGTGGATGATGTTTAGCATATGGTTTCTACTTGCTTTCTCATCACGTCCATGCATAATCATCTACAGATGGCTGAAGAACGTGTAAAATGGACAACATTAGAGGATGCTCCTACTCTCTTTCAATAGAGAAAACAACTTGGGAACATTTCTTGTCAACACGCAATGTGTCGTGCAGGCAAAGGCGATATATTTGCGACACAACAGAGTATTGTCTGAGCTGGCTACTTGAAATTGCAGAGCAAGGAGGTTATAAGATAACAATAAAGTCATTCCCCATTATGATAACACTTCATTCTTGAAAACAGGGTAATCAGCATACCAACCAATACTTAATGTTAGAACTCCAGTAATCATTTATAGTGTGCCTGATCGGAGAAAGACAGTAGGCTGGACAAGATTTTTAAAAAGCGGGGAGAGAGAGCTTAGGCCGGAATTATTAGGAAGACTGAAAGGTCAATTTGATTGAGCCAACTGACTTTGCCATATAAATCGAGGTTCGATGTGCATCACAAAGCCGAAGTGACCAGATACAGTTATTTGGCCAGGAGTTTGAGGAAAGAATAATTTGTTGCAAACGCAATCTTGGATGTAGATGAAAAATGGTGACTTCTTACGATCAGATTACCACTTTTTCTAAAGGTTCCATTTTGAAAATATCGAAAAATATCGAAAATATCGACAACTTTGTATGCAACACGTTGGCAATGACGCGTGTGAATTAGTCAGAGTAGAAACCTGTGAAATAACTCAATTCTCTGTCTGGGTTTAGGTGAATTCTATCAAAAGTAAATAACTTATTAAAGAGAATCAAGAAGAACCCCTAAATAACAACATACGAATGGGACAATAACATGTAAACAAATTCCATAATGTACGAGGCGTGTTGAAATTAAACCGGATCAAACTTGCACCAAATGAACATACGTTCGATGCGCATGATGACGTCACTTCTGGTGTAAACAGCACATACCAACCGTCAAGTTTAAAAAATGTCATCATCCTCCGACTCATAGTCTCCTCAGCAAACCATTGAAAACATGGCTGGTCTGATACGGAATCCGTCCAGAGTTGATCAGCGAGCGGCGATTCGGTTTCTATCACCTGAAGGATGTCGACCAGTTGACATTTATCGCAGAATGCAGGCAGTGTATGGTGACAAAAGTGTGTTGAAGACAACAATGAAGAACTGGACTACGATGTTTGAAGAAGGACGTGAGTTAACGAAACATCTTACGATCCCAGGTAAGGCGCATATTGTTGCGTTAACTCATGTCCTTCTTTAAACATTGTTGTCCAGTTCTTCCCTGTTGTCTTCGACACACTTTTTGACATCCTTCATCTGTTAGAAACCGTACCAGCGCTCGCTGACCAACTCTGGAAGGATTCCGTATCATACCAGCCATGTTTTCAACGGTCTCCTGGAAAAAAAACTCGGTCTCCTGGAAAAAAAACTATGTCGGAGGGTAATAAAATTTTGCAAACTTGACGGTTGGTATGTGCTGTTAACACCAGAAGTGACGTCATCATGCGCATCGTACGTACGTTCACTTGTTAGGTCTGGTGTTAGTTTAGTGTGCCTGTGTCAGTTTAGTGTGCTTGTGTCAGTTTAGTGTGCCTGTGTCAGTTTAGTGCCTGTGTCAGTTCAGTGTGCCTGTGTCAGTTTAGTGTGCCTGTGTCAGTTCAGTGTGCCTGTGTCAGTTTAGTGCCAGTGTCAGTTTAGTGCCTGTGTCAGTTTAGTGCCTGTGTCAGTTCAGTGTGCCTGTGTCAGTTTAGTGTGCCTGTGTCAGTTCAGTGTGCCTGTGTCAGTTTAGTGTGCTTGTGTCAGTTTAGTGTGCTTGTGTCAGTTTAGTGCCTGTGTCAGTTTAGTGCCTGTGTCAGTTTAGTGCCTGTGTCAGTTCAGTGTGCCTGTGTCAGTTTAGTGTGCCTGTATCAGTTTAGTGTCTGTATCAGTTTAGTGTCTGTGTCAGTTCAGTGTGCCTGTGTCAGTTCAGTGTGCCTGTGCCAGTTAAGTGTGCCTGTGTCAGTTTAGTGTGCTTGTGTCAGTTTAGTGTGCCTGTGTCAGTTTAGTGTGCCTGTGTCAGTTTAGTGTGCTTGTGTCAGTTTAGTGTGCCTGTGTCAGTTTAGTGTGCCTGTGTCAGTTCAGTGTCCCTCTGTCCGTTCAGTGTGTCTGTGTCAGTTCAGTGTGTCTGTGTCAGTTCAGTGTCTGTGTCAGTTCAGTGTGTCTGTGTCAGTCCAGTATGTTTGTGTCAGTCCAAGGTGCTTGTATCAGTCCAGTGTGCCTGTGTCAGTCTAGTATGTTTGTGTCAGCCAAGTGTGCTTGTGTAAGTTACAGTGCTGGAGTACTCACGTCTTGGATTTATCTTACAGCCCAAAAGCCATAGCTGTGTTATCCTTCATTTAACTTGCCAGCATTTCCGCAGATGATTCAAACGTTTCTAGATACTGTCCACGTGATACCTCCGCGTGGAGCATGGGATAACTTATTTGAAAGGAAAGAATAATAAGGTCAAGGTAGTCTAATTGCAGATACTCTCATCAGAAATAACATTTAAGATACGTCATTATATTATCAGATTGGGAACTGAGTCAGGTTCAGGCACAATGCATTGACCAGGGCGATGCGTTAGGGTCAGGCATAGTACATTGATCAGAGCGATGGGTCACGGTCAGGCACAGTACATTGATCAAGGCGTTGTGTTAGGGTCAGGCACAATACATTGACATCGCGTCTCTTCCGTGTAGCGTTGCCTGGAAACAGGCTGTTTAGAAGGCAGTCTTGCTGACGAGATATGGATCGACGTGATCATCGTAGTAGTGAGCCTCACACAGATGAAGTCAAGCATAGCACAACCAACTGAAGGACCTGAGTCCACCTTTATCACGTCGATCGAAATGTATGGAAAGCTACTACAACCCACTACTAAACGCCCTTTTCAGGGCGCACAAACGAGTGAACATACTCATTGTGGGCATTGAACAACAACATATCATCAGATCAGCTGTTAACTCCATATTGAAATTCAACTGCTATAGATCTACAACGTGCCTCTTGTCTTCTAACATGTCTCTGGACGTCATTTTCCAACTTATATTGTTGTTTCTTTTTGTCAGATATGTCATTCTTCCTTACCTTTCAGTATAGTTTCCAGTACGATGGTATTTATTTTGATACCGCCAAACTATCACTTATCCGGCGCTGATTTCATTCACTTCAAAGTAGTATGTCTCAGATTGTGTCTACATGCGGGGACCAGCTCTTCCTCTCTGCCTTCTATAAATTCTTAGATTGTGTCTGCTTTTGAGGATGGGGTGGGAGTGGCAGTACCCGTGTGTGTCTCAAATTGTGTATACATACGGGACCAGCTCCATTCCTCCCTGCTTATAATATGTCTCAGATTGTGTCTGCTTTGGAGGGGGGGGGGGGTATCTTGTATGTCTCAGATTGATTCTACGTGCGCGGACCAGCTCTTCCTCTCTGCCTTCCACAAAGTCTCAGACTGTGTCTGCTTTTTTCGATTGGGGGGGTGGGTGGGTGTGGGGGGGGGGGAGCAGTACCTTTGTATGCCGCAGATACGGGGACCAGCTCCCTTCTTTTATTTTATTTACCTTTGCTAATAATAAGCCAGGCACAAATTTACAACTGAATGGACTGAGGTCGGTCTTAACTTAAATTAGCTAAACATCTTTATACTCTGCAGAGTCTGTATACAACCAATTCGAGGGGGCGGGGGGGTGTGGTTAACCGATGCACGAGTCCATCTTAATAGACTCAAACACTATAGCAAAGTAGACCTGCAGTCTGTTAGACGACATATATGAAACTCTTAACAAATCACCGACCAATGGCCCGTGTTATGTCATGTCACACAGTTAGTTGCCTCTTACGACATGCTCTCTGTGGGACAGTGGTTCTATTCTTGTCTTTGTCACACAGTTAGTTGCCTCTTACGGCATGTTCTTTGTGGGACAGTGGTTCTATTCTTGTCTTTGTCATTCAGTTACACATAGACCCCGCCATACCACTCAGAATGGGGAGCGATTCTCGTGTCTATGCTTTGAGAGGCACTCTAACCTCTTTACCACTCAAACACTGTGGAACACTAAAAGGTAATTGGTGTACACTAGCAGATAAAACCTCGTAACAGGAGACGACGTGGCCTAGTGGTTAAGTGTCACGGCTCACAACCCGAAGATGCTGGGTTTGATCCCCATCACAGCACCGCCGTTACCCTGGGGAAGCAGACCCTTAGAAAATGCAGGATTAAGCAGACCCTTACATAAAATGCGTGCTGAAGTCGGATGCACTGGGCCGACAGGCGCAAAATAAAAACCTCAGCGCAACGCTCAACGCCTTGGAGATTAGAGAAATAAGGCGGACGCTAAAAAAAACACAACTTTCTAGCAATTATACCTAGCGTGTCATAACTAGCACTTTACTCGTAGCAATTATAGCTAGTGGGTCATAACTAGCACTTTACTCGAAGCAATTATAACTAGTGGGTCATAACCATCACTTTACTCGTAGCAATTATAACTAGTGGGTCATAACTAGCACTTTACTCGTAGCAATTATAACTAGTGGGTCATAACCATCACTTTACTCGAAGCAATTATAACTAGTGGGTCATAACTAGCACTTTACTCAAAGCAATTATAACTAGTGGGTCATAACCATCACTTTACTCGTAGCAATTATAACTAGTGGGTCATAACTAGCACTTTACTCGAAGCAATTATAACTAGTGGGTCACAACCATCACTTTACTCGTAGCAATTATAACCAGTGGGTTATAACCATCACTTTACTCGTAGCAATTATAACTAGCGTGTCATAACCATCGCTTTACTCGTAGCAATTATAACTAGCGTGTCATAACCATCACTTTACTCGTAGCAATTATAACTAGCGTGTCATAACCATCGCTTTACTCGTAGCAATTATAACTAGCGTGTCATAACCATTACTTTACTCGTAGCAATTATAACTAGCGTGTCATAACCATCTCTTTACTCGAAGCAATTATAACTAGAGCGTTAAAACTAGTACTTCATGTTTAGCAACAATAACTGGAGCGTCAGATAAGTATTTTGCTCATTTCATTCTCACTCATAGAAGTTGATCTTTGCTTCTGATGAAGACATTGAGGTTGTAACAAATGTAATTGATCACGTATCAGTGACCACGAGGAATTGACTGAAACTTGCATATTATTTTGAACAATTGGTTTCTAGTCCCGTGACAAGCGCAGTGATAGAATACTCGCTTGTCAAGCAAGGGAACCGAGTTCGACTCCCGTTATCTTTAGGATCCAGTCGGCCCAGCTGTAAATTGAAACCTGGCTTGATGTTATGGCAGGAAATACAGCGAGGAAAGAAACTGACCACCCGACCTCATAAAAATGTAATATCCAGTACAATCAATAATGCCTCTACCACCTCATCCCCGACAGCAATGTCTTCTCTGGTGCTACATTTGCAATACGAGGGATTGTCAAAACGCGTTGCACTTTAGTATGAAAGAGTCAAACCACTTGACTAGAAATTGATGTGAACTGCAGTCTTTCTCTGTGTATTCACCCTGCAAGGCGATACACTTTTCCTATCTACTCTTCACCTTCCTGATACTCTAATTGCTGAACTTCGCCGCCTGGGCCCGGAACCACGTTTTCAGTTCAGTAATCAAGTCCTGGATTTCAGAGAAAAATACGTGCGGAAATGAAATACCTTACAAACCGGACTTGGCACCTAGTGACGTCTTCCTGTTCCAAAACATGAATCGCTTTGTGAACGTCATTGTTTGACGTCCAGCACGTGATTACCGTATTGGAAACGTGGATCCGGGTCCAAAGAAGGTGATCTTCAATCAGGGCATCAGGCTGATGAAGAATAAATTGGAGAAGTGTATCGTCTTAAATGGTGAATATGTAGAGAAGAGTTAACGTTCACACCAATTTCCAGGCAAATGATTTGACTCATTCATACTAAAGTGCAAAACTTGTCGACCATTCCTCCTACTATATTCTAAACGCTCCCACCTTAAGTATCGTTAGGAAACACAACTGAGGAATCAGTTAATGTGAAGGGACAACATTTGGACAACCAGGCCGTTGAGGAAGATGGCGATAAGAGTAGTTATTTTGTGTTTGTTCATTAAATTGCCACGGCCAGTATATTAATGTTGAAAGTGTGTGGCAAGAGGGGCAGCGCACCTGTCGGGGGGGGGGGGGGGGGGGGGGGGGGTTCAGTGTTTGGGAAGACCAGATCATGATGATGTTGAAGACGATGATGATGACGACGATACTGAAGATTGTAGCGGTGGTGATATTAATATTAATGAAGATTATAATGATGGTGATGATACTGTTGCTGATGATGATGACGGTGGTGTTTGTGATGATGATGATTAACGTGGTGATAATGCTACTAATGATGATGATAGTGATAGTGATGGTTGTGATGTTTATGACGATGGTTATGATGATGCTGCGGATGATGATGCAAGTGATTGTGATGGTCATAATGATGCTGCTAATGATAGTGAAAGTGATTGTGATGATGATTATGATAATAAAGATGATGTTGATGTTAATGATAACTGTACAGATAGCTACCGTCGGTTTGATATTAACACAGCCAGCTAGGCGTAAGTTGTTTAACATTCACAGAATGTTACCACACCAAGCACGAGCGAGCCAGTATACGATGGTTCCTTAACTACATTAACTGTCCTGCTCTGTTTCCGTTTATCTATGTGGAATATAGGTCTGCCGCTCAACCTTCCTCGTGAGGTTTTATCTCTGCCGCTCAACCTTCCTCGTGAGGTTTTATCTCTGCCACTCAACCTTCCTCGTGAGGTTTTATCTCTGCCGCTCAACCTTCCTCGTGAGGTTTTATCTCTGCCGCTCAACCTTCCTCGTGAGGTTTTATCTCTGCCGCTCAACCTTCCTCGTGAGGTTTTATCTCTGCCGCTCAACCTTCCTCGTGAGGTTTTATCTCTGCCGCTCAACCTTCCTCGTGAGGTTTTATCTCTGCCGCTCAACCTTCCTCGTGAGGTTTTATCTCTGCCGCTCAACCTTCCTCGTGAGGTTTTATCTCTGCCGCTCAACCTTCCTCGTAAGGTTTTATCTCTGCCGCTCAACCTTCCTCGTGAGGTTTTATCTCTGCCGCTCAACCTTCCTCGTGAGGTTTTATCTCTGCCGCTCAACCTTCCTCGTAAGGTTTTATCTCTGCCGCTCAACCTTCCTCGTGAGGTTTTATCTCTGCCGCTCAACCTTCCTCGTAAGGTTTTATCTCTGCCGCTCAACCTTCCTCGTAAGGTTTTATCTCTGCCGCTCAACCTTCCTCGTAAGGTTTTATCTCTGCCGCTCAACCTTCCTCGTAAGGTTTTATCTCTGCCGCTCAACCTTCCTCGTGAGGTTTTATCTCTGCCGCTACTTCTCTTCCTTTGATGTTCCCAGAACAGTAAGTACGTTGTAATACTGTCAGCTGCTTGCCGTAATGTTTGTTCTATTCATCGCCAACGCCTTCTCTTTACGTCCTTCCCACTGTTATCTGCCCGGTATTTTTCCCATGGTTCCATATTAGTGACTTTACCATTTTATTCCTTTCATTCGGCATAATCTTCCATTGATGAGCCCTGGACCTTTTCAGTTGTATTTTTTTTTCCACCACGTAACATAGCCACACAATAGGATGAACTAGACATTGGAGTAGAAAATCTGTATTTTTGTGGTGGACCTATTTCTTTCGATTTTCACAATTATTCTAGTGCAATAAAACCTCTCACCTCTTGTATTTGTAATTTGATGTCGCGATATTAGTACCTCCGACTTTGTCTATATTGCCGCGAAGATATTTGAATGATTCTACCTCATTCAAATGTCTCCGATAACAATATGTGTGTCATTAGATGCTTTTATTTGCTGTTTATTTTCTGTACTTTTTTCTCTGTATACCGTCAGACCCAATTTCAGTGACCTTCTTCTTCTTCTTCGTACGCAGTCAGACTGTAACCATTATTTTTTCGAAAAAAGCGGCGGTCATCCTGAGGCTGTCGACACTGCCATAGAACTTGTCTTGTGGTTCCACTGGTGATGGCCACATCTGCTCTCTCTGATCCTCGTATGTCGAGCAGTTCTGCAGCAGATGCTTAGCGGTCATTTTAACGGTACCACGCGGGCATTCGTCGGTACCACCTATCTTCAATTTGTTGAATAGGTGGTACCTCAGTCTATTGTGGCCAGTGCGAAGTCTGAAGACAACGACCTGCTCTCTTCTGTTCAACTGGTAATAGGCATCGTTTTTGGTGTAGCCGGTATGTTCAGTTTATTTCAGTGACCATTCAGTGAATATAATTTTATTAATCAATTTGTTGAGATTGTGAGGCAATGTCAAGTCATCAGCAAAGTCCAGAACATCAAGTCCTTTCGTGGAAATCCATTGAATTCCATTTCCGTATGTAGAAGTCAAGTTCTTCATAATCCAGTCACTTGGCAGCAGAAAGAGCACACCTAGCATCAGATTATTATCTTCCGGTAGGCAAAATAAAGATGAAACTTAAACGGGTTACATCAACGAATGGCCACAGACAGTAGTTCAATTTGGAATTCTTCAGAAAGAATAATTCAAGATCAATTCAGAACCTTGAAATTCTACAGGTATAACTTGCTACAACAGCTGGAAGACGTAGACCATGCGGTAGAGCACTAACAATAGATAACAAAAAGATGGAACCAGACTTGCGAAGACATTTTTGGGGACAGGGAAAAATAATAAAAAATATGTATAGCAGAAAATATTATAGGGAAGATGGTGTGTTATTGATACGGCGGCCTATGGGCTCTTGCCCTTTGACCCAATGCCATTTTGTAAAAGGAAGATAAAGATATGGAAAATGAAAATAAAAACGATGATCTGTAATTGCTCATTTAATGTCCTCCTATCCATGCCAAAATGTATTACAAATAGGTAATCGTATTTATTCAGATTTTAAGCTATTATGAATGAACACTGATTTGCCCACATGTCACAATATAATTAAAACTCAAGTTTGTTTCGGGTACAGCAATCTCCCTATGTGACAGAAATAATTTTATTAAATCGTATTTCTTGATTTTTACACGCCCTTTTTATGTCTCCACTTGCGTGACAAATGCTGTATTCCAAACTGCCACTAAAAAACATAGACATTTTATATCGTTTTAATTAGTTTTTTTTTAATGTAGATATCTTTATAACAATGTGTAAACGTCACAGCCAGTTGTCAGCTAAGTAAAGCTAATGGGGATGGTCTTGAAGAGGACAAAGGAAACGCATTTACTCAAATCGGGAAGTTATGTGTTAAGTGCATTTTGAAAATATGGTTAAATCATTGCGAGTAGTGCCCGTGATGGAAGGAAGAGGATCGCTGTAAACTTCCGAGTGTTTTGTGATACATGAAACAATCAAGTTGTGGGTTGTTCTAGCAACATCATCATGTAAAACACGAATAAATCAGGATGCGGGTGGGGCCAGGAAACCCATCATGTAAAACACGAGTAAATCAGGTTGTGGGTGGTGCTAACCACCTCATCATGTACAGTAAAACACGAATAAATCAGGTTGTGGTTGGTACTAGCGACCTCATCATGTAAAACACGAATGAATAAGGATGTGGGTGGTGCTAGCATCCTCATCAGGTACAGTGAAACACCAATAAACCAGGTTGTGGTTGGCGCTAGTGACCTCATCATGTAAAACACGAATAAATCAGGATGTGGGTGGTGCTAACGACCTCAACATGTAATACCTTTGCAATTGAAGAAGACACTACAAGTGCTCGAATACATGTTTCCTGTAAGAGACAAGCTGTAATTGAGACCCTTTGTGAAATAAGAAGAACATAATAAAATATAGAAATACGAGAGTTACAGCATTCTGTAACTGGCAAAATTGGTAGGAGCAGATAAGACAAATTTGATAGTTACACGTGTCTATGACTAATGGCAAAATTGTTTGGAACAGAAAAGACATATATTAGAGGATTACATGTTTCTATAACAACTGGCAAAATTGGTAGGAACAGAAAATACATAAATTAGAGGATTTTAGGTTTATGAAACAACTGCTAAATTGGTAGATAGTAAAAATTCGAAAATTGACATGGTATGGACATATAGCACGATTTTGTGGGGCTGACCAAGACGTTCTGCAAGAATCTGTTCTTTAGAAGCGTGAGAGAGTGAGACCAAAAAAGAGATGGGAGGACAATATAAAAGAGTGGACGGGAAGGTCTATATCTGAAACTATTATCCTGGCGAAAAATCGAGACGTATGGCGGTAACTGGTTAGACAAACTGCAATATGGTGCCTCAACGACCTTCTAGGTTACGGGACTGATGGTGATGAAAATTGATAGGAACAGAAACTACCAAAATTTTAGGAGTTCAAGTTTCCAAAACAACTTGCAAAATTGGTGGGAACAAAAAATACATAAATTAGAGGATTTCAAGTTTCTATAACAACTGACAAAATTGGTAAAAATATAGATGCTAAATTTGAGGGTTGCAAGTTTCTGTGAAATTGGTAGAAACACGGAAGGAATAGGAAGAAGAACAGTTCAACTTGATCTCAGTCGACGGGACCGAAGAATAACATCAGGGACATGGCAAACATTGATCAAGGCCTGGACCTTCGTAGAAATAGACTTATGATTGCAGCCAGGCGAACGAAGTGGGGATCTACATTGTAATACCCATAGATGAAAGCTTACTAAAGAACCATGCATTGCTCTACAGCCATGGGGACACCGGTGACGTTTATCGAGTACGTTTCGGGATTTGCGAAGATCCACTGTAACCTGTAACGAAAGAAGCGTAGTCAAGAGTTTAAATTAACGCAGTGCGAGTGGCTTCTAACAATGGATCTCAGTCGATACGAAACTTGTTGATGATGTGTGCCTGAAATGATTGGCAGCGTCCTGTTTATTTATTGCTAAATGCCATTAGGTCGGAGGAGAGTGGGGGTGTGTGTTTTGGTAGTAGATTAGATGTTTTAGTTAAAAGTGAACACAAATCTCCAATTCATGGTTTATTATGCTGTCATTTTCATGGTCAAAAGTCTGCTTAGTGTGGAGGGGAGGGGGTAGTGTGTAGTGCGGAGTAGTCGTGGACTTGATAGACAGATATCAAAACAACACTCTATACTCTAAACCCGATACAGGAAGGTCTCCTCGGAGATCACAAGGAGACGTGATTCTAGTGGTTTAGATATAGATGAAAGAGGAGGACAAGCAGTAACTAATATGACTTGGTTAGTTGGGTATCATCGATTGATCTAAAGATAGACGTGGTCTGTCTTGTCTGTTTACCGCTGTAGAACGTAAGTTGTTACAATTATCAAGATCCGTTTGCCCTGGTGGCGGTTGAAGATGTACTTCTGTTTTGAAATGGTTACTGGGAACGAGCTAACTCGTGAATGAATGTGATTTACTGGAAAGTCTGATGGTCTTGCTCTGTGTATTATGTGTTCCACGTCTCTGGTTTTGGGGTCATGTTGTTATGTTGTTACTTTAACACGTTGTATATCCTGAGACAGATGAAAGATATACACGTATACCTGCTTGTCACAGCAGACTACAAAACTACAACATACTACATACATTCATGTAAACACCAAAATGTATGTCATACAATCGTGTCTAAACTTTCACAGTACCAGCATAAAATCGCCAGGGTGACACAGCCTGTAGTTTGCATAAACTATCAATAACTGGAGGTCATTGCAAACGGTCGTAACACGCACATAATCTAGATCAGACGATTATGGAAATTCTCAATATGACCTCATTGCATTGTCTGTTACAGATTCACGTTGCATTTCTTAGAGCGATAGGTAAGTCAGAGGTGGAAGCGATACTTAAAACGCCACAGCTGATATGGCTTACATAATGTCATCGGTTAACGGCTAAAACAAACCACATTACTGAACTTAGAAAGGTTCACTAGCTATCATTCCCTTACAGCATATGTCGATTGTAATGCTTACTAATGTTCTATGGATATCAAATCTCCGGCGCGGTTATTGGCACCAAAAATCGGTCAGAGCTACCCTTGTCTTTTAATAGGACACCTCGAGAAGTGTATTTGGTCTCAGCACCAGGGTTCTGTCCCCTAGATCGACGGTATCGGTATTACTGACATGACTAGCTAGCTAGGGAACTGACACGCTAGTCCAGTCAGGCACAAAATTCTGATCAGGACTCTACTTCAGGGTCAATATACTGAACAAGATATCTCTCTTCCATGTAGCGTTCCATGTAAAGTGTTAAAGACGTCATTGTACTATTTCACAGACTGACATGACGTTTTAAAGACGTCATTGTACCATGTCACAGAGACTGACATGACGTGTTAAAGACGTCATTGTACCATGTCACAGAGACTGACACAACGTGTTATAGACGTCATTGTACTATGTCAACAGACTAACATGAAGTGCTAAAGACGTCCTTGTACTATTTCTAAGAGACTGACATGACGTATTAAAGACGTCACTGTACTATGTCTCTGAGACTTACATGTAGTGTTAAAAAGGTCGCTGTATTGCCTCTGCTTTTTCAAATAACAAAAATAAAATATATACCAGAAAGAGTTATGTTATATAGTAAAGACTCCAGACGCCATATGTCCACGGAATATAATAATGAAATATAAAATATTGGTCTAACACTCTTTAATCGAAAGGGTTACGTGAATTCAAGCACAATAAATTCTTGCAAATGAGAAACTATGTACATTCAGACACTTGCATCATAAAGATAAGTATGAACGAGACATCTGTAATATGGAAGAGCATTAAAAAAAACTTTTTTCTTTAATTTCCTGTACCCTGCAGACATGATTTTCGGACAGAAATCTTGATAGAATTAGGAAACCTCTATAAAAAACATCCTGATCCATTTCAAGCACTAATTGAGCTGTAATATGGTGCCTCTCGGAAATATGCATTGAAAGCTGGCAAGGAATGGTCGTACAGTAATAGGAAAGTGACACAATTAATTCATGTACTTCAATTTCTCTGAGTGATCCACCCCTTGGGCAACCGGAAATCTGGAATCCTTCCACAAGCGTATCTCCTGGTATTTGTTTACGCGAGCAGAAATTGTTCAAGTTTTGTCAAGTTGATTTAATGAACCTTTTTTCCGGATAGTAAGTGTGTGACCATGCATGTTTTAATATATATAGTAACAAGTGGTTTCCCATTTCCAAAACTGCACTAGCCAACCCGTTTAAAACAATCCCTGATAACAAAGTGGTTTTTATTGTCCCAAGTGATGTCCTTTATGTCAGCTAAAAAATCAAATCGAAAACGATGTTAGAAAACTTATCATACCGATCTTTTCACCAAGAAGTGGGTGATGAGTTCTAAATCTTGATGAGATCTGGCTTTTTCCTATCGTGAAAAAATCAAAACTTAGCCTGCTCATTTCGTTATGACTGGACGAGGAAGTGAGCTTTATTTATCATTCCTTTGAACTCTTCCAGTGAACCAAAGCAATTGGAATATAAACTGAATTGATAGTTTGTGTGCATCTAAATGGGTTACATGGCAACAAAGTAATTTCCATAAATCCATCAATCATACAACTGAAAGCGCTACCTAACATCCAATCAGCTTCCATAAATCCAGGTCATACAACTGAAAGTGTTACCTGACAACAAAGTAATTTCAATAAATCTAGGTCATACAACTGAAAGCGTTACCTGACAACCAATCAGCTTCCATAAATCCAGGTCATACAACTGAAAAGGTTTCCTGACAACCAATCAGCTTCCATAAATCCAGGTCATACAACTGAAAGCGTTACCTGACAACCAATCAGCTTCCATAAATCCAGGTCATACAACTGAAAGCGTTACCTGACAACCAATCAGCTTCCAGAAATCCAGGTCATACAACTGAAAGCGTTACCTGACAACCAATCAGCTTCCTTAAATCCAGGTCATACAACTGAAAGTGTTTCCTGACAACAAAGTAATTTCAATAAATTCAGGTCATACAACTGAAAGCGTTACCAGACAACCAATCAACTTCCATAAATCCATGTCTACAACTCAAGACAACAAAAAGCATCTCTTTGTCTCAAATTCCTAGAGCGCTGAAAATACCGACTAATAATAAATGTGTTTCCCAATATTTCTGATATTCCACTAGTTAGTGCAGGAATCCAGTGCGCTCGAAATAATTGCCTCATAGCAAGTCGTTTTACATTTTTAAAATGTCACCAGTGAATCATTCACGTACAGAACAACCTGCAATATAATAGTTTTCAAAGTTCATAATTCCAACCACAACCGCCACCAAGTAGTTAAATAGTTCTATTCTTCTTAAAGTCTAAAGGTTATCCAGATCGACCTGGCAAAGGACAATAAATTCATTTATTCTAACAACTGATAAATAGCAAGATCACATAATCATATGTGGCTACCACAGGTCAAGACATATTGAGGATACCTCGAACTTAAATATAGACCCTTAATATTGGTCCTTCAGGACTGATCGTGAGGCCTAACTCTGTCAAGGCAAACATGACTGATCGTGAGGCCTAACTGTCATGGCAAACAGAACTGATCGTGAGGCCTAACTGTCAGGGCACACAGGACTGATCGTGAGGCATAACTGTCAGGGCAAACAGAACTGATCGTGAGGCCTAACTGTCAGGGCAAACAGAACTGATCGTCAGGCCTAACTATCAGGGCAAACAGGACTGATCGTGAGGCCTAACTGTCAGGGCAAACAGGACTGATCTTGATGTCAGACTTTTTCTAAGAGAGACAGAGGGAGGAGGGAGATGGAAGAGGGTAAGGGTTACAAAACTGATCGTGATGTTAGACTCTCTCTAAGGGTCGAGGAAGGGTGGGGGACAGAACCGATCCCGATGTTAGACTCTCTCTAAGGGTCGAGGAAGGGTGGGGGACGGAACCGATCCTGATGTTAGACTCTCTCTAAGGGGCGCGGGCGGGAGTGGGGAGTACATAAGTGATCGTTATGCTAGATTATATCAGTGGTACAGACTCTGGGGATGTTGCTCTCCCGTCAGGGGTACAGAATGATGGGATGTTACTTTCCCAGCCGGGGTACAGAATGATGGGATGTTACTTTCCCAGCCGGGGTACAGAATGATGGGATGTTACTCTCCCAGCAGGAGTACAGAATGATGGGATGTTACTCTCCCAGCCGGGGTACAGAATGATGGGATGTTACTTTCCCAGCCGGGGTACAGAATGATGGGATGTTACTCTCCCAGCAGGAGTACAGAATGATGGGATGTTACTTTCCCAGCCGGGGTACAGATTGATGGGATGTTGCTCTCCCGTCAGGGGTACAGAATGATGGGATGTTACTCTCTTAGCAAGGGGTACAGAATGATGGGATGTTACTCTCCCAGCAGGAGTACAGAATGATGGGATGTTACTCTCCCAGCAGGGGTACAGAATGATGGTATGTTACTCCCCCAGCAGAGGTACAGAATGATGGGATGTTACTCCCCCAGCAGGGGTACAGAATGATGGGATGTTACTCTCCCAGCAGAGGTACAGAATGATGGGATGTTACTCTCCCAGCAGGGGTACAGAATGATGGGATGTTACTCCCCCAGCAGAGGTACAGAATGATGGGATGTTACTCTCCCAACAAGAGAGCAGAAGTGAGGCATAACCTGGGGGGCTGCTATCCTTGAATTTCAACCTTGTGATGAAAATGTAGATCTAGCAGACACTTAACTAAACAAAAGAAAAACAAGATAAAGAAGAAGAAGAAGAAGAAGAAGGGTGCAGAGGAGGAGGAGGAGGAGGAGGAGGAGGATGAAGAGGAGGAGGACAAGGTACAGGAGAAGGAGATGAACATGAATAAGAAAGGGATATTTTTTTTTTTTAATGAAAATCGTGAAATAAAGAGGAAAAATTATCAGACGATATAATTATCAGCCTTCAAGATGCACAATAACAACACAGACCACTCGAATAGCATCCGATGATTACGGGTCATCGAATGTCAGCCGGTGTGTTCAATTGACGGCAATATGGATAATAATGAGGGCTTTAGATAGTATTGTCCAGAGCTGTGCGAGCTGAACGGGAAAGAAAGGGACGACTCCAATTGGATTCTCAGTGTGTATGAAACGGTGCAGTCTGTAAAATGGTAGACAGTGCTGTCGGCGATGGAGTGTTTTACACTTCTTTGAACTTGGTCTGAGCGGTGGTGATCAATTCGCACCCTTGCTGCATTGCCTTGCTCAACAGCATATCAGGTGACCCAAAAATTCAACTAGGTAGATTGGGAAAAGATGAGCTGACCCTTTTTTTCTTATATGTTGATTTGTTAGTTCAGTGTTGTTGTCCCTGATGAAGGCCTATTGGTCGTAACGTAGGTTTTGTTTGTGTTCTCGTCTCGGTGCGGTATCTGACCATACCCATTTTTAAATTTTGATTAAGCTCAACCTTAATCAACTTTTACTAGTTTTTTTTCATGTTTTTTTCCCATTAAACACATTTACAGAACCGCTGCAGCCTCGCCTTATTTTAAAACTAGGTAGATTGTAGCGTGTCGCTACAGAACAGCTAAATCAGTTTCTTGACTGTACCAAGAAGCGCACTAATTTCTTCTGCAACTATAATATGTATGTGTGTGAGTTTATAGTTTACAGCTATGGATTAAAGTAAAGTTACCCACGTAGGGGTGTGAGGTGTAAGCGATCTAGCATTTCAAAAGCTCGGATAAATGAAGGCGGTAGCCATCTCCTCTCCCTCGCCGCTTTTACTTCCCGTACTGAACTAGTACCCATTTAAGGCTGGGTCGATCTGGGTAGCCGTTGCGGTCTGAAAAAACATTTCTGCCTCAACTGGGGAATGAACTCAGGACCACTCAGATGCGAAGCCAGCTCGCTAACCATTTCTCTACGCGTCTCTCTAGCAGAAAGCTATGGATTGGGTTATCAAAAAATTATTCCCCAGCGGAACTTGCTGGCATACAATGGAAAGATGGCACGATTCTAGAGGACCTTAATTACGCAATGCCCTGGCACTCTTGAGTTCCACGCCAGAAATAGCGTAAAACAAGCTGGATGGACTTTGAACATATAGGACTTCAAATCAATGCATCCAACGCTAAGGTCATGAATTTCACCAACAAGCCTGTTATTATTCTGTTGGATGGAGAAGTAATACAAACGACAGTTTTCACCTACTGGGAATTAAAATTATTCCAGATAAGATAGAGATACGTCTGAGAAAATCTGCAATCGCATTGCTCAAGCAACATGGGTTTTCCCCGCCTAACAAACATCTGAAAATCAAAATCACTGAGCAAGCACATCAAGCTCAAACCTCCAACATATTACCAACTATGGATATGAATGATGGAAAATGGCAAAGACAATGAAAAAGAAATTAAATGCATTCGATAATAAGTGTCTTAAAAAACTGTTGAACATTGACTAAGAAAAATTCATAACCAGCAAAATAATTAACCACCAATCAACAATATGTTACATCACTCATCAGGAAAAAGGTATTGTCATACATTTACATGTTCTTAGAACGGATATTAACGGACAACCTCAGCAGGCGTTTATGCGGTCACCATCTGGCAGCAGGAAAAGAGAAAGTAGGACAGAAACTCTCCGCAGAACAATCGTTAGAGAACAATCGTCAGAGATGGCTCCACTATTGCTTTGAGCAGCATACATGAACTGAAAAGCGTGACGTCACTCAAATCAAACCGGAGAGCACTGGTTTCCTTCTTATGTGCGGTGTGTGGCACATAAGGGTCCTGTATATCTATATAGAGAGAGACAGACAGACAGACAGAGAGAGAGAGAGAGGGAGAGAAATTGAGAGAGAGAGAGGGAAAGAAAGAAAGAAAGAAAGAAAGAAAGAAAGAAAGAAAGAAAGAAAGAAAGAAAGAAAGAAAGAAAGAAAGAAAGAAAGAAAGAAAGAAAGAAAGAAACTTCCAAAATACCCAAACAACTATTAAACCACAAAATCACATCACGAGGCAAATGCTGAAAGGAGGTCTATTAGTATCCCTGTCCTGAAAGTCAAGGGAAACCTACTTCCTGAGTGGCTCGGACACACTCGGAGATTTACCGGATTAAGTGGCATTCGGAAATATTTTATTGGTGAGCATAGAATAGACCCACTACATCCTATTAGTAATGTCAGTCACCGAAGAGGAATGTACATCTGACAACCTGCCTTTATTTCTTTCACAGCCACATAGACCACATTTACAACAGTGCCAATTTAACTATATCAACAAAATTGCCACAGAAACCACTTCTATAAAAGTGTCTAATATTCCCCACAGTGACAAAAAAACTACTTCTACAAAAGTGTCTCATATTCCCCACAGTGACAAAGAAATCACTTCTACAAAAGTGTCTCATATTCCCCACAGTGACACAGAAACCACTTCTACAAAAGTGTCTAATATACCCCACAGTGACACAGAAACCACTTCTACAAAAGTGTCGAATATACCCCACAGTGACAAAGAAACCACTTCTACAACAGTGTCTCATATTCCCCACAGTGACACAGAAACCACTTCTACAAAAGTGTCTAATATACCCAACAGTGGCAAAGAAACCACTTCTACAAAAGTGTCTCATATACCCCACAGTGATACAGAAACCACTTCTACAAAAGTGTCTCATATACCCCACAGTGACGCAGAAACCACTTCTACAAAAGTGTCTCATATACTCCCCAATGTGACACAGAAACCACTTCTACAAAAGTGTCTCACAGACCCCTCTACAAAAGTACCAATCACTATATCAAAAACCACATTTCATTATTTTGGTTTCATCTTTTCTGTAGAAACTAGCGTCACAGTCATTATTGATTCGATTTCACCATTTTAGCTTAGATAAGTATTTCTAATGTGTGTTTAATTGTAACGTAAATCGTTGTTGTTTTCGTTGCTGTTGTTATTTTTACATGTGAGTTCTCATGCTGCTGAAACAGCACTGGAAACAAATTGAATGAGCATTCTCTGTTAACTAGTTAGAGTACCAGGTTCTGGCCACGTCTGACTCGATATGACAGACCGAGCAGCCGTGGGTTCCTTTATGGTGTGCCAGCTTTTCCCAGTCGACCTTGCTTTAAAAGGATACCTGACGAAATCTAGGGGAAATTTAATGTCGCTGCAGGAGCTTCGCATTTCGTCTTCAGTCGTCGGCACTTTCGGTAGTGCCCATGAAGCATTTTCCATTGTTTACCATTTGGTATGGGTAACGGAATTGAGAACATTGGCGACGGCTAAAAGAAAATCAGAAGACGGTTGGTAATGGCAATGCATAGACTACATAACTGGAAGGGGACTATGGTAGAATACCAGCAAACCAACAAATGTGACAATTTTGAGAACTTGTTCATTTTCCCGTGGCAGTATGTGGCTACGAAACATAGACAGTTACCTAAAGAGTCGAGTCCTTCGAATTGAAATGTTATAGAAAGATCGTCAGAATATCATAGACCGAAAAACGAAGATTGTAGACCTTTGACAAGAGTTAATCAAAGAGAAGAACGGGTTCAAAAAATCAAACATAAACAAAATATTGAAATAATTTGACCACATCAAAAGATACAACGGTTTTGAGAGAACTGTAAAGGAAGGTATTGTGAGGGGCAAGACAGACAGAGGCAGACCAAGAAGACGATGGCACCAAGATGTCAAGGAATGCTTGGGCATGACTCTGAAGCAGGCTAGAGATTTGGTAAGAGATCGAGTTACTTTCAGACGGGTTGTCATGGGAACGTCATTCTGCAAATAACAAGCTACATGATGATGATGACCCCAAATGCAGTGTTGGAGCTATACTCCTACTTCTGGGACAATAATGCTGATGTTGAACTGATGCATACCTGGTTTAGTTATTATCTGCAATCATTTTGCGGTTGCTTCATACTCCGACTAGAGAACAGAAGGATGTATAATGGGAAACAAGACCAAGGTTGTCCTATATCAGACACTGTTGTCAGAGATAAAGTGATAGAAACTTTGATGAAGAACGGAGACCAGTTCCTTTTTTCACTGTGATTCCTAAAGCAAGCCAAGTATGCACTTTCAGCTAGGTCGACTAGACCGTCTCAATAATGAGGATAGATACAAGTACCTTTGCTTGTAAATGGATACCTGCAGCTATAGAAGGCAAGAGAACAGTGAAGACTGGTCACACGCCTGACGCAAGCTGGCAGCACCTAGTACAATGATGTCTTCATTCCTGATGACAATGTCGGCTACAAGACAACCTTCACATTGTTATCTTCACATTTATACTCGTGCTACGATGTTAACACTTGCTTGAATAGTTAATGGACAGAAAATGGGTTTCAATGAATGCCTCACGTCTGAGTTATTGATATATGTCGCTCCTTTCTTGTCGGATTGTGTGCGTGAAGCGGAAGGGTTGGGTAGGATGGGGTGGGATGGGGACGGGAGGCTTCAGGATAATCTGTCAGATGATCAATGATCATAGATGGCAGTTGTAATCTCTTTTGGATGGTTATCATTGCTGATGGCTGCAAGGTGAGGGATTCGTTTTCCAAAACGTTGAAAGCAGATGTCTGATGATAATGATGGAAATATGTATTTCGAAGGGAAAAGGGGGGGGGGTCGGGGGGCGGGGAGAGGGGATGGCTGTTCATTTAGTTCCGGTACTGATTTTTTTCCTGGAAACCAAAATAGAGACCACCAAAGTTTGCGCCTAACAGGCTGTAGATCTAACTCTGCTCTCCATTCGTCCATTATGGAAGCGGCCGGGCTACGGATTTGAGAGTGATTCATACCAGTTGACGACTTAAACATGTGTCCACCAAAAAGTGTTGCGGTTTTCCATGGATTAATTAGTTTGTTAATTTGCTGGTGTTTTTCGCTCCGATTATCCTATCCGAGTCATCGACTATATTGAATAGTATATATATATATATATATATATATATATATATATATATATATATATATATATATATATATATATATATATATATATATATATATATATATATTATAGAGAGAGAGAAAGAAAGAAAGAAAGAAAGAAAGAAAAACGAAAGAGAAAAAAAAGACATTGAGACAAAAAGAAAGAAAGTAAGAAAGAAAGAAAGAAAAAGGAGAAAGAATAATATAGAGAGAACCAGAAGGTATCGATTTTGCCTTCCAACAATGAACAAATGACAGCGTCATAGTTGACAACTTACTGTAGTGAAGCTGTGATCTTCCTCGTCAGGAAACTCAAGTCAATATCTATATTTGCTCTTTATTTAATTGATTGACTCGATTCTAAGTTGTTGGTGGGATCTAATTATTTTCTTAGACACGCCCGTCTGTTTGAAACATCTTTATTTGGTTTTCCTTATTTGTTTGAACTATTCTATATTTTCGTTGTGTGCCCAGAGTACCAAGATGAACAAGCCGCTGTCCGAGTATCTGGGCAAACATCAGATTGGTTTGCAGTACAAAAGGGAGTACGACAGGGATGTATCCTCCCACCTTATCTGTACAACATATATGCGGAATTTATAATGAGAAATGTTCGAGAAGACGAGAACATTGAAAGTTTCGACCCATTTACGATTGGGGGATACGAGATTCCAGAGTTTCGATACGCAGATGACACGGTAATACTATCAAGAAGTACAGAAGGGCTAGAGCAGCTAATTTCAGCCGTTAATGGACATAGTAAAGATCAAAACCTGTTCATAAACATAAATAAAACAAAGATAATGACCACCGACAAAACACAATGTCAGCATAAATTTACAGTGGGTGGTGAAGAAATAGAGAAGGTCACACATTTCGAATATCTGGGCTCCAGAATTGACAAAAATGGTGACTGATCGAAAGAAATCAGAAGAAGACTAGCCATGGCAATGCAGAGACTGAACAGCCTGAAGAAATTATGGCAGAGCACCAACAAAATTATAAAAGTAAAAGTCTTCAGAGCCTGTGTTTTTCCTGTGGCAGCTTATGGCTGTGAATCGTGGACGATTACCAAAACTTCCAGACAAAGAATCGAATTCTTCGAGTCAAAATGTTACAGAAAGATCCTCAGTATACCCTGGACAGAGAAAAAAACAAATGTAGACATTCGGCAAGAGTTGAGCATAGAGGAGAACTGGTTTATCAATTCCATTATGACCATAAAATGGAAATACTTTGGTCACATCAAGAGACACAACGGTCTCGAGAGAACTGTGATGGAAGGTATGGTGCCAGGCACAAGAAGAAGCGGTAGACCAAGAAGACGATGGCACCAAGATATCCGGGAGTGCCTGAGTATGACTGTGGCAGAGGCTGGAGATTTGGCAAGGGAACGAGTTTCTTTTAGACAGACTGTGATGGGAGCGACGTTCTACAAAGGACATGCTACATGATTATGATGCCCAGAGTCGTTTGCTACAAGATCTGACCTAAGAGCCCTATTACTTCAGAAAAAGGATATGTTTAGACAAATTGAAATTTGCTAGTTTTCTTTAGTATAACTCAGAAGTAAAAGCCACAATCCCTTAGGCAAGAACAGAACTGGCAGAAGGAAGAGCATCATGTTTAGTAAATGACAACTAGAAAAATGGCTGCCTAGGGTTACGTGGTACTCAGGACCACTGTCAATTTTCAAGTATGTTGTAAAAGGTGGCTTAAGAGACTTGTCTTTGAAGGTTGCGACCTCATCATGTGTATAGCAAATGACCATGATAATTTTTTGCGACCATTAAAGATCCGATGGAAGCTTCTTGTGAAGGGACAAAAGCGAAAGGTGGAATTATTGCTAATGCTTGGAAACAGACTTTCTTTAAACGAGACAAGAGACTTCCTTTTGGAGCGAAAAGTTAAATGAAGGCGACGAAGGTTAATTTTACAGATACAGATTCCGAGACACGTAGGATAGGTACAACTGTACCTTACAGATATAGATTCCGAGACACGGGGTAAAGGTACAACTGTACCTTACAGATATAGATTCCGAGACACGTGGTATAGGTACAACTGTACCTTACAGATATAGATTCCGAGACACGTGGTATAGGTACAACTGTACCTTACAGATATAGATTCCGAGACACGTGGTATAGGTACAACTATACCTTACAGATATAGATCAAAGGCAATGGTTCAAGAGGGGTTTTGCATAAGGAAAGCAACATCATCATGTAAAACATATTCATACAGATACTACCACTGAAATAACACACAAAGTCAGTTTGGCGAAGGATCCTGAAATGGGCCTTCTATATTGAGGCAAGCTTTATGTAAGGGGTCTTCTATCTTAGGGCAAGCTTCCTGTAAGGGGCCTTCTATGTTGGGGCAAGCTTCCTGTAAGGAACCATTTATGTTGGGGCAAGCTTCCTGTAAGAGACCTTTTTTTGTTGGGGGCAAGCTTCCTGTAAGGGACCTTTTATGTTGGTGCAAGCTTCCTGTAAGGGACCTTTTATGTTGGGGCAAGCTTCCTGTAAGGGACCTTTTATGTTGATGCAAGCTTCCTGTAAGGGACCTTTTATGTTGGGGCAAGCTTCCTGTAAGGGAACGTTTATGTTGAGACAAGCTTCGTGTAAGGGACCTTTTATGTTGGGACAAGCTTTATGTAAGGGGTCTTTTATGTATGTTGGGACAAACTTCATGTAAGGGACCTTGTATGTTGGGACAAGCTTTCTGTAAGCGGCCTTTATAATTGGGACAAGCTTTCTGCATGAGCCCCATATTATGATTACCCTATTCTTCTTAGTAGCAAAAGAATGAATAGAAAAAAAAGAAACATTTGACATCCCGTAATCAATCGTGCCACGACAAAGGGGATAGCCAACAAAGGATAAGTAAACAAGCAAATCAGCAGAGGATGCATACAATGTGGTTATTACAGAAGAATGTTAGTAGTCCCAATGATAACTAAAACGGTAATTCGGATGTCTTAAGGGAGGCCACATTTTAATGTAAATTTAATTCATGAATCATAAAAAGTGAGTTCTTCTTCTTCTTCTTCTGCGTACACAGTCAGACAGTAACCATTATTTTCTCGAAAAAAGCGGCGGTCATCCTGAGACTCTCGCCACTACCATACAGCTTGTCTTGCAGTTCCACTGGCAATGGCCACATCTGCTCTCTCTGATCCTCGTATGTCGGGCAGTTCTGCAGCAGATGTTCAGTGGTCATTTTACCAGTACCGCACGGGCATTCGTCGGTACACCCTTTCTTCAGTTTGTTGAATAGGTGGTACCTCAGTCTGTTGTGGCCAGTGCGAAGTCTGAAGACAACGACCTGCTCTCTTCGGTTCAACTGGTAATAGGCATCGTTTTTGGTGTAACCAGTATGTTCGGTTTCCCATTTGGACATGTATCTGGCTTTGATAAGCCGTTTTGACTCTTCGTACGTCATACTGGTATCTGTTTGTGGTAGCCTTGCACCTTCTTTTGCCAGTCTGTCTGCCTCCTCGTTGCCTAGGATGTTGCAGTGTGACGGAACCCACTGTACCACCACCCTTTTTGGTGCGGACTGCTGGCACAGTTTGCAGAGTGCTGCTCTTAAGTCATTAAGCTCAGTGTTCTTCTGGCTTTTTAGCGCTGTGACTACTTCGAGAGCATCTGTCAGCAAGACTATATGGCTCTCATTTTTACTGTGTGTTGCCATTTCTTCCACTGCCGCCCTCAGTGCCTCTGCCTCTGCTCTGAAATTGCTTGTGTACTTACCAGTAGCGAATGACAGTGTTATATTTCTGCCATTTGGTAGGTTCAGGAATGCTCCTGCCCCTCCGTTCTGTGTAGTGTTTGTTACAGAACCGTCGGTGTATGCATGGGTCCAGTCCATGCTTGGGTAGCTTTTCGTTATGAAGCTTAGGGTAGTGTCTCTCCTTTCTTTCTCACTCTGGCAGTTTTTGTTTGCAATACCTGGTATATTTTCTACCACCTCTGGAAATATATTCTGCCTCCAGGTAGGTTTTCGTACAGTAGTGATGGGTTTTGGTGTTGTTAGTGCGTTTATGGGATCTTCGTGCATCTTTGCTTTGGCTATTTCTGCAAAGTTTCTCCGCTTCAGTTTCCCATTTCCCAAATTGTTTAGTCTCTGGTACATTGGATGGTCCGTCAGTCTTCGGAGTTTCTCTGACTGCAGCTGGGCTCTGCAGTCTCTTCTATCGGTCATGGATTGCAGTTTTGTAATCTTTTCAAGTTCTACAATTGGCGTTGACTTCATGCCACCTGTTATAATTCTCATGGCTTGGTTTTGAAGTTTGTTAACTTTATCGAAGTTCGCCTTCGCTGCTGTTGTCCATGCCGCAATGCCATACTCGAGAACTGGTCTCACTCTTCCAGTGTACAGTTTCTTTAGTATGCCTTCGTCTGCTCCCCAGCTTGTGCCAGCAAGTTTCCTCATGATCGCCATTCTTTCTCTGGCTTTCATTCGGTTTCTCTCAATCTGACTTTTCCATGTCATGCGCCGATCAAATGTGACTCCCAGATAGGTTGGGTTGTCGTTTGGCTGCAGGATTTTGCCATTTAGGCTTAATTTGGTACTTTGGGGTTTTAATGAGAGCGAGAATATTGTGCACGTGGTTTTCTCCTCGTTTATTTTGACCAGCCATGAGTTCGCCCACTCTTCCAGCGATGTTAGGGCCGTTTGCATCCGATTTCTTGCTATGGTGAGATTCTTTTCAGAGGTCCACATAGCCAGATCGTCTGCAAACATTGAGCTATGGACTCTTCTTGGTATATTCTCTGTAATATCGTTTATATATACCAGAAAGAGTGTGGGTGACAGTACTCCCCCTTGGGGTACTCCCTGCTCGAGTGTCACCTTTTTGCTCATCTGCCCTTGTACTTGGACTCTGGCCGTTCTTTGTTTGAGGTAGTGGTTGATCCACTTGTACATCTTCCCACAGACATCACTTCTTCTCAGCTTGACTCTAAGTCCATCCTTCCAGACTTTGTCAAATGCCTTTTCCAGATCCACCCAAACAGCTACTGTGTGCTTCTGTGCCTGGTAGGCATCTTCTATCTCCTGGGCTATGAGGATGACCTGGTCCTCAGTGGATCTGTGCTGTCTAAAGCCGGCTTGCTGTGGAATTAGTATTCGTTTTTTATCCAGATGCCACATCAGTCTGGTGTTTATCATCCGTTCCATCAGCTTGCCGACACAGCTCAGTAGGCTTATGGGCCTGTATCCATTCGGATCTGTTTTATCCTTTCCTGTTTTTGGTACTGGTACCAGTATTGCATCTTTCCATGCCTGGGGTACAATACCCCTTTTCCAGCTTTGGTTCAGGACTGATAGTAGTTTTTTCTTCGCTGTTTGGCCCAGCCCCATCAGCATTTCGTTTGTTATCCCGTCTTTTCCGGGAGATTTCCTTTTCTTTAGTGTTCTCATAGCCTCTTCCATTTCGCGCATGGTTAGTTTGGCCATCATGTGCTCTTCAGGAGCCGTATTTATGTTTTCGCGTCCCTTTAGCTCTTCGCTAATGTCTGTATGCTTATCTGCAGGAACCTCGATGTGGTTTGCTCTGGCATAGTAATCGACAAAGGCGTCTGCGGCTTTCTTACCTGTGATCAAGTTCTCGCCCTGCTTGATAGTAATTTGTTTATTTGACGGGGTTTCGTCATTCATGGCTCTGACTAGCTTCCATAGCTTGTTCCCTTCTTTGTCCAGGTTTAAACTTTCCGTTTTATTTTTCCAACTTTCTCTTGCTGTTTGCTTGAGAGTGTGTTTGTACTTCGCCGTGGCGGCTTTGAGGGCGATGTTTGCCTCCATGGATTTTTCTCGTTCTGCCACGTTCCTAGCATTTGTTACTGCATCTTCCACTTTCTGTAACTCATCATTCCAGTAGGGCTTATAGTTTTTCCTAGCTCCTCTTGGGATGGTTTCAGTGGCGGCTTGCATTATTGCCTTGCTTAGGCTCTCTACCATGGGCTTCATTTTGGTGTTTCGTGTGTTGATGGTTTCACACAGCCCATCTGTCAGGATTGCAAATCTGTCCCAGTCGGCTCGTTTGTAATTCCAACGTGGGAGCGGTTTTGTTTCCTGTGGGCCTACTTCCATGTCAATGGTTAGCCTGATCGGCCTGTGGTCGCTACCTGCCAGTTGGTTTAGCACCTGGCGGTCTATTTTATAGTGTATGTCCTGTGTGGAGAAGGCCAAATCTGGAGTCGAGGTGGTATGCCATGTTCTTGAAAAAAAGTGAGTTCAAATTTAGTTGGCATGTTACAAGAAATGGAAAGTTACAATACAATGATGAATGACTTCAGACAAGATAGCTATTGTAAAGAGAGAGAGAGAGAGAGAGAGAGAGAGAGAGAGAGAGAGAGAGAGAGAGAGAGAGTTAGACGGGAGATAGAGTGAGAGACGGGTGAGAGAGAATATCACTAGGTCCAGGAAACTATATCGATAACGTCATGTAGCTTGGCATATGGTGATCATCAACCGAGACCTGCCGAGCCAGTGACGTCGTCGTTTGAGATCCGGTTCTACCAGTGGATTACAAGAATGTGCCTCGCGCTGCTCATGTCTGTAAGGTTTCAGTGAGCCTCTGATCTCCCTGCAGAATGGTCCAGGTTTCTGAACCATAAGGCAGGTGGGGGACGACACAGGTTATGTAAATCCGTAGCTTTGTTTTCAGTGGAAGCCTCTGCTTATTCCAGATTTGATGCAGGCAGTTCATAAAAGAGGCAGTCAAGCTGGCTCTTCGAATGATGTCCAGATGGCTGCCTGCGTGGAAGTTGTGTTTGCTGCAAAGGTAAATAAAATTCACAGTCGAGCTGACATATTTGCGATCTACAATAGTTCCTGTCATTTTGGGGCTGCAGTCATGGTTTTGGATATTGGGTTTTGGATATTGGGTTTTGGATATTGGGTTTTGGATATTGGGTTGTGGATATTGGCTTTTCGCTATAATATATGGAGGCCTCATTTAGAGGCGAATGTGTAAAGGTACTCCGTGGGCGTTATCAGTGCCTGAGGTTGAGAGCCTAGTATAATAACGTCATCAGTGCCTGAGTTTGAGGGCCTAGTATAAAAACGTCATCAGTGCCTGAGTTTGAGAGCCTAGTATGATAACGCCATCAGTGCCTGAGATTGAGAGCCTAGTATAATAACGTTATCAGTGCCTGAGGTTGAGAGCCTAGTATGATAACGTCATCAGTGCCTGAGGTTAAGAGCCTAGTATAATAACGTCATCAGTGCCTGAGGTTGAGAGCCTAGTATGATAACGTCATCAGTGCCTGAGGTTGAGAGCCTAGTATAATAACGTCATCAGTGCCTGAGGTTGAGAGCCTAGTATGATAACGTCATCAGTTTCTGAAGTTGAGAGCCTAGTATGATAACGTCATCAGTTTATGAGGTTAAGAGCCTAGTATAATAACGTCATCAGTGCATGAGGTTGAGAGCCTAGTATAATAACGTCATCAGTGCCTGAGGTTGAGAGCCTAGAATGATAACGTCATCAGTTTCTGAAGTTGAGAGCCTAGTATGATAACGTCATCAGTGCCTGAGATTGAGAGCCTAGTATGATAACGTCATCAGTGCCTGAGGTTAAGAGCCTAGTATGATAACGTCATCAGTGCTAGAGGTTAAGAGCCTAGTATAATAACGTCATCAGTGCCTGAGGTTGAGAGCATAGTATAATAACGTCATCAGTGCCTAAGGTTAAGAGCCTAGTATGATAACGTCATCAGTTTCTGAGGTTAAGAGCCTAGTATAATAACGTCATCAGTGCCTGAGGTTGAGAGCCTAGTATGATAACGTCATCAGTGCCTGAGGTTGAGAGCCTAGTATTATAACGTAATCAGTGCCTGAGGTTGAGAGCCTAGTATAATAACGTCATCAGTGCCTGAGGTTAAGAGCCTAGTATGATAACGTCATCAGTGCCTGAGGTTAAGAGCCTAGTATGATAACGTCATCAGTGCCTGAGGTTGAGAGCCTAGTATGATAACGTCATCAGTGCCTGAGGTTGAGAGCCTAGTATGATAACGTCATCAGTGTCTGATGTTGAGAGCCTAGTATAATAACGTCATCAGTTTCTGAGGTTAAGAGCCTAGTATAATAACGTTATCAGTGCCTGAGGTTGAGATCCTAGTATAATAACGTCATCAGTGTCTAAGGTTGAGAGCCTAGTATAATAACGTCATCTGTGCCTGAGGTTGAGAGCCTAGTATAATAACGTCATAAGTGCCTGAGGTTGAGATCCTAGTATAATAACGTCATCAGTGCCTGAGGTTGAGATCCTAGAATAAGAACGTCATCAGTGCCTAGTGTTGAGATCCTAGTATAATAACGTCATCAGTGCCTGAGGTTGAGATCCTAGCATGATAGCGTCATCTACGTAGTTGAGGTCGGTCACACGTAGATGTCCGATGGTGACTTCTGAGTTTTGCGTCTCCAGCTGACCGACGATTCAGTCCTTTGCTCGACAGAACAATGACGAGGCGAAGCACATCCTTGCCAGGCTCCGGATAATGTAGAGAAGCTGTATGGAGAAATTGTGACCCAGTCGGACTCTTGCTCCAGTGTTGCAGTGTAGCTGCTCAGTTAACCGCTGCAGTGTGCTGGAAACTACTTGGTCTAAGGCATTCCACAAAGCAGATATGTTTATGGAGTCAAAAGCAGCGTTGAGATCGGTGTAAGCGACACGGACAGATCTATTGTATTCCGGGTGTTTTTACGTGAGTTGGCAAACAGCAAGAATACCATCGACGGTGTAACAGTGTCAGTGAAGCCATACTGTTGGAGACGCGGCTTTCTTTTCAGTAAAGGCTGGATACCGGAGAGAAGTATGTGAACAAAGACTTTTCCAGGAACGAACTGTAATGTGTTTGACATGCAGCTGCGTTATTCAAAGCGGAGCCCTCTTTCGTTATATAGGGAGGTGATGATTCCGTCCATCCATGCAGCAGGAGCCTGACCAGTGGACCAGACTGCTGTGAACAGTTGGTGCAGGGTGGCACTCGTGGGGTCAATTGAGTATTTCAACAGCTTTACGGTAATGCCAACTGGGGATGAGGTGGGACCGTTTTTCAACTTCTGTAGGGTGGCACGAACTTCTGAAATGGCAGTGGTGTCCAAAATTAGGTCGTTAACAGGGGTTTGAGAAATGGGGTCGCTCGATAACTCATTGGATGGAGCAGCTGAGGGTGGTTTTGTAGTGCTCGGTCCACCTGCCAATTATCTCTTGTATTGAGCAACATGTCATATCATTGCATTTTTGTATCCCATGGGAGACGCAGATGGATTGGCATGACCAATCGACCCCTAGTGTTTTGATTGCATGATAAGCTAATTTCAAGTTGATGTGTCTCATCTCATCCTTTCCTCTGCTCCCGTGTGAACGTCTGGTAAACTTCAGACCGTACATGATATTACAGCAAACAGATAACAAACCTATAACATTAGCCCTTGCAACGTGTGTCAAATACTCTTCTTATGATTATATGAGAAGCAAATTATTCACTCGTGTATTGCTGCAACGTATAGGTGCTATTAGGTTTCTAGAATGTTCTTTCAAGCTTGGATGTCTAGTCACTGTCTGAATAACCACATGAGCAAGTTATACTCAACATATGTTAGATGTCTAGTCACTGTCTGAATAGCCACATGAGCAAGTTATGCTCGACATATGTTAGATGTCTAGTCACTGTCTGAATAGCCACATGAGCAAGTTATACTCAACATATGTTAGATGGCATGTCACTGTCTGAATAGCCACATGAGCAAGTTATACTCAACATATGTTAGATGGCAAGTCACTGTCTGAATAGCCACATGAGCAAGTTATACTCAACATATGTTAGATGGCAAGTCACTGTCTTAATAGCGACATGAGCAAGTTATACTCAACAGACGTTAGATGTCAAGTCGCTCTCTGAATGGCGACATGAGCAAGTTATACTCAACAGACGTTAGATGTCAAGTCGCTCTCTGAATGGTGTTATGTCCAATTCAGAACCCAGAAAAGATGTATGTGTTTTCCTTGGAATGCTAGTAGAACTTCATTTACAAACATCACAATCTATTTACTAATTGCAATGAATTCGCCATCTTCTCTCCATCTACACGCTATTCACTATGTACTACCTACATCATATCCTGGACATTTTATCCATAGCTATCTTTCAAATTTAGAAGGCTGTTCGCAACTGGTTCGACCTTTGACCTGTATGAAGGGTAGAGAGTACTATATTATGAGATGCATATCTTTTAATCCAGAGAGATTAGAAGACTACACATTTATTGTCTTTTACGACAAGCTATCAATGTAGTAGGGGTTCTTGTTTCGTCTATCCCTAAAATAACTCTCAAAAATAGTGGGGCTAATTGTGTAGAAACAAAAGATGCAATGGGGCATCAGTCAGAGAATCTATCAGTGCAACATGCATTCCCTTTGCTATCGGATGTTGTCGTCAGAGACGATGTGAGCTGCATTTCATCATGAGAATGGTGCTAACATTCATAGTTCCTCTTCAATTCCACTCCCAGCTAAGACATCACTTGGGACCAACTCAGCGGTTCTCAAACTAAGTAGTCTTATAAACTCCGGTGTAATAAATGTATTCATTCTTACATTCCCTTCTGCAGTCCCACCAGTCTTCACTTTGAGGATCACTGTCTTAACTCGACAAGATGTGTATTTTACCGATACAACTTCACTGTTCAGTCACGTCTTATGTGTGCTAGCCTTGTAAATGTTATATGTTGTATTTTACCGTGTTTTTATTTTGTGATTACTTAATTGATTATTTGTTGAAATGTTTGTCAGCGGGAGCTGTTCACTGTATGTCCCACCTTCGTCTCCAACGATTGTTATCCTGGACTATGGAGACCCAGCTTACGTTTAAGCGTATCGCGGATAGTGTAGAGGAGCGAAATGAAGTCCGACCAACGCATTGGAGTTCTACTCCACGTTCTTTTTCCGTCTCAAGTGTACCAGACTGCTGTGTACGTGCTCCAACATTAAGTCATTCTTTGGAGTATATGGCCTGCCCATTGATGTTTTACCTCGCATGCATGAACAACTACTGCAAATCGCCAATGATAAATACCGTAGGTCAAAATTGTAGAGTTCCTACATGCGCTAGTTGTGAAGACTAAGGGGTCTCGATCACGCGAACCCTTCGTCACTCACAGTTTGTTCTCTATTGCTTTTTTAATTGTCCGTGTTTAATCAGCATAGCCCATTGCAATGAGAACTGTAGAGTTCAAGAGAAGCGATTAGGGTCCGATTCTGGTAACCTTCCAGACCTGTCTGGATTAACTAAACAGCCGCTCAAGCCTTGCGACGCCTTGTTAAAATGATTCTACATGTCGAGGAGGCGACCAAGATAGCAACAGTCTTCGGCGCTTTCTAAGATTGTTTCCATGGACGACGACTGTATCATAATTGGCGAAACAGTTCTGCATGACTGGTCTTGTAGATATTCATTTTTAGCCCTGCTCTTCTTTCCTCTTTCTTTTGGGCATTACTAACCTGCTTCTAGGTCTGGCTGAGATCAGCATTGACGTCTACGTCTGGCTGAGATCAGCATTGACTTATACGTCTGGCTGAGATCAGCATTGACGTCTACGTCTGACTGAGATCAGCATTGACGTCTCCGTCTGACTGAGATCAGCATTGACGTCTACGTCTGACTGAGATCAGCACTGACTTCTGTGGATGACTGAGATCAGCATTAACTTCTGTGGATGACTGAGATCAGCATTGGCTTTTGTGGATGACTGAGATCAGCATTGGCTTCTGTGACTGTTTGAATGCATTATTTCAGTAATTTACAAATTTGTTTAGGTTCTAGGGACGAGGTACAAAATATAAGAGCCCAGCACAGTACTGGATTATAAGATCTCAGCACCGTACTGGATTATAAGAGCCCAACACAGTAATGGATTATAAGAGCCCAGCACATTGCTGGATTATAAGAGTGATTGAACAGAGAAGAGGTATACGGTTTCTTCTTATTACAAAAAAAACTGTAGTGGTGTGTAATATTATGATTATTTGACAATTTGGCTGCAGTCAACAGAATCCAATATTTTATTTGGTATTGGAATGATAACTTATGACGTGTGATCTGTAGACCATACATGCAAATAGCATACCTAGATTTATTTGTAATTCAGTATGAACTATTTATACTAAAATCGGTGTGATAATAAGCCTAGCGGTTTAGTGTATAATCTAGGCAAATTTAATCTTGATTATTATTATTAAAAGGAAATAACGGAACTGCATACAACTCAGCTTGCCGGTCTTGACTAATGTCTTTGTGCTGCAAACTTAACAATATCGACACATCGACATTACTTTACGACTACGTAACAGAAGCCCTATTGCGCTATTCAGGCCACCCTAAATCGTAACCAAAGAAGGCAGGAGCGTCAGTCATAAATCTTTCATAATAGCCACAAGCAAACCTTACAAACGGTCTAGAATTAATTTAATTAATCATCAAAAATCCAATTTTTTTTATAGTACAAGTATTGACGATTTGGTTGAAGGTCAAGTGGTGCAGATTATAGAGAACCAAAATAGCTCTGTCATTCGATCATCCCATTTCCATAACTTCCCGAGTAGATCACGTGACTCCTTCGAAAGAATAGGTCCACTACACCTACATGCATGTCGCAAAACGCGTTTAAAGAGAGTTGTGCATAGGGCTACCAATCTAATCGTGTATAATAATTGCTACAGAAACTACCACTACAAAAACCACGTGGTGCTTTCGTTCAGACGTCCTGACGGTGGTCAACTGTAATGCTGATTCTGTTCTCCAGCTGGAGCGGAATAGGACAAGACAAGTCGTTATATTTTTCATCACGAACTTCAAACATACCTCTGAGCGATTGCGTGTAAACTGATGCACATAGCAAAGTATGTGCATTTTTATACAGGTATTGTTCGGAAATGTCAACAATAGTTGTAAGCAATAAATGATATTCACTGTTCTAATGGTCAAGACGTTCACCTTTCAATTAGGCTCAGTCGAGACAGGAGAAATTAAGCCCCTCTGGGAATTGACAGAAAAGTTTAGTTCACGTGCAATGAAAACATAAAGATCAAATGACACTTTGTTCATTAAAGTGACTGACATTTCTTAGTAATGATGTGCTTAGTTCTTCTTCGTCTTATTTTTCTTCTTCTTTTTCTTCTACTTTTGTTTCTCCGGAAAAACAGGTTACCAACGTTCAAGTCCCGTATAGCGTCTGCTCTTAGAGCTTTCTTTCCAACTTAGATAGTCACTCCACGCTCAGTAGATATTTTACCTGCGTGAATGGGGCGGTGTGATAACCATACGTTGGACAGTCTTCTACTCAATAACGTATTGGTTGAGGAAATAGGGACACATACTTCCAGAAACAAGAAGATTGGAAATACGAACTAGCAGTCAAATGTAGCAAAAGTCAAAAGCATAATAATAATTGTACCATCCATTGTTCTGCTTTTCACCTACTGCTCTTACCATAAGGCGTCGTAGAGAAATCGGATGTGTAAGTTTCTTGTTATCGCAAAGTGGGATGTTCGTGCTATCGTTAGGTGTAACTTTCTGAGGGTGTCAGAGACGCTCTCGATCCATCAACGGCGAGGCCTGCCTCTTGCTCGTGGAACGTAGACCTGCATATGATATGCTCTTGATGCAGACTGGTCATAATGCAACCTGACTAAATGACTAAACAACTTGATCGTTGAGACTCAATGTAGACACTAACTGGGTTTGTCCCCACTATCTCCCTCAGCGTGTTGTTGGTGATTCGGTAACGGATTGTCTTTCCGGCTGCACTTCTTACACAGCGCATCTCACAGCTCTGGACCTTACTATTATGGGTTGCTAGTAATGACCAAGATTGACATTGGTAACGCAATGTAGGAATAAATAGTGTATTTATCAGACACTTCTTAATTAGAAGACACACTCTAGAGTGTTTCAAAATCTGTGCAATCACCATTACCCTAGTAGTAAATATGACTCGTATACAAGATGGGAACGAACAATTATAATGTAAGGAACATAATTCCCCAGAAAAGTGATTAACATCGGAAGGAGAGATGTAATGAGAAAGATGAACGCGTTGTGGGTACTACTTCATGTACACATTTATAGTCAGGCAGAAAAATACGGGTTGGTTATCTCATGAAAGTTCTACATCATCAACTGTTACTGCGCTTCTATAACAGAAGAATATATGGCTACTAAGCCTGTCTTTGCAAACTAAAAATCTATCTGTATAGGGGGGCATAATATAAATACTGCCAAACATGAACTTTACAACAGTCATGGCAACACACTTGGTTCACGAGAGGCAACTTGTACACCCCAACTTTACAACAGTCATGGCAACACACTTGGTTCACGAGAGGCTACTCGTACACCCCAACTTTACAACAGTCATGGAACACGCTTGGTTCACGAGAGGCAACTGGTATACCAAAATAGCTTCATAGCCAAGGTGGACAGAAAATGCATGTAGCAAACAAAGTTATTTCAAAGATAGGGACGAAATAAAGAGCACAAGAAGACCCTCCGTTTATTCATCAAAGAAACTAGAAATGTTTGTTATTTCTAAGGGGGAAAAGCACACATTGTGCAAATAGAAATGACAGACGTTTTGAAATAATAGCTTTAAAGAATTGATGAAAAAAAGAGTCAACAAATATATTCGATGAAACATGCCTTACTGGGTTCAGAATGCAATATTTGTGAAATGCCGGGATGTTAAAACATGATATTCGAGACTTTTATATATCCTAAACCTTTAAGACTGTGTACATCATAAGGGCAGCCAGACCGACAGCAGGTTCAGCCATAGGAGATCAAGTGTTAGATACTTCATTTTGGAAACCTGGCAACTTTTTGAACTGGGTTGACTATAGCCCGTACAGGATGTCTTGCCTGTCATAATTCATAGATATAGATTGACAATCTAGGGATACGTAAAGTGTCATCAATCCGGAGTCTTTACTGCAAGAGGCACAAGTTATAACAACTCTGAGATTATCAGGTGAGCAAGCGAAACATCGTGGCCATGATTGCTAGATCGTGAGCTGTAACATTGCCTAAGCAGTAGAAAGCCGCTGTTATTACATTGCCTTTGTCGTGCACACAACGTATTCCATCTCTGACTCGATGGTTGGTCCACACTCTAGTCACCAAAATGACTAACTTCTCGGACTTTCAACCCGTTTGGATCATAGTCAAGTTCTTCATAGAATACATCTTTGGTTTCATTTGGATTGGGCATCGTCGATGCGTAAACGCTGATCAGAGAGACATTTTTGTTTCTTCCCAGTGGGATCTGCAGAACCTTACTAGACCGAGAACAGGATGAGATTTTATAGCGAAACAGACTCGTTCATTACTGGCTTGCCCACTGAAGAAGAATCTGTACCCTTTACCAAACTCCGACAGTTCGACCTAGTAGGGGAGTTTCCCTTGAGGCAGCAATGTCTACAGCTAGCGGGCTAATTCTCAAGACACAAGTGCAGCTTGTCACTTAGGTCTATCTGCCCTTGGGATGTCAAGTAGCGTTTGCCCGTTCCACACACCGAGCGTCATATCATTAAACTTCTTCATCTGTGACGTATGCGTGTGTGTTTGTAGGTTATCTGACGCAGTTTATACCGATGCATTTCGATTATAGTGGGAAAGAGTTGCGCTGTTCGTCAAACTCACTCTCTCATCCCACGCTGTCTGAATACAGGAGAAAGTTTACACGACTGTAGATAGTTAGGGATGCAGGGGAGGACTAGATTTGTAAGTATCCAACCGTGCTCTATGCAATTCCCGCTGCTCTGTCGTAAATCGCGATTCTGCCTGTTGAGCCATGAGCCAGCTAAGGGTTTATGAGGGTAGTCATTCGCTATTTTGTTTTGTTTATGGCGTTGATCTGAGCATTTTTGGCAGATCGCGGTGCATGAAGCTACACAATTGCTCCGGGTGGCAATTAAGCGTTAAAATCGTAGAGCCCCCCCCCCCCTTTTTAAGAAGGAACAGTGAGTTTCTTCCACGAGATATAATTATCGAAATTAGGTCACTCACGTTTAGCAGAGCAGATCTATCTTCCGACTCTACAAAGAGAATGTCGCAATCGGACCGCCTAGTATTCGTATGTCTATAGGCATCTGTTTTTCTTCACTGCGAATATATTGTTTTCTGAGAAGCCCGATTTCACAGACAGTGAATTGGGCCCATCACAAGAGAGAGAGAGAGAGAGAGAGAGAGAGAGAGAGAAAGAGAGAGAGAGACAGATGCAAAACAAAAGAAACATAGACCTCGATTCTGATACGAACAAAGACCTATCATAACACATCCTAGAGTTCTCCCAAATGTGGATGTGAATGCTGAACACATATTTGTCATTATAACACGCTTCTATCCAACAGAGAACGGATCACAGACCGGCCGTTATAGCACGCTTCTCTCCAAGACGGAACTGATCACAGACCGGCCGTTATAACACGCTTCTCTCCAACAGGGAACTGATCACACACCGGCCGTTATAACACACTTCTGTCTAACACGAAACTGATAACAGACCGGCCGTTATAACACACTTCTCCCTAACACGAAACTGATCACAGACTGGCCGTTATAACACACTTCTCTCCAACACGGAACTGATCACAGACCGGCCGTTATAACACACTTCTCTCCAACACGGAACTTATCACAGACCGGCCGTTATAGCACGCTTGTCTCCAACACGGAACTGATCACAGACCGGCCGTTATAGCACGCTTCTCTCCAACAGGGAACTGCCAAAGAATTGATAAATCAAGCACGATCACAAATGTTCACAAATTCAGAGACGACACTATCTATGAACTGCTATATTAATGCTTATGAAACACACGCCAGAGATTACCCCATTGTAGGTAACAAATGGGCCTCTATTATAGCTATGACAATGACAAGAACTAGGAAAGATAGTGGGACCAATTCCTTAAGATAAAGCAGAAGTAAAGAAGAATAGTGTGCCAGAATGAAGATGTCAATCTTTATACAGAACAATGAGAAGCTGTACAAGAAATGGCTCACTTCAAGGGAGTTAGCTGATTATGTTTCCCATCAGACTGCCAGAAGACATAACAAGCATATAATCATTATCATGAAGAATAGAGAGGAAGCCTGGACCAAGTATGAGGAGCATACATATGCTAGTTCCGCCCAAGAGAATCCTACCACGTCATTAAAGTGATTAGACTGAGGGACGATAGCTACCAGACATCATCAATCATTAACTTTCACCTGTATTTGATTGGCCCACGCGTAGAGAACGTTGGGAGAATACTTTCACGACCTTCTGAACTCAAGTGGTGTATTGGAGGAAATGACATTCGTACCCGTACGCGCGGACCACCATTGATACGGACATACTGATTCTGGAGATGGAAAGAGTACTCAAAACCAGTTCAAAGAAAAAGTCTGCAGGTGAATACGGCATCTCCAGCGAATATGCAGACAGGTGTGATGTGGCTAAATAGAATATTTACAATGGCATGGAAGGAAAGAAGGAGTCACAGATGACTGGCAGCTCGTCACAATAGCACCCATGTGGAAAGGAAAGCGTGGAAGTATAACAGTGACACCAACAGGGACATTTCGCTGGTGAGTCAAACACGAAAGATTTTTTGTGAAATGTCTCAAACACATGGAACGATTGGCTGCTGAAACTTAGAGCAACACATCTCAATTAGATTTCCCCAAGGGCAATAGGGTGTGTCTATGCTCTATTTATCCTAAGGCAGATGAGCGAGAAAGCTATTGAGTGCGACGAGCATCTCAATTTGACCAATAGGGTGTGTCTATGCTCTATTTATCAAAAGGCAGATGAGCGAGAAAGCTATTGAGTGCGACGAGCATCTCAATTTGACCAAGAGAAATCTACCGATAAAGTTGACAGGAATAGACTATGGATGGTGATGGAGTAGTAAGAGATACGAGATCTGTCACTAGAAACGTGATAGCTTTGTACCTAGTCAATGAGAGTGTGATATGTACAGAGGACGATATCACAGACTTTTGCAGTCACCAAGAATGTGCGTCGAGTATGTATGCTGTGCCCAGTGCTTTATGATATTTGTATGAACAAAATTGCTTGAGATATCTATCAGACTGCTTCACACGACTCAAATTATAATTTTATATTTGAAATGATTTTATCGCAGAGGACCAAAAACTCACATACACAGAAGAACAGAAACTCAAAAATGACCTGACCGCGTTGGACGCAACCTACGATAAGTATGGTATGCCTTTCAGCACGTCTAAGGCAACAACTTTCAGAGTTGTCAGAACACACCGACCGTGTAACAGACCCTCTGCTGCCGTGATCGAACTTAGACCATTCTCACACTCATCCACATCATCATGACCATACTCAGTAAATGACATATCACACATCAGGGGGCATATTTATTAAATCATACTCATATCATAGAATGAGTAGAGAAATTACAAACATAATATAATACATATCTTAACTAAACATTCTATTAAAACGGGAATTGTAAGCATTAGCTATTGATGGAATTCCCAACTATCTAAAAAACCCAGTTATATTGCCTTTCAATTACATCACACACATATCGCCTTAACTGCGTCTTCAACACACCTTATCAAATACTC
The DNA here is from genome assembly GCA_036924085.1 of Ariolimax columbianus. Classification (NCBI taxonomy): domain Eukaryota; kingdom Metazoa; phylum Mollusca; class Gastropoda; order Stylommatophora; family Arionidae; genus Ariolimax; species Ariolimax columbianus. Next base: position 82,062,700 of record JAVGWX010000008.1, read on the forward strand.
TTCCTCACTGAAATCCCCTCAGGCGGGCGATCTCGACATAGCTCGCTCACAATGTGTCCTTGCTTACAAACACACGTTCAGATTATCCATTAATGCAAAACTCACACACCTATTTGAGCGATCCTGTTCTATCACTAAACATTCGTCCAACCGTCTATCAATCGCTCCTCTATCTAAAGTCGGTGAGTTAAACACACTATCTACATTCAGTCTCTCTCTCTCTCACGCTCCATACAGCCTCACTCTCTCTCCAACCTCTCGAGCTAAACTTTGTCTCGAGTTATATATCCTCAAGCATGGCCAGAGCTTGACCAATCGATCTCAGGTATGGTCATCTTCAATCCCAATTGGAACGAAACACTTTGCACACCTGTCACTCATTCTCTCGCAGCAAGCCCCGTTGCCAATTTCGTCTGTCAATCAATCTCCCCCTACCAAGATCGGAAGGCCAGTGGTCAGTTTCTATCTGTCCACATTCCTTAACCCAACTCTGTTCTCCTTTGATGAGACGGTGAGTGACCTTGACATGCATTCAGGTAGCTTTAAGCTTTAACATGTTCAGGCATCCTAAACTCCCCTTGCTCCGGCGGGAACTGTTACAACCGCTTAACTTTGACATTCAAAACATGGCTCCACAGTGGGCTCAGAAGGACAGGTACCTGGACAACATTTTCTCGGAAAACGACAGGTGGGACAGAGAAATTGAGATCAGATGGCATTAAGCAGTAGGCGTGCCTTATCAACTAGCTCTACTGCTCAAACATTCACTCATTAGTTTGACAACGAATCAACAACTGGTTCACAGCATCGTCCTACAAGCCCAGTGATACCAGAGCCAATACGGGCAATATCTAAGGCATGATAGAGAAACCTATTTGGCCGTGAAATGAAATGTCTACGAATGTCCGCCAACATCTTCAGGAGAAACAGTTTGAGGAGCTAGAACACTTACAAAGAATTGGTTCTATTCCCTGTGTCAAAACATGTCCTGGCAGAAGACGTGATGGTTTCTTCATCTCACGTGGACGCACTCTGGGAAGCTTCCACTGCGAACTTAAATGTCCGATAGTCTGACTCACGGGTGAAAAGTCGACCGAGAGAAAGTTGGACCTAATTTTCCAGCGACACAGGTTGATGATGTCAGACGCGACGCATCTTAACGTCTTTATATTGGTTTAGAAGACTGTGCCATGGCCATCTGTAATTTATATTACAGTTAGCCATGACTCTGCGATGTCTCTATTCAGCCAGTTTCTTTTAATTCATTAGATCTAAAAATAATTACGCGCATCGAATTTATTTTTGAATACATTCATTGACCCTGCTCCGATATTTTATGTGGCAATGCATTTCAAGCATTCACCACTCTCTGACTCTCATTCGTGTCGTCTGCCTTGTACCTGTCCGTGGAGGATTGTATTTGCAAGACCATTTGATCTTGATATTCTTTCGAGTTTCTTTCTTTTGACAGTTGCGAAGAGGTCTTCAAAAGGTCATATTCCTGTTGTAATTCTATCTTGTATTTCCTCATTTGTAACTCGATCTTTGTAGGTGACGCTTAAAAGTCTTCGGAAACATCTAATTTCCAAGGCCTGTATCCTTAGCCAAAGGCCAGCTGTAATTGTCCATGTCTCACAAACATAGAGGAATATTGACAGAACCAGTGTACACATTAATCTAATTTTCGTGCATAGTGCTGACTGTTTATCTTGCCAGATTTTGTTAAGCCGTGCAAGCGCAGCTATTGTCTGTGCTATTCTGGCCAACACCTGACATTTTGATTCTTCATCACTAACAATCGAACCTAGATATTTAAAACGGTCAACCACTTCGAGTTCCTGAGCATTAGCTTTTTTCTTACTGTTGAAACCTTCGGCGTTGTTGGTCATTAATGTTGTCTTTCATGCGTTTATCTCCATACCATAGTCAAGAGCTGCTTCATCGAGACTTCTGACCCATTCCTAGAGTTCTGCTTCTGAATCCGCCAACCCATCGATATCATCTGTAAAATGAAGGTTGGTAATTGTTCGGCCCCCTCTCTTGACAGTACCAACGTGACCTCTAAGTGCCTCACTCATAATTCCCTCAAGGAATATATTGAAAAGAGTTGGAGAGAGTACACTCCTGTCTCACACCAGCTGATGTGCGAAACCCGTCCCCTCGTCTCCCACTCACAAGAACTGCCCTGGACGCCTTGCCATACAGGTGTTCAAGGACCTTTATATTTACGTTGATTTTATACATCCTCATGGTTGCCTATAACGATTTATGCCATACCCTATCAAACGCTTCTTAAAATCAACAAACACATGATAGTTTTTGCTGCTGTGCTAGATATTTCTCGCTTAGCAGCCGTAAATTAAATATCTGTTCTGTAGTTATTCTTCCCTGTCTGAACCCTGCTTGCTCCTCGGCAATGATGTTCACTGCTTGGGATTTCAATCGGTCGAGGATTAATCTAAGCATGACCTTGCTAGGGTGGCTGATGAGGCTTATTGTTCTGTAATTTTGGCACAGTTTTAGGTTTCCAGACTTACGTAACGGTAGAACCATTGATTTTGTCCATAAGTCCGGCCAGTTTCCTGTCGCCCATATTTTGTTCCAGATGTGTGTCAGGCCTTCCACCACTACCTCTCCACCTACCTGTAAGAGCTCTGCTTGTATATTGTCCACGCCGGCCGCCTTCCCTCTTCTTAATGTCTTTACCTCTGCAGTTACCTCTTCCTTCGTTAGCAATTGGTTATCCTCTACAGTTGATGATGTTGGAGGGATTATTTTCTCAGGTCCTTCATAGTTATATAACTCGGAACAGTACCTTGTCCATCGTGCCAGTACGTCATTTTCCTCAATAAGACAAGTGCCGCTTTTATCCTGGATCATAAAGTTCCTGCCTTGTCTTGGTGTTACCAGTTCTTTGATAACCTTGTATGCTCCTTTGGCGTCATTTCTGTTTAATCTCTCTTCAATGTTTGTACATTGCTCAGATATCCACGCTTCTTTCGCCTCCCTTATCTTTTGTTGTATCGCTTTCTTGACCTCTTTATATCTGCCGACCTCATCAGGTGGGTGAATTTGGACCTTCCTTTAATTTATTTGTAATAATGTTATGTTGTTCATGTAAGCGGTTGTACTTTGAGAAAATTTGTTATAGTCTAATTTATCATTTCCCTTGACTATCTTATAAACCTGTATTGAACCACCTCGAATTCTTCTCAATTCTAGATACTGTGTTATTCTGAGCCTTTTTTATAACTATAATTCCAGGATCCTGCTATCAGTTTTGTCGCTCTTCATTGTATAGTTTCCAGCAAATTTATATCCCCTTTCCGACAAAAACTCCACACCCTAAAACAGTACTTCAATGTAGGTCTAACTAATACTCTATACAGTTTGACTTTCACTTCCTTGCTTCTAATGTTTAATATTTCATTTTATCATACCTAACATTGCATTTGCTTTTTTCACTACTACCTGAACTTGCTCACTCAGCTTACCTGTATAGTCCTTTTCCTTTTCCATCTTTCTAATATTATTATCTGCCATTCTATAATTCAGTTACAAATTGGATCTACCCATGTGAATTACTGTACATTTATTTACATTGAACTCCATTTGCCAGCTCTCAGACCATTTCCGAATTGTATCTAAATCTGACCTCAATATATCCACCTCTACTTTAGATGATGGACCTCTGAGGCAGCGAGGAAGGAAAAGCTCAACCGTTATTGTTAAAAAACGGAGTCGTTCAAAGTAGTTTTCAACCTTAGACTTAGAATTAGTCTTGGTCGACATGTACTTCTACAAGGACAGGTGCCCATGCGCAGGTCCCAGCTCTGGTATGAGCTGGATGTAGCCGGGAGCAGAGCTTCCTGACTAGCGGGCTAGAGTTGAGCAGTTTAATACTCTGCTGCATTTAGACAAGTGCTTACGGAGGGTGGTTAACCGATGTGCAAGTCTTTCTTAATAGATTCAAACACTAGAGCAAAGCAGACCCACAGCCTGACAGGCACCATCTATGCTGCTCTAAGCAAACCGCCCAACCATACCCGGTGTTATGCCATGTCACACAGTTAGTCGCCTGTTACGACATACTCTCTGTGAGGCAGTGGTGCTATTATTGTCCTTGTCATACACAAACTCCGAGACTACAAGGTTTTCACCCTTGCATTCCTCAAAAGTGCTGTCTACAAGGGGACCACTTTTAACTTTATTCTTATTACGTCTTAGATGGAAATCCTTCGCTTTTAATAGTTACGGATCCAACAACAGAATAGTTACGGATCCAGTAACAGAATAGTTACGGATCCAGCAACAGAATAGTTATGGATCCTGCAACAGAATAGTTATGGATCCTGCAACAGAATAGTTACAGAACCAGCAACAGAATAGTTTGCAGACCCAGCAACAGAATAGTTGCATATACATCAACAGAATAGTTAGGGGTCCATCAACAGAAAAGTTGCCCATCCAGCAACAGAAATATTATAAATTTAGCAGCAGAAAATTAAAGATTCAGCAACAGAAAAATTATAGATCCAGCCACAGAAAAGTTATAGATTCAGCAAAAGAAAAGTTAAGATTCAACAACAGAAAAGTTATAGTTCTAGCAATAGAAAAGTTATAGATTCAGCAACAGAAAAGTTATAGATTCCTCAACAGAAAAGTTACAGATCCAGCAATAGTAAAATTATAGATTCAGCAAAACAGAAAAGTTAAGGATTCAGCAATAGAACAGTTAAGATTCAGCAACAGAAACGTTATCGATTCAGCAACAGAAAAGTTAAAGATTCAGCAATAGAAAAGTTAAGATTCAGCAATAGAAAAGTTATAGATTCAGCAACAGAAAAGTTATAGATTCAGCAACAGAAAAGTTACGGATCCAGCAATAGAAAAGTTATAGAATCAGCAACAGAAGAGTTACAGATTCAGCAATAGAAAAGTTAAGATTCAGCAACTGAAAAGCTATAGATTCAGCAACAGAAAAGTTATAGATTCAGCAACAGAAAAGTTACAGATTTAGCAATAAAAAAGTTAAGATTCAGCAACTGAAAAGCTATAGATTCAGCAACAGAAAAGTTATAGATTCAGCAACAGAAAAGTTACAGATTTAGCAATAAAAAAGTTAAGATTCAGCAACTGAAAAGCTATAGATTCAGCAACAGAAAAGTTATAGATTCAGCAACAGAAAAGTTATAGATTCAGCAACAGAAAAGATTTCATTTCCGACGTAATTACCACACCTAGGTGACTCACAACAATATAGGGTTCTTGTTTGCGAATGCCCACAATGAATAGATTATCTTTTGTGCGCCCTGAAAAGCACGTTAAGGTTAATTGGCGGGTTGCAGTTGCTTTCCTCACATCCCGAGTGTGCTGCTGAAGGTGGACCGGGGTCCTCCAGACGGTTTTGCTACGCTTGGCTTCATCTGCCTCTCACCTCGTTAGCCAGGATGCCATGAAAACATTCCGTTTCCACGGAAGGCTACTAGGAAGCCGAGGTGAGGGTCTTGGCCAGTATGTTTTGCCTGACACTGACTAACATGTCTAATCAGTATATTTTGCCTGACCCTGACTAACATGCCTGATCAGTATATTTTGCCTGACCCAGACTAACATGCCTGAATAGTATATTTTGCCTGACCCTGACTAACATGCCTGATCAGTATATTTTGCCTGACCCTGACTAACATGCCTGATTAGTATATTTTGCCTGACCCTGACTAACATGCCTGATCAGTATATTTTGCCTGACCCTGACTAACATGCCTGATCAGTATATTTTGCCTGACCCTGACTAGCATGCCTGATCAGTATATTTTGCCTGACCCTGACTAACATGCCTGATCAGTATATTTTGCCTGACCCTGACTAACATGCCTGATCAGTATATTTTGCCTGACCCTGACTAACATGCCTGATCAGTATATTTTGCCTGACCCTGACTAACATGCCTGATCAGTATATTTTGCCTGACCCTGACTAACATGCCTGATCAGTATATTTTGCCTGACCCTGACTAACATGCCTGATCAGTATATTTTGCCTGACCCTGACTAACATGCCTGATCAGTATATTTTGCCTGACCCTGACTAACATGCCTGATCAGTATATTTTGCCTGACCCTGACTAACATGCCTGATCAGTATATTTTGCCTGACCCTGACTAACATGCCTGATCAGTATATTTTGCCTGACCCTGACTAACATGCCTGATCAGTATATTTTGCCTAACCAGACGTCAATCTTCTTCCCCACAATATAGGGCAAACTAAAGCATCTATGGACAGCTTAGACTATAAGGTAAACTAAAACATCTAAGTGCAGCTTAGACTATAGGGTAAACTAAAGCATCTAGATGATCTGTGGCTGGTGGGAGAGATGATCTGTGTGGCGGATGGGGGAGATGATCTGTGGCTGGTGGGAGAGATGATCTGTGTGACTGGCGGGGGAGATGATCTGTGTGGCGGGTGGGGGAGATGGTCTGTGGCTGGTGGGAGAGATGATCTGTGGCTGGTGGGGGAGATGATCTGTGTGACTGGTGGGGGAGATGATCTGTGTGGCTGATGGGGGAGATGATTCGAGCTGATCGACGAGTAACGATATACAGTGTAGAAACTGTAATAGACTGCTCGCTTGATTTAGTCTACATCATATTGCATGATACCTGGCAAGAGACGTTTCGCAAATGACGAAGAAATTGAACGTGAAGTGCAAATGGGGCTGAGACAGCAAACCAAATACTTATGGGCTGCAGGTCTTAGTGCACTGATAAAGGGATGGGATAAGTCTATAGCCCACTGATAAAGGGATGGGATAAGTCTATAGCGCACTGATAAAGGGATGAAATAGGTTTATAAACCTTTGGGTAAAATATATAGAGAAATAACTTACAATGTCAGTGCAATAAAAAATGGTTTTCAAGTTTGTATCTCATTTAGTTGGGTTTTTTTTAAATATACATATTTGACCTTGTTACTGACTTTCCTCGTACTTCAACGGTTTTCACCATGTTGCATTATTTACTCCTACCTCGATGGATTAAAAATACATATTGCCATTTCTGAATTCCCAAGGACACTTGTGAGCGTGTCTAATCCTACGACATATGTCATTGTGTCTATTTCAAGGACATGTCAAAACAAACTGAACTGAATCATGTTTGTTTTTTCTTGAATAAGAATCTTGCAATGTTTTTGAAAGGGATAGGGCTGTCAAATTGTGCTTCACATCCATCTTGCTTGCCTGTCTCTCTAATTGCTGTTTGTCGTCTCTTTTATCTGTTTCTGTCTGTATGTCCATTGATCATATATTGCTCAGCTTTGTAATATAGACCAGTATTAAAATATAAACTTGTATTACAGTATTAAAGTGTATTAGAAAATGGTTTATTATTTTGATAGAGGCCAGTGTTTATATGTATTAGAATAGCCTGTATTATAATATAGACTAATATTTTCGTAAATACTAGCAATACCACATAGAATAGTATTAGCACAAAGTCCCCTTTAATGTTATAGAAAGCATTACAATATAAACGTACATAACCATATAGACTAGAATTAGGATAAAGTATCGTATAAGTGAATATATCTGTATGATAACATAGATTAGGGACAGAATATTGACCAGTTTTAGAATGAAGACTATCTTTATTACGCTGACCTTAGTTAAAATATTGAATACATTAAGAATTGAGAACAATATAGAACTTTCGTTTGAGTTTGCCAGAAGATGATAAATGTTAAAAACATGTTCTGAAATCAGGAAAAATTACTGAAAGACGACAGAGAAAGGCAAGAGACTAGTAACACTATGCCGCAGAGAAATATAAACAACAAAACCAGTAACACTATAACGCAGAGAAATATCAACAACAAAACTAGTAACTCTACGACGCAGAGAAATATCAACAACAAAACTAGTAACACTACGACGCAGAGAAATATCAACAACAAAACTGGTAACACTACGACGCAGAGAAATATCAACAACAAAATTAGTAACACTATGACGCAGAGAAATATCAACAACAAAACTAGTAACACTGGACATTGCACTCCTTCACAAATTGCCCATGAAATGAACAAGTCTATATTTACGTATGTATAGGTCTTGAAAATGAAAAGAACAATCAAAATAGATTTTGATGTATATTTTACCCAATCCGCATTGAGCATATAGGTAATCATTTCGTAATGCTGTATTTTCTTCTCCATATTCAATCGTATTGCATCAGAAGATAGCTTTTGTTACACTTGCGGGGAAGTTACGTTTGCAAACCAGAAAAATGTAATTACTGTGAAAACGGCGTTAGAGCCTCATTTCGGATGCGTGATTTGGGACTTAGTTAATGCGAAGGCCTCATATGTCTGCTGCGGTATGTGTGCAAAGAAAACTACCGAAGTGGTAAAAAGAGAAGAAATGGCGATGCCACTTGATGTTCATAGTATATGGAGATAGCCAAGAAATCACTTCTTAAGGGTCCCACCAGTTTCTGCAGGCATCAAAAGGAAAAAGAAGTCGCCAATAGCATAACAGAATGTACAATCTGCTATCCGACCATTTCGCCACGGTGGAGGACTTCCTGTTCCCGAACCTCCAATAGAATTTTGACATCGATTCAGGTGATTTTGATCAAGGCGAACAAACGACAGTTTATCTGCAGCTTTCAATGTCTATTGAGGACCTATACGCCAGCCATTGTGTGTTATCTGCACCCAACATTCTCAACCAAGAAAGACTGAATAATCCTGTTCGCGATCTCAATCTGTCAAAGACCAAATCAGAATTACTTGGACCAAAATTACTGAGACCAAAATTACTTGGACCAAGACAAAAACAAAATAATCTTATCACGGAAAACGTCCGTGTTACTTCCTTTAGAAGTCGTCATAAGCTCCTTACTTCAGAAAGGAAGATGGCTTTGTGTTCTACTCCAATGTAGATGACTTGGAGAATGTTCTAGAAATGACACATGATTTGCAAGAATTGTGATTATTCATAGACTCCTTGAAATTGTCTCACGACGATGTTGCTTCATAGTGGAAACTGGTTTCCATATATTCCAGCCAGACACATTGTGCACATCATAGAAACCTATACTAATATAAATCAGCTCTTGAATTGTCTCTAATATAGCAAGTATCGCTGCGATCTCTCTTGTGACCTGAAGGTCGTGGCTCTGCTAGTGGGTCTGCAGCTGGGATATACGAAGTACTGCCGTCTCTTATCTGAATGGGACATCTTAGCAAAGTCATTGTTCTACGTGAAGCGAGGACTGACCTCAGAGTAAAGATGTAAAGATCGAAGAGAAGATTGTGCAACACTCAGTACTGACAGAAACGCATAAAATCATGCTACCTCCCCTACAAATTAAACTTTGTGTGTCAGGTCAAATTTTGTTAAAGCCGTACACCGTACTGGATCAGATTTCAAGTAATTGGCTGCTAAATTCCCTCAACTCCGCGAATCCAAAATTAAAGAGGGAATTTGTGTGGGTCCCCATATCCCCCAACTCTTCAGAGACAAGATGTTAGACAAGCTGCCTGGTAGTGACGAAGAATAAAAGCTCAGGACGCTTTTTGTCTGGTATAATCAAACTTCCTCGTTAATGTCAGAGTAGACAAGTACAAGGAGCTGTTTGACGGCATGATTGACGACATGATTGACGACATGATTGACGACATGATTGACGACAAGATTGACGACAAGATTGACGACATGATTGACAACATGATTGACGACAAGATTGACGACATGATTGACGACATGATTGACGACATGATTGACAACATGTTTGACGACATGATTGACGACAAGATTGACGACGTAATTGATGATATGTCACTGCACTACCAACGTGACTGTTATATATCCTTAAAAACAGAATGTGGATTCCTCACAACTTTGGCATGGTTTGTGATGTGCACAGTGAACGTTTTCACCAGGACATTGTCTCAATGGAGATTCGATACGAGGTAAACGTACCACTTCAATATTGGATAACTGCTAAATGACGCGCCCCAAAGAGGATCTTGGGCAGCTATACCAGCGTCAGGCAAAACAACGTCGGACGTAGATGGGGACGTTTCCTGGGACATGTCATATGTACGTCTTACTCTAGTAACGAACAGGTGCCCATATCCCCCAACTCTTCAGAGACAAGATGTTAGACAAGCTGCCTGGTAGTGACGAAGAATAAAAGCTCAGGACGCTTTTTGTCTGGTATAATCAAACTTCCTCGTTAATGTCAGAGTAGACAAGTACAAGGAGCTGTTTGACGGCATGATTGACGACATGATTGACGACATGATTGACGACAAGATTGACGACAAGATTGACGACATGATTGACAACATGATTGACGACAAGATTGACGACATGATTGACGACATGATTGACGACATGATTGACAACATGTTTGACGACATGATTGACGACAAGATTGACGACGTAATTGATGATATGTCACTGCACTACCAACGTGACTGTTATATATCCTTAAAAACAGAATGTGGATTCCTCACAACTTTGGCATGGTTTGTGATGTGCACAGTGAACGTTTTCACCAGGACATTGTCTCAATGGAGATTCGATACGAGGTAAACGTACCACTTCAATATTGGATAACTGCTAAATGACGCGCCCCAAAGAGGATCTTGGGCAGCTATACCAGCGTCAGGCAAAACAACGTCGGACGTAGATGGGGACGTTTCCTGGGACATGTCATATGTACGTCTTACTCTAGTAACGAACAGGTGCCCATATCCCCCAACTCTTCAGAGACAAGATGTTAGACAAGCTGCCTGGTAGTGACGAAGAATAAAAGCTCAGGACGCTTTTTGTCTGGTATAATCAAACTTCCTCGTTAATGTCAGAGTAGACAAGTACAAGGAGCTGTTTGACGGCATGATTGACGACATGATTGACGACATGATTGACGACAAGATTGACGACAAGATTGACGACATGATTGACAACATGATTGACGACAAGATTGACGACATGATTGACGACATGATTGACGACATGATTGACAACATGTTTGACGACATGATTGACGACAAGATTGACGACGTAATTGATGATATGTCACTGCACTACCAACGTGACTGTTATATATCCTTAAAAACAGAATGTGGATTCCTCACAACTTTGGCATGGTTTGTGATGTGCACAGTGAACGTTTTCACCAGGACATTGTCTCAATGGAGATTCGATACGAGGTAAACGTACCACTTCAATATTGGATAACTGCTAAATGACGCGCCCCAAAGAGGATCTTGGGCAGCTATACCAGCGTCAGGCAAAACAACGTCGGACGTAGATGGGGACGTTTCCTGGGACATGTCATATGTACGTCTTACTCTAGTAACGAACAGGTGCCAAGCATCGTTGAAGCAATACCCTGCACTGAATATAATGGTGAGGAGAGAATCAAGAAGCGACCTATTAAGAATGCAACCTGACCAACTATTCCTGTGCGCCTATAACGGGTATTCGCAACTGCGACAGACCGAGAACCAGATTGATAGGAAATGTTGCGAAAATTCAAAATCGTCATGGGATGACTTCTTCAGCAACGCGTCTGGCCCTGGACAGAAAATTACGGCTCCCTACGTCGCCACACGGCACAAGTGGATAAGGTAAGACAAGATAAGACATTTCCATTTATATATAAATCAAAAACCTGTCAGCTCCCTTTGGAGCATAGGTCCTCAACAAATACTCGCCAAGTCTTCCTTTCATGAGTCATATAAGCCAATTCTGTCCACGTCTTGTTTGTTGCCTTTTCATTTGATTTCAGTTACCTCTTCCATAAGTGTCTCGGACTTCGTCTACTTCTCTTGCCATGTGGATTCCAAAACAGAGCTTGTCTGATAATGATATCCACTGTTTTCCGTAATGCGTGGTCTATCCATCGCTTTCGCCTCCTCTGTATTTCATGCTCCATTAGCATTTGTCCAGTTTTTCCCATCAGTTCTACGTTGATGATCTTGTCGTACAATTTCCACCCCTGTATTTTGCGCATGCAACTATTTACGAAAGTATGTACCTTTTCCATAAGTACCTGCACTGTCTTCCATGTTTCAGAGCCATACAGTAGAGCCGATTTTACGTTGTAGTTGAAGATTTGTATTTTTATGGTGGTTTTAATTTATTTATTTTTTTTTACTCCTAGAAATTCGTCAATGCAATGTGTTTTGTTTTTTGCGTTCATCTAATTTATTTATTCCCCTAGGCGGTGTGCATTGAACAACGGTTTTTATATTTGCGCCTGTAGGCCCAGTGCATCCAACTTCGGCATTCATTGTATGTAAGTGCCCGCTTCCTCCTGCATTTTTAAGGGTTTGCTTCCCGGGAGTAACGCCCGGTGCTGTGATGGGGATCGAACCCAGCACCTTCGAGTTATGAGCCGTGTCACTTAACCACTAGTCCACGCCGTACGCAATCTCAATGCAATGAAAGCTCTTCTCGCCCTCTGTACTCTTAACTAAATATCGTTTTCGGTACCTCCTTCTATGTATATACTGCTGCCAGAGTATATGAAAGTCTCCACATTCTGAAGGCGGGTGGCTTCCCGCCAAATTCTATCATTGTTACTTGCATTTATTTTCAAAACCTGTGTTCTGTCCCTACGTATTTTTAACTCAATTTTAGTGACCTCTCCTCGAGTAAACGCGTCTTATTTTTCATCTAGCTGTGGGTATGGGACAGATGAGCCAAATCATTGGCATAGTCGAGATGTTCAAGTTGTCTTGTCAATATCCATTTAAAGCCGTTGTCGTTTGACGATAATGTCGACTTCATAATCCAGTCAATAGCGAGCAGGAGTAGTAACTGTGATAGTAGACGGGCCCTGCCGGACCACTGTTCTTATTTCAAAAGGCTCAGAAACTGACCATCATATAGCAATCGACATCTCGTTGCTTCATATGTTTTCTGGATTATATTAGAGAACTTTGGAGGCATTCCATAGTGTCTGAGAAACTTCTATAGTGATACCCTGTCCAAGCTGTCAAAAACTTTCTTGAAGTCCACAAATCTTATAATAAGCGGTGAGTTCCATTCCACATTTTGTTCAATTATTATTCTCTGTGTTACTATCTCGTCTGTATTGTACCTGTTTTGTCGAACGCCGACCTGCTCATCCCTCAACTGGTCTCTATGGCCTGCTCGTCTCTCAACTGGCCATCTCTCGCCTGCTCATCTATGGTCTACTCGTCTTTGGTCTGTTCATCCCTCAACTGATCATCTCTCGCCTGCTCATCTTTCAACTGGTCATCTATGGCCTGCTCGTCTCTCAACTGGTCAACTCCGGCCTGCTCATCTCTCAACTGGTCATCTCCGGCCTGCTCATCCCTCAACTGGCCATCTCTGGCCTGCTCATCTATGGCCTGCTTATACCTCAACTGGTCATCTATGACCTGCTCGTCTCTCAACTGGTCATCTATGGCCTGCTCATCTATGGCCTGCTCATCCCTCAACTGGTCATCTCCGGCCTGCTCATCCCTCAACTGGTCATCTCTGGCCTGCTCATCCCTCAACTGGTCATCTCTGGCCTGCTCATCTATGGCCTGCTCATCCCTCAACTGGTCATCTCTGGCCTGCTCATCCCTCAACTGCTCATCTATGGCCTGCTCATCTATGGCCTGCTCATCTCTGGCCTGCTCATCCCTCAACTGCTCATCTATGGGCTGCTCATCTCTGGCCTGCTCATCTATGGCCTGCTCATCTCTGGCCTGTTCATCCTTCAACTGGTCATCTCTGGCCTGCTCATCTCTGGTCTGCTAATCTCTCAACTGATCGTATGTGGCTTTATTTAACCTCTCTAGAATGATCCTGTATGGGTACCGATAATAACATTATTCCTCTATAATTGATACATTACTGTAAATCTCCCTTCCTTTGCAACTTTATTACATAGCCTTCTTTCCAGTTTTCCAGCATTTGTTCCCTCTCCCAGACTTTACCGAGAAGATCGTAAAAACAATAATTTATATTATTGTTGAAATTTCAGTCCGCTTTGATCGGTTCCGCGGACATAGCATCTAGACCGGTCATCTTTCAGAAGCCGACTGGCTTTCTTAATTTCCTCTACGTTTCATCTCTCACAATTTACCTGAAGTTCCAAACTGACTCAATGTCAGGAGAATCTTACTGAGCCGGGTGGTTTACAAGTTCTGCAAAATGTTCAACCCATCGCTATGTTTGCTCATTGGTGTTGGTAGTCATTTGTCCTGCCTTATCTTTGATAAGGCCATTTACATGCTTATATTTGCCTGTTACTTTATGTGTACTGTTGTACAGGGCATATTTAAGAATGCCTATATACATATTCGATAGGGCTTCAGGTGGAAACGTTAAAAGTGGGATAGAGATTAGAAAGAAAAAAACAAGCCTTTGTATTGTAGCTTGTTAATTTTGTTACTAAGAATGCGAAGATTGTCCTGCGCATGCCAATACAGTGCAGACGAACAACATGACGTTATAATTGCAGTTTAAATGTGGCCGCTCCGCTATTGACATGCACCAACATAAGCAGCGTTCTGTTATCCGTGTTTTTTTAAGCGAAAGGGGGATACCTAAAATAATTCATCAAATGAAGGACCACTACAATAATGCATGCCTTTCACTCTAGCAAGTGTATGAGTGGAGTGCTTTCTTTGACATACTGTTCACGATCCGATCAGTCACACCGATTAGTGACCCCAGATTATTTTGCAGCCATTGGCCTCCTCGTAAAGTAAAATCGCCGATTTACTGCAACTTTAACGTCACTTTGCTCATCTGCAACATTATGGCACTTACAGCGTTCTCTTGACACCATTAACAACCATATTAACAAGTTACATCACAAAGCATGGTTCTTTTATTTTCTATCCAAATTTTAAGGTTTCCGTTTAAAGCTCCCTCGTATATATATATTTATATGTTTATTGCATTTTTCTAAGAAATAGTGGTCAATCAATTTGGTGTTTTCATTGTGATTTTCATGTTTCAGCACTTTAGCATCTTTAAAGAAAGACTACTGTTATCTCAGAGGCATGACTTTTATCAAAAAGCTTTATTCGGTGTAATCATTGACAGTGTCGAGAAGTTTCGGACAGACAAGATGCTGAGCAGCACATGAGCTGCAGCGGTCAGCGACCCATAGCTGACTGCTAGCGTCAGGGCCAGCGAACCATAGCTGCCAAGACCCTTCTACATCTCGACGCGGTGATCCTGGATAACGGGGCTGCAGCAGGGCAGACTGGCTAAGGAGAAGGGATCGAAGAGGGAATGATAACCCGGTACTCAAAAAATGATTGCTGAAGTCGGATGTGTTGGATAGAAAGGTGCAAATATCGCAGCCAAGCTGTAAACTACGACACAACGCATTCCGTTCTCTAGATTACATTCTGCTACTTAAGCCCTTTCAGGATTTGGTAGTGGGAGATTGAGAACGAACGAAGAAGAAGAAGAAGGACAGACAAGATCGCCTTTACCAATTGGCATAGCACGCAAATAAGATCAGTAGCACCAGTAACGCATAATGCGACACATATCTTTCAGGGTGCCACATAGTGTAATCACATAATAGGACTACACGCTGAGCGTTGTATCCTGTTACAAAAATGTTTATTTTGTATAATAGCTTTCCAGTATGTCGGCGCATATTAATTATCACAAGTGCTTGATAATTCGAAAGTAACTTTTCCATAACAAAAAAATGTCAGTGTTTATTTTCATTACAGTTAGTAGTTTGCCCCCTGATGTGGTTACCTATTAGTAGTGTACGGTAATCTATGAATGACATACATTTGATATATCAATAAGAAATGAGGTTGCGTTTCTGTGGTAGACCAAGAATGATTTAATAGTATCTGATATTTATCATATTTGTTAAGCCGACTTATGCAGGCGACGATATCTCCCACAGCTTCACGTGCCCGGTACTGTTAATAAAGTCGATGTTGATCTTTCTCTATGCCAGTCCGGCAGTTTTTATAATGGCGTGATAGCTTGAGCACTGCACGAATGAGAACTGACTGTAACATTCCCGGTCACCGATGGTGTCAAACAGGGATGTGTGTTGGTACCGACACTCGTTAGCATGGACTTTGCATTAATGCTCTATAATGCTGAAATGCCACTGTTACGGGCATGCATATCAATTACAGAACGTAATGTCACCTATTTAATTCGAGATGCAAGAAGTCTCACACCAAGATGAACGAATCCACCATCTTGGATATCCAGTTTGCTGACGGCTGCGTCATTCACACCTTCTCTGAACAAGATATGCAATCAACACTGATGTAGTTGTTGACAGCATGCAGTAATTTTGGTATCACAATCAACACTAGGAAAACGAAGGTACTGTTCCAGCCTGCTACTGGGAAGTCTTACAGCAAACTCAACACCATCATTCAGAATCAACGTCTCTAGGAAGTCGATAGCTTCATCTACCTAGGCATTACTTTAACAAGAAAAGCGGCTATCGTCGTTGATGTCAACAACAGTAATGCTAATGCTAGTTATGTGATTGGGAAGCTACAGTGTTAACAACTGTGTTGCGTGTTTGCAAAACGACTAGCGTATAGCTGACGTGCCAGACTGCGCAAATGCTTCCCATGAGCCAGGGCAGCCTGCTAAGAATCAGGTGGCAGGACAAAGTGTCAACTCTGAAACTCTGAACTGGTCAAACATGTTGAGCACCCATACACTTCAGCAGAAAAGCCTAGATATAGAACATGTTATTTGCATACCCGATGAGCTTATCTCCAATGGTGAGCTAAGAACAGGCAGACGATCGTCTGGGGAAAGAGAACCGCTACAGAGACTCACTGAATAAGACTCTGAAAAGTTTCAACAACGATCTCACCTCCTGATAGATGCATGCATAGAATAGTTCTTCCAAGCGCACTAGCATCACATAATGAGGGTCAGAGATAGCTAGCCGCCGATAAGAACAGGAAGCACGACGACTCCACAGCAAACTCCTCTTTTGTGTGTCCGATGTGCATCAGAGTTTACTGTGCCGGGATTGGATTTTCCAGTCATATGAGATCCCATCTTAGTACAATTATGATGCTGTTTCCATGTTCCTTTGCGATTTGCAACTATAACTATTGTACCAAATGTATTAGTGAGCGCATGTTAATGTATTGTAGATAAGACACGAATGTATGTATTGGTGAATTATTGTATTAATTAACTAGAGCATGATGTCTCAATATGTGTTCCCTGGAACATTAGGACTCCGTAAAAGTTTACTAGTGGTTTTGAGAAAGATGATTCAGTTTTCTTTGGAATCTTTGTTTTTATTCAACTTTCCTGGCATGCGAGCAATAACAGAGCAGAAATTATATATTTTCTATTCAGTGAGATGCGTGGTAGAGATACTGGGAAAGATTTCCAATACATTTATTATGTTGTACATTAAATTTGAGAGTCTGATAAGCGTAGTGGTGGAGTACACACTTTCACAGCAAAGGAGCAGGGTTCGATTCCCGTTACCTGTACGCAGCAGTGGCCTCAGCTGTAAATTGAAATCTCAATTCCGGTTATGGATGGAAAATGCGGCAATAAAGGGAACTTCTTCTTCATCTTCTTCTTCTTCTTCTTCTTCTTCTTCTTCTTCTTCGTTCGTATCTCCCACTACCAAACCCTTAAAGGGCTTAATGTAGTCCAGAGAACGGAATGCGTTGTGTCGTAGTTTACAGCTTGGCTGCGATATTTGCACCTTTCGGTCCACACATCCGACTTCAGCAAGCTTTTTTTGAGTACCGGGTTAGCATTCCCTCTTCGATCCCTTCTCCTTAGCCAGTCTGCCCTGCTGCAGCCTGTTATCCAGGATCACCATGTGGAGGTGTAGAAGGGTCTTGGCAGCTATGGTTCGCTGGCCCTGACGCTAGCAGTCAGCTATGGGTCGCTGACCACTGCAGCATCTTGAACCCTAAAGGGAACTGACAACTTTTTCTAAATATAAAAACAACCTGTAGGTTGGTAAAATGATATCTCTAGCACATCATTTTCTGACCAGCAGTTACTGTTCTAGCACGTTTACATTATAAAAGAACCTGTGTATTAGTATTTATTTTTTTTTCATTTTTTTTTTTTGCGTTCGCCTTATTTCTCTAATCCCCAAGGTGGTATGCATTGCACTGTGGTTTTTATTTTGCGCATCCGACTTCCGCATACATTTTTATGTAAGGGCCTGCTTCCTCCTGCATTTTCTAAGGGTTTGCTTCCCCGGGGTAATGGCCGGTGTTGTGATGGGGATCGAACCCAGCACCTTTGGATTGTGAGCCGTGCCACTTAACCACTAGACCACTCCGTCCCCGTGTATTAGTATAATAAAAGATACATGAATGCAGGTGGCTGCGTGGCCTAAGGGTGAAACGTCCGCTTAACAACCCCAACGCACCCTGTTCGATTCACGAATTTGGCAAATATGGGTTTTTTTTTCGCTCCTCTACTTACGGAAAGTAATGGCATACAACCGTACTGTACACTTGCCAAGAAACTTATAACAGCCAAATAGGTTGGCGGTTGTAAGAAGGGGCGTTCTGTGAAGGACATGCTACTTGTTTTACATGAATGTATGTTGAAAGGTACATGAATGTATATATTAGTATGTTGGAAGGTACATGAATGTATGTATTAGTATGTTGGCAGCTACATGAATGTATGTATTAGTATGTTGGATGGTACATGAATGTATGTTGGAAGCTACATGAATGTATGTATTAATATGTTGGAAGATACATGAATGTCTGTTGGAATCTACATGAATGTATGTTGGAAGCTACATGAATGTGTGTATTTGAATGTTGAAAGGTACATGAATGTATGTATTAGTATGTTGGAAGGTACATGAATGTAAGTATTAGTATGTTGGAAGCTACATGAATGTATGTATTAGTATGTTGGATGGTACATGAATGTATGTATTAGTATGTTAGAAGCTACATGAATGTATGTTGGAAGCTACATGAATGTATGTTGGAAGCTACATGAATGTATGTTGGAAGCTACATGAATGTATGTATTAGTATGTTGGAAGCTACATGAATGTATGTATTAGTATGTTGGAAGCTACATGAATGTATGTATTAGTATGTTGGATGGTACATGAATGTATGTATTAGTATGTTGGAAGCTACATGAATGTATGTTGGAAGCTACATGAATGTATGTTGGAAGAAACATGAATGTATGTATTAGTATGTTGGATGGTACATGAATGTATGTTGGAAGCTACATGAATGTATGTATTAGTATGTTGGATGGTACATGAATGTATGTTGGAAGCTACATGAATGTATGTATTAGTATGTTGGATGGTACATGAATGTATGTTGGAAGCTACATGAATGTATGTATTAGTATGTTGGAAGGTACATGAATGTATGTTGGAAGCTACATGAATGTATGTTGGAAGCTACATGAATGTATGTTGGAAGCTACATGAATGTATGTATTAGTATGTTTGATGGTACATGAATGTATGTTGGAAGCTACATGAATGTATGTATTAGTATGTTGGATGGTACATGAATGTATGTTGGAAGCTACATGAATGTATGTATTAGTATGTTGGAAGGTACATGAATGTATATTGGAAGGTACATGAATGTATGTATTAGTATGTTGGAAGGTACATGAGTGTATGTTGGAAGCTACATGAATGTATGTTGGAAGCTACATGAATGTATGTATTAGTATGTTGGAAGGTACATGAATGTATGTATTAGTATGTTGGAAGGTAAATGAATGTATGTATTAGTATGTTTGAAGGTACATGAGTGTATGTTGGAAGGTACATGAATGTATGTATTAGTATGTTGGAAGGTACATGAATGTATGTATTTATATTTTCTTAGGAACATGAGTGTATGTTGGAAGCTACATGAATGTATGTATTAGTATGTTGGAAGGTACATGAATGTATGTATTAGTATGTTGGAAGGTAAATGAATGTATGTATTAGTATGTTTGAAGGTACATGAGTGTATGTTGGAAGGTACATGAATGTATGTATTAGTATGTTGGAAGGTAAATGAATGTATGTATTAGTATGTTGGAAGGTTCATGAATGTATGTATTAGTATGTTGGAAGGTAAATGAATGTATGTATTAGTATGTTGGAAGGTAAATGAATATATGTATTAGTATGTTGGAAGGTAAATGAATGTATGTATTAGTATGTTGGAAGGTACATGAGTGTATGTTGGAAGGTACATGAATGTATGTTGGAAGCTACATGAATGTATGTATTAGTATGTTGGAAGCTACATGAATGTATGTATTAGTATGTTGGAATGTACATGAATGTATGTATTAGTATGTTGGAAGCTACATGAATGTATGTATTAGTATGTTGGAAGGTACATGAATGTATGTATTAGTATATTGGAAGGTACATGAATGTATGTATTAGTATGTTAGAAGGTACATGAATGTATGTTGGAAGGTACATGAATGTATGTATTAGTATATTAGAAGGTACATGAATGTATGTTGGAAGGTACATGAATGTATGTTGGAAGGTACATGAATGTATGTTGGAAGGTACATGAATGTATGCTGGAAGCTACATGAATGTATGTATTAGTATGTTGGAAGGTACATGAATGTATGTATTAGTATGTTGGAAGGTAAATGAATGTATGTATTAGTATGTTTGAAGGTACATGAGTGTATGTTGGAAGGTACATGAATGTATGTATTAGTATGTTGGAAGGTAAATGAATGTATGTATTAGTATGTTGGAAAGTACATGAATGTATGTATTAGTATGTTGGAAGGTAAATTAATGTATGTATTAGTATGTTGGAAAGTAAATGAATGTATGTATTAGTATGTTGGAAGGTAAATGAATGTAAGTATTAGTATGTTGGAAGGTACATGAGTGTCTGTTGGAAGGTACATGAATGTATGTATTAGTATGTTGGAAGGTAAATGAATGTATGTATTAGTATGTTGGAAGGTACATGAGTGTATGTTGGAAGGTACATGAATGTATATATTAGTATGTTGGAAGGTAAATGAATGTATGTATTAGTATGTTGGAAGGTAAATGAATGTATGTATTAGTATGTTGCAAGGTACATGAGTGTATGTTGGAAGGTACATGAATGTATGTTGGAAGCTACATGAATGTATGTATTAGTATGTTGGAAGGTACATGAGTGTAGGTTGGAAGCTACATGAATGTATGTATTAGTATGTTGGAAGCTACATGAATGTATGTATTAGTATGTTGGAAGGTACATGAGTGTATGTTGGAAGGTACATGAATGTATGTTGGAAGCTACATGAATGTATGTATTAGTATGTTGGAAGCTACATGAATGTATGTATTTGTATGTTGGAAGGTACATGAATGTATGTATTAGTATGTTGGAAGCTACATGAATGTATGTATTAGTATGTTGGAAGGTACATGAGTGTATGTTGGAAGCTACATGAATGTATGTATTAGTATGTTGGAAGCTATATGAATGTATGTATTAGTATGTTGGAAGGTACATGAATGTATGTATTAGTATGTTAGAAGGTACATGAATGTATGTTGGAAGGTACATGAATGTATGTATTAGTATGTTAGAAGGTACATGAATGTATGTTGGAAGGTACATGAATGTATGTTGGAAGGTACATGAATGTATGTTGGAAGGTACATGAATGTATGTATTAGTATGTTGGAAGGTACATGAATGTGTGTTGGAAGGTACATGAATGTATGTTGGAAGGTACACGAATGTATGTTGGAAGCTACATGAATGTGTGTATTTGAATGTTGAAAGGTACATGAATGTATGTTGGAAGGTACATGAATGTATGCTGGAAGCTACATGAATGTATGTATTAGTATGTTGGAAGCTACATAAATGTATGTTGGAAGCTACATGAATGTGTGTATTAGTATGTTGAAAGGTACATGAATGTATGTTGGAAGCTACATGAATGTATGTATTAGTATGTTGGATGGTACATGAATGTATGTTGGATGGTACACGAATGTATGTTGGAAGGTACACGAATATATGTTGGAAGCTACATGAATGTGTGTATTTGAATGTTGAAAGGTACATGAATGTATGTTGGAAGCTACATGAATGTGTGTATTAGTATGTTGGAAGCTACATGAATGTATGTTGGAAGCTACATGAATGTATGTATTAGTATGTTGGATGGTACATGAATGTATGTTGGAAGGTACATGAATGTATGTTGGAAGCTACATGAATGTATGTATTAGTATGTTGGAAGGTACATGAGTGTATGTTGGAAGCTACATGAATGTATGTATTAGTATGTTGGAAGCTATATGAATGTATGTATTAGTATGTTGGAAGGTACATGAATGTATGTATTAGTATGTTAGAAGGTACATGAATGTATGTTGGAAGGTACATGAATGTATGTATTAGTATGTTAGAAGGTACATGAATGTATGTTGGAAGGTACATGAATGTATGTTGGAAGGTACATGAATGTATGTTGGAAGGTACATGAATGTATGTATTAGTATGTTGGAAGGTACATGAATGTGTGTTGGAAGGTACATGAATGTATGTTGGAAGGTACACGAATGTATGTTGGAAGCTACATGAATGTGTGTATTTGAATGTTGAAAGGTACATGAATGTATGTTGGAAGGTACATGAATGTATGCTGGAAGCTACATGAATGTATGTATTAGTATGTTGGAAGCTACATAAATGTATGTTGGAAGCTACATGAATGTGTGTATTAGTATGTTGAAAGGTACATGAATGTACGTTGGAAGCTACATGAATGTATGTATTAGTATGTTAGATGGTACATGAATGTATGTTGGATGGTACACGAATGTATGTTGGAAGGTACACGAATGTATGTTGGAAGCTACATGAATGTGTGTATTTGAATGTTGAAAGGTACATGAATGTATGTTGGAAGCTACATGAATGTGTGTATTAGTATGTTGGAAGCTACATGAATGTATGTTGGAAGCTACATGAATGTATGTATTAGTATGTTGGATGGTACATGAATGTATGTTGGAAGGTACATGAATGTATGTTGGAAGCTACATGAATGTATGTATTAGAATGTTGGATGGTACATGAATGTGTGTATTAGTATGTTGGAAGCTACATGAATGTATGTATTAGTATGTTGGATAGTACATGAATGTGTGTATTAGTATGTTGGATGGTACATGAATGTATGTATTAGTATTTTGGATGGTACATGAATGTGTGTATCAGTATGTTGGAAGCTACATGAATGTATGTTGGAAGTTACATGAATGTATGTATTAGTATGTTGGATGGTACATGAATGTGTGTATTAGTATTTTTGGATGGTACATGAATGTGTGTATTAGCATGTTGGATGGTACATGAATGTATCTATATGAGTATGTTTTGTGTATTCGGGTAGGTACATAAATATTTGTTTAAAGAAGGTGCGTGTATTTGTATTGTATGATGGAAGCTACTTTAATGTATGTGTTAAGTGTACACGTATTCCTGGAAAAGAAGGTATATGAATGTAGATATTAGAGGGTGTGTGTATTTGTGGGGTGGAATGTAAATGAATGTAGATATTTGAGGATTAGTGTATTTTTGGGGTTAACGATATATGAATGTATGTGTTAGAGGATGCTTGTGTTTGAATATTGAAAGGCTTATTGTATGTGTTAGGTAGTCCGTGTATTTTTTAATCAGAATGTGCGTGTATTTGTGATATAGTGAATGATCGTGTTTATGGGTACGTTGTATTAGATAGTACAAGTATCTGTTAAACAGATGTGTTATATCACTACTCTGTCTCGTCGAGTTCCAGTCTAGATTGCTGCAAATGGCTACTTGACTTACAGTATAGAAAGGTAAGACAATGAGATGAACTAGTTATGCGAACCTTAAAAAATAATATGAGAAATAGTAAATTAGGTACATCATGCTGTCCCTTATCTCTGCTGTGTCCTCTATGTGTGTAGATGAATATAAGAGACAGAAAGTTGCAATATGGGTCATGAGTTATTGTACTCGTTTCTTGAAGTTATCATACACATCCTTTAAACTGATTCATTCTATTCATCCCCAAAACTGGGTAATTCTAGTCACTCCTTCAACTGATTCATTCTAGTCATCCTCAAATATGAGTAATTCTAGTCACTCCTTGAACTGAGTTATTCTATTCATCCTCAAATATGAGTAATTCTAGTCACTCCTTCAACTGAGTTATTCTATTCATCCCCAAAACTGAATAATTCTAGTCACTCCTTCAACTGAGTTATTCTATTCATCCCCAAAACTGAGTAATTCTAGTTACTCCTTCAACTGATTCATTCTATTCATCCCCAAAACTGAGTAATTCTAGTCACTCCTTCAACTGAGTTATTCTATTCATCCCCAAAACTGAGTAATTCTAGTCACTCCTTCAACTGAGTTACTTTACATGTTCCTTTAACTGAGATACTCAACGTCCCTTCAACTGAGTGATTCTACACGTCCCTTCATTCGATTCATTCTAGTCGCCTCTTCAATTGAGTATTTCCACATGTCCCTTCAACTGAGTTATTTATTCTACATCTCTTCAACTAAGCTACTTTACAAGTCCCTTGAACTAATTTATTTTACGTCCTTTCAACTGGGTTATTCCACACATCCCTTCAACTTAGTTGTTTCACACGTCCCTTCAATCGATTCATTCTAGTCACCTCTTGAACTGAATGTTTCCACATGCCCCTTCAACTGAGTTAATCCACAAGTCAACTGAGTTACTTTACACATCTCTTCAACTGGGTTACTTTACACATCTCTTCAACTGAGTTACTTTACACATCTCTTCAACCGAGTTACTTTACACATCTCATCAACTGAGTTACTTTACACATCTCATCAACTGAGTTACTTTACACATCTCATCAACTGGGTTACTTTACACATCTCTTCAACTGATTCATTCCCTTAAGCTGAGATTCTACTCGCCCCTTCAACTGATTCCTTCCCTTAAGCTGAGATTCTACTCGTCCCTTCAACTGATTCATTCCCTTAAGCTGAGATTCTACTCGCCCCTTCAACTGATTCATTCCCTTAAGCTGAGATTCTACTCGTCCCTTCAACTGATTCATTCCCTTAAGCTGAGATTCTACTCGCCCCTTCAACTGATTCATTCCCTTAAGCTGAGATTCTACTCGCCCCTTCAACTGATTCATTCCCTTAAGCTGAGATTCTACTCGTCCCTTCAACTGATTCATTCCCTTAAGCTGAGATTCTACTCGCCCCTTCAACTGATTCATTCCCTTAAGCTGAGATTCTACTCGCCCCTTCAACTGATTCATTCCCTTAAGCTGAGATTCTACTCGCCCCTTCAACTGATTCATTCCCTTAAGCTGAGATTCTACTCGTCCCTTTAACTGATTCATTCCCTTAAGCTGAGATTCTACTCGTCCCTTCAACTGATTCATTCCCTCAAGCTGAGATTCTACTCGCCCCTTCAACTGAAAAATTATGCTTTCAATAGAAGAAATACTACTCGTTCTTTTAACTGAGTTATTCTACTTGTCTGTTGAACTGACAAGCGATAACGCTTTCAGCACTTTTGCTGTCTAAACAGACAAAGGTAGTGAGTAAAAACAGAGTCCGGATATAAGCCACACAAAAAAAGTTAAACACCGCCAAAACGAGCCAAGAAAAAATCTAAACAACTTGGCAGAGATTTTATATTTCAAAGAAACAAAAACACAATAACAGGTCTGTTTCAGTAGTTATCCGAACAAAAATGTGCACTATACACTTTGGCAGATGTGGTCCACGAACATTTCAGCGTTACAGAATACAATCTCTTTAAACGTTTGTTTGAAAGCTAATTGGTTGTATCGTTAAAGATGTATCACGATTTAGCTACTGATTCAACAGAGTATTAGACGTAACTATCATGTCCCCCTCTTGCAGCGTAAATGGTGACTTTTGACAGATCAAGGGGTAGTTTCATCAGGATTATATTCTTCAGTGTGTTTTATTCTTATCCAAAAAACATATATGTATCGTCTTAACTATTTGCACTGAAATCAGACTAAATCATGTGTGACATTTTAAACCAGATATCTAGAATTTCACTAATCACCGCCAAGCTGCTAACACTGCTAGGAAATCTTTCACGAATTTTCTTAATGATAATTTCAGGTCACGTCAGATCATCCCATAACCGGCGAGGTCGTTGGGGCACACATGAAGACAACCGCACAACAACACGCCACCCTTCTCTGTCAGCGGCCTCTGCCTGCGCATCTTCTGGTCGGAGATCGGTCCATTCTTTTATGTTGTCCTCCCACCTCTTTTTGGGACGGCCTCTTCGTCGTCTGCTTTGTACCTTTCCGTGGAGGATCCTATTTG
This sequence comes from Ariolimax columbianus, assembly GCA_036924085.1. Lineage (NCBI taxonomy): Eukaryota > Metazoa > Mollusca > Gastropoda > Stylommatophora > Arionidae > Ariolimax > Ariolimax columbianus. The sequence continues at coordinate 82,089,082 of JAVGWX010000008.1, forward strand.
CAAGACCATTTGATCTCGATATGTGACCGTACTAAGCGAGCTTCCTTCTTTTGACAGTTGCCAAGAGGTGTTCAAAAGGCCCATTGCTGTTGTATGATAATTTACATACTGAAAATTTAAATACATTGTTACTTCTCTCTGTGCAAACAATGTATGCATGTTTTAACCCCAAAAAAGACCTAGATATGTATTCCTAAAATATGTTCATTTAAATAAAATTCAAAAAATATTTTTTTAGGCCAACTTAATGAAAAAGCTAAATGTGCTGAATTTGACATTAAAGTCCTGGCAACCATGATTTTAATACACCGTCCATAAAATGTCACTGTCATTGCTATATGGTCGGCGGGACAATTATCAACGTCGTCTGTCAGTTGTCAGACTCGCCGAGTGACGAGCGTGTGTTGCAGTTAATACTTTGTAGTTTCTGTATATCTCTGTTGCTTCTACTATCCCCTGAACATATGTTGTGTTTATTGTGTATGTATGTTGATAATCTTAACTATGCTGCAAGTTTTCTAAATCTGACTTTATTTGATTTCATTTGTCTACAAATATTCAAGATGTTTGGTATAACTTAACTTAACTAACTTCTTTATACTGAATTAGAAGACTCTACAGAGTCTGTATACAACCAGTTTCTTGGAGGGTGATTTTTACCGATGTGCAGGTCTATCTTTATAGACTCAAACACTAGAGCTAAGTAGACCTGCAGCCAGTTAGGCGCCAACTATAGTTGCTCCTAATAAACCACCTGTGGTAAGGTACAAATAATTTATAACGTATATCATCTGCAGCTTTAATTGCCTCAATATGTTGTTGTTATCTATGTTTGATGTACCTTCGCTTCTATTTCAATTTCTCGCATTGCTGCAAGTTCTCCTCATCTGACTACTGTTGCGTCCTTAACTTGTTTCCAAATGTTCATAGTGTCTCTATGTCGTTTTATCTACTTTGCTCAGGTACTAAAAATGATGCTATTGTATCTTTAACTTTGCTGTCAGAACTGGTCTTATTCCTGTCTCTTTTTAGATACATCTGAAACTTAAGACGACCAGCGCACCAAGCCGGCTAATACAGAAAAACCACATTAAAAAAGTTTCGTTGTTGCCCTTTAGGTTTCTTTATCTATTTGATTGATATGCCTCATCTACAGCATTGTTTAATTGCCTTTCACGGCGTACCTCAAAGGTAACAAGGTGCCGAAATCTTTTAAATCTGCTTAAAATGCTGCAGTGTGCTTATTCTTTAAGGTGTGTTTTAAAGGCTGTTTTAAAACATTAAGTCCTGCCTCAGACTGCATTGGGTCCATCCTTTAATCAAGAGGACACACACAGATGTGCAAGCAGTAATACGGCATTGCATGCAGAAAGAAGATATTATTTCTGGTCTAAATTGCTTCCATTTTTACATTTACTTACCGTATACTTAATATTGTTTTTTTTATGTCGTTTAATATTTTAATTGAAATTCTATAAACTATTATAGATAGCATGTAATTGCTTGTACTATTGTTGTTATTGTTTCCGACGTAACTCAACTGCTTATAACCTTCTAGTTGTATATCACTGCTGTAATAAAATTATTGAATGTTTTATTCTGGAATACGCAGCAGAAATATAGCTTCCATTTTCAATAACTGCTTTCCGTTTACAGCAAACTCGATAAAAACTACAAGGACGCACATAATTATCTTCTCCAGGTTGGATGCTTAGGTGTAAGGAAGTGTGTACTACATATTGCTAGCCAGAACTAGTTGCTGTATGTTAACAGGCGTTCTGTGTTCTGTAATGAAATGAGGTAACTGTCACATGTTTGTCTAAATCTACTTCCAGTTTTTTTTCTCTTTTCTTCATTTGTAACGGTTTCTCTCATTTTAAGGAGACGACACTTTTCAACCACAGAAAATGTCTTCTATGTGATACCAGGTCATGTTCAACGTATTGATTGTGTGGAATTGAAGGCTAGATTTAGCCGTGGTTATGTCTAGTTATGTCAAACTAAAAACAGTGTGTTGTTCTAATATAAGTGGCGTCTAATGCCTATTAGTCCTGAGAAAAATGTTCTCATGATATCTTGAATTATGATGGTGATAAAGCATTTCTCTCAATTTCTTGAAATCATGATCAAAATAAGGCATATCTCTCAAGTTCTTGAAATTATTACAATAACCACGTATTTCTCTCAAGTTCTTGAAATTGTTACAATAACCACGTATTTCTCTCAAGTTCTTGAAATTATTACAATAACCCCGTATTTCTCTCATTTTCTTGAAATTATGCTTGAGTAACAGATTTTCGACCAACTAATAAATTGCAGCCCACAAATTTCTAGACCCAGGGATTTTAAACCGCCACCAAAGCGCTGGGCGCTAGAGCAGTTTTAGAATCTGTGTGGTTATCAGACCATTAAAGTTAGGTCCTTTCAAGTGCTAATGCCAGGGGCCCAAATGTGTGCAATACGTAACAGACCCGTCAGCGGTGATTCCAACTTCTGCCAATCAAGGCAAACAACGACTGGCATCAGAGTAAAACACGTAACAGTCCGAATTTAGAACGGAGAATGAGCTCAGCCACTGGAGAAAACGGAATACGCATATTGAAACCGCAATGCGAACCGGGGCAATCTTGTGCAAAGAAGGTTCTCTGGTGCTAGATCCTTCCGCTAAAAACGAGAGTAACTCCAATGTAAAATAGTATAATTATTCAGAAAGAAGTGATAGTGAGCGGTCCATTCTCACATGTAGGGATATACAGAGATGCGAATTAAACCAAGGAAGTGGAGGACGTCGTGAGCAAGTGTTTAAATGACACGGCACACAACCAGAAGGTGCTGAGTTCGATCCCCATCACAGAACCGGCCGTTACACCGGAGAAGCAAACCCTTAGAAAATGCAGGAGGAAGCAGACCCTTTCATAAAATGCATGCTGAAGTCGGATGCACTGGGCCGACAGGCGCAAAATAAAAACCACATTGTAACGCACACCACCTTGGGGAATAGAGAAATAAGGCGAACGAGAAAAAAAAACCAAGGAAGTTCTGAGCAAATCAATTATGCATTGAGAAGCTAGAGAGAACTGCCAGGTCTCATATGAACATGAAGTGACATGCAGAGATACATATTACCACAAGTTATTTCATAAAGATTTTCCCATTAAAAAAGCAGAAACAGGGCATTAGCTAACCGTAAACGAGATAGTGCCAATTTGAGCATTGTCTCTCGTAGAGTCATACAGAACACCACATGATTTGTGAAGATCAATGTAGACTCACTAATTGTTTGATCAATCAAATAAACAAATTGTGAACTGGAACGCTGAGTAGTGTAGCAAAGGCAGTTGTTAGTTAAAAGAAGTATAAGTATCTAGAGGCAGCAAGTACTGACAACGGGATCGAACTTTGAGATATGTAGCGAGACCAACGTATGTACGAGCACTAAAATCATAGATAAAGGGGAGCCAGTGGATGGTATTTATCTAGACTTTGCAAAGGCCTTTGATAGAGTACCTCATCAAAGATTATTTCGAAAGTTAAAATGAAATGGAATAGGTGGGGAAGTTGTCAAATGGATTGAAAATTGGTTAACGGGAAGAAGGCAGAGGGTGGGCATAAATAGGGAGTACTCTGAGTGGTGTGAAGTGAAAAGTGGTGTGCCACAGGGCTCGGTTTTGGGACCAATTTTGTTCTTGATATATATAAATGATTTGGACATTGATATGGGATCCATGATTGCAAAATTTGCTGATGACACAAAATTATGCAGTAGTGTCTCATCTAAAGCGGAAGTGGATATATTGATGTCGGATTTAGATAAAATTCGAGAATGGTCTGTAAGCTGGCAAATGGAGTTTAATGTAGATAAATGTACAGTCATCCACATGGGTAGATCCAATATGGAACATAATTACAGAATGGGAGAAAACAATATTAGAAAGATAGAAAAGGAAAGGAACCTAGGGGTTATAATAGATCATACAGGAAAGGTGAGTGAGCAAGTTAAGGTAGCAGTGAAAAAGGCAAATGCAATGTTAGGTATGATAAAAAGAAATATTAAACATAGGAGCAAGGAAGTGATCGTCAAACTGTATAAAGCTTTAGTTAGACCTAGATTGGAGTACTGTGTACAGGTGTGGAGTCCTTATCATAGAGGGACATAAACATGCTGGAAAGAATACAAAAAAGAGCGACAAAGATGATAGTGGTATTCCAGAATTACAGTTATGAGGAACGACTCAGAAAAACCGGCCTACAGTGTCTCGAAGAGAGAAGAATTCGTGGTGACTTAATACAGGTTTATAAGATGATCAGAGGAATCGATAAATTAGACTATAACAAGTTTTTTAAAACACAGCCACCTACAATAACACGAGGGCATAGCTACAAGCTGACTAAAGAGAGGTCCAGGTTAGATATTAGGAAATATATTTTTAGTCAGAGTGGTGTCTGCTTGGAATGCATTGCCAGGGGAGGTAGTGGAGGCAGGGACAGTTAATGCATTTAAGAATAAACTGGATGCGCATAGCTTTTAGAGCAAGGTGATGTAAATGTAACTGGTTGTATACAGACTCAGCAGGGTCTTCTAAACCAGTATAAAGACGTTAAGTTAAGTTATGTGCACCACATGTCTCGGTAGTTGCAGTAGACAGGGCACATACATCTTAAGGATTGCGTCAGAGCTATGTGTGTTTTGTACTAGACGTATGAAAAGGAGTGTGATGGATTCAATAAAAGCTTGTTTACCAATTATGTAACAAATCAAGCTATGTTACTGTTAGGTATAGTTAGTGTAAGTGTGCTACGGGTGTGTAGTAGAAGCATAGATACTCAAGGTGTGTTATAGATTGTGAACTGTCTATAGAAAAGTGTGCTAGCAGCAGTGTGCAGAAACGTAGAAAGTTGTGAGAACAGAATAGTGAATTAGATATAGGTGTTACATATCAGTGAGTATATTTACACTTGATGAATATCATTGGCTCCGTGACGTAGGATCAATAAAGAGCAGAAGATATATTGTGTGCAGTATTACATCCACTGTCTCCCCTTTCCCTTTATCTATCATTTAAGTAACCTCCTCCTTAAATTCTAATAGATTTGTTAAGCATGATCTCCCTCTAGTAAACCCATGCTGACTATTTCTAATTAGATTAAATTTGTCTAAATGCATTAAAATGTTTTCTTTGATTATTGACTAACAATTTACAGACTATGCTCGTTAAACTCACCGGTCTATAATTTGCTGCATCTGATTTTTTGCCCTTTTTGAATAAGGGGATCACTCCTGCATCTTTCCAATCCCGTGCAATAATCCCTTTTGCAAGTGATTGAGAACATAATATAGCCAATGGTTTTGCAAGCACGTCTCTAATTTAAAACAGCAATTTTTTATGAATACCATCTTGTCCTGGACATTTGTTCACTTCCAACCCCTCCAATTTTTAAAAACCATTTCCTGTGTAATTCAGAATGATCTTAATACCGCTGTATCCATGTCTCTTTGAAAAATATATAAAGGCTTTGGGATCTTGGAGCAGTACTTTTTTGTGCAGACTGTGCCAAAGTACTGATTGAGTAGATTAGCTGTCTCCCTATTCTCACTTATTATTTTTCATGTGCTGTCTGTGAGAGGGTCTACTTTGTCTTTCGTTCTTTGTTTATTTCTGACAAAAGAAAAGACGTTTTTACTGTCAGTCTTGATGCTCTGAGCAAGTTGTTTTTTTCAAAGTCTATTTTTGCAGTTTTTTTCACTTTCTGAGCTATGTTCTGCTTGTCCAAATATTTGTAATGTTTACTTTTATGTACCTGCCTCTATATATTTTTTACATGCTTTATTTTTAGCTCTTCTACATTTAACTACAAATCTATAGCCACTTTTACCCTTGGCGTTTACCTTGCTACATGGAACACATTCCTCTTTTAGCTTTTCTACATTTAACTACAAATCTATAGCCACTTTTTACGCTTGGCGTTTACCTTCCTACATGGAACACATTCCTCTTTTAGCTTTTCTACATTTAACTACAAATCTATAGCCACTTTTTACGCTTGGCGTTTACCTTCCTACATGGAACACATTCCTCTTTTAGCTTTTCTACATTTAACTACAAATCTATAGCCACTTTTTACGCTTGGCGTTTACCTTCCTACATGGAACACATTCCTCTTTTAGCTTTTTTACATTTAACTACAAATCTATAGCCACTTTTTACGCTTGGCGTTTACCTTCCTACATGGAACACATTCCTCTTTTAGCTTTTCTAGAACTGTGTTAAAACGTTCCCACTCTTGTTCAACATCTGTTCCCCCGACAATCTCTTTCGTACTCATCTCATTCCGGGTACACAGTCTGATAAGTCAGTGGCTGATAATTGGTTCTAAAAAAAATCATTTTTTTCTGCAAATTCATCTTGTCTACCATTGGAGGGTTCCGTCCGAGGTCTTTCATAGTTTGTTTTTCGGACTTTCATTTGGCTATTAATAGTAAATTTATTTGTGTGGTTTCCTTCCTGCTGTTTACTTTGAATCCTGATGGGGCAACGTTTGGTTTCCCAACCTCAAAACCTTTTCCTTTTGACGATTACCCAAACCAGTTTAGGGCCAGCACTCAGCCTTTGATGGCCCGGGTAACCGTTAAACGGCCATTGTGTGACGTCTCGCTGCTAGTCGTCTCTCAGCATCACGTCTAGGAGGTATCATGCAAATAAGATTGATCTGGTTGTTACAATCAAAAGTATGTTAAACTGAAAAAAGCCCCAAAGTGAGAAACATACAAAGAAGTGAAGGACGCAATATTCATAGAGCGGTCTCGTGAGTGTGTTTCCATACTTTTTGCAGATTATGTGTGTCCAGTCCGTGATAAAGACGGTATTGGATAGAAACGTATGTACGTATCTTGTACTATTTTCATGTAGAACCTGTCTTCTTGCTATTCAGGTGCCATTTGTTACCCAATGTTATTTATATTCCTTCACATGCTGTACACATATATTATATATTTGTTATTCAGTGTTAACCCCCATACTTTACAGCAAATATGTCAAACTGTTGTTATTGCGTGTAACTCCTAGTCCTCCGCATACTGTGGACAGAATAGATACGACTGAAATCAACAGTTTCACCAATTTGTTGTTGAGGTAGTGGGGAATCCTCCCTGTCTTTAAAGTGCTTCACTAAAAATGGCTACACAACTTTGACGATTTTTCAATTACTCCTTTCGGAATAATTGTTCTTTGTCTTTCCGATCCTAATTAAGCTTAGGGCCATCACTAGATATGGCTCAATGGCAATGGTTTTACATTGTTACTAGAACAATTTACAACTTTCTTTAGCATCTTTTTACGATATGCTTAGAAGGTTAAAGTGAAGCAAGTCTTTTCAATTCAGGTACCACTGAGCAAGTTAAGAACAATATGAGAAACTCAAATGTATGTTTTCCTTTACGTTCATGTAACGTGTTTGGTTCTGTTTCTAGAATATTCTTTCATACATTATTTCATAAACCGCCTTTGATTATATTTCTAGAATATTCTGTCATACCTTATTTCATAAACCGTCTTCGGTTCTATTTCTAGAACAATCTTTCAAACTCATATTTCTGAAAGAGATATTTTCTCACAGACATTGACTACATAAAATTGCCTGCTACTTCACTTTGCCTGTAGTAGTGATCTGTGACCACCTGCTCTCGGTGAAGAGTCTTCGTCAGACTTTATGCCTAGGGAATTATCTATTATTTGTTTTCTCTGGAGGCACAGAAATCGCAAATTTGCGTCTGTCTGTTCTCGTAGTTTCCCGTGCCAAACGTCATCCACTTGTGCGGGTTTCAGCAAAGTGTGGCTTCCTTCAGGTGAGACATAGACAGGTGACTCTTGTTCCATTAAGACAAAATAATATGGCATGTGTGACGTGCTGACTATGTATCTGTTTAAGCGAGCAGAAAACACGTACATAGTATAATTATTGTAAGTGCAATATAATGTATTGTAGAAGAGATGTCCTCTTCTGGACAAATTTGACTCAAAGGTCATATCTTCAACAACATGAGATTTGGAACAGATGCCGGGTGTCTATGTGGGAAGAATACCATGACCTTAGAATACATTGTACAAAGCTGCACACTTATGCAGGAGACGAGAGAACAATAGTTACTTCCGAGACAGAAAGGAGACAAAAGCCTTAGGCATATCAATTAGACAATGGTGTCTTTTATAAGAGAAACCAGCACCTTCATTTGAGGATGAACAACGAAGAAAAAGAAGTATCTTTGAAGGACTTTCGTATCACTATCTTGATATTCTTGAAACCATGATCAGTGACTGGCAAATCGGCCAGTGACCATTACACCTGATACGTCTTAACAGACAACAACAAAGTCCCTATACTTTACTCGGTCTGCAGCCATTCATCCTACATGACCCCATCTTTGATTCATAATCTCCTTTTTGGCTTCTACTGTTATTTGCCAAGATGTCTTAGTTCGGTTCTCTTTCGCCTTCAAACAAAGTTCCATACTTTAGCGGTTTTTTTATATAGTGCTTCTAAATTGTCAAAATACAAACAGGATTAAGAAAATGTTTCGCCTGAGAAAAGCAACACACATTAATAGACGTTTCTACCTGATCGTCCGTATCAAGGTCAACACGCGATTAATATTTGTTACAGTTCTTAACCGTGTTTGTACTTAAGCGGGTTCGTCGTGCTTCGGGAAACAGTTGCGCTGCTAGATCAAGAGACACCTGAATCATTGCACCGAACGTATGTGCACCAAATAGTCAAGATCTTAACCCAGTGAACTATTGGATTTGGGGAGTTTGGCATGAGAATGTATACATAAAGGAAATTTGTAGCATGGATGAGTCAGCATAGCGGATAAAGCAGGCATGGATGAGTTAACAGGGCACTGTTGATGTGTCAGTGAGAACACCTGTTGCAACTGACGACAGACATTTTAAGTACCAGCTGAAATAAGCAAAATGTAAATATGTATTTTCTCAACTTTCACCAATTGTCATAATAATCCAGTAATTTCCAGCAAAAGTTTAGCAAAGAAATTTCTCACGATCATGGATTTCTCAGCCTAGCCTTGTACAGTGTCACTCCAAAAGCGAAGGTTTACTTTCATCTTTCAATAAATGCTGCTGCATTAAAAATCTAAAAAATGATAATATCATATTGAGAGTTACGGATACTTTCTGAAAATGTCATTTGGAACCACAGAAACATAAGGATGTGTAGAAATATAAGAGGAGGATAAAAATTGATTTAAACGTCTGAGAAGAAGCACTTTCGGAGGAAATCAAATAGACTTGTGAGGATTTCTTTCTTGACCTTGGTCAAGACACACTTCTACTTTGTAGTGTCCTATTGGTTTACGAAACAAACACACAGAAGCCTTACTGCACTCCTGTAGAATTATTGTGCTTTACTTAACCACGGGTTCTCTCTCAATCTCTCGGGCATGTTCTTTCTGTGGCATTCACATATACACACACTAACACACACAATTACGTGCAGATAAATGAAGACATGTGCATCGACACACACCCACACAATTACGTGCAGATAAATAAAGGCACGCACATCGACACAAAAACAATTACGTGCAAATGAATGAAGGCACGCACATCAACACACACACAATTTCGTGCAGATGAATGAAGGCACACACATCCACACACACAATTACGTGCAGATAAATGAAGGCATACACATCGACACACGCACACATAATTACGTCCAGATGAATGAAGGCACGCACATCGACACACACACGCACACACAATTACGTGCAGATGAATGAAGGCACGGACAGCGACACACATACACACAAATACGTGCAGATAAATGAAAACATGGACATCGACACACACATACACAATTACGTGCAGATTAATAAAGGCACGCACATCGACACACACACAATTACGTGCAGATGAATGAAACCACGGACATCGACACACACACTCACACACACACACACACACACACAATTACGTGCAGATGAATGAAGGCACTCACATCAACACATACACAATCTCATACACACAATTACATGCAGATGAATGAATGCATGCACAACGACACACAAACACACACACACACACACACACAATTACATGCAGATGAATGAAGGCACGCACATCGACACACACACACACAATCACACACACACACACAAATTCGTGCAGATGAATGAAGGCACACACACACACACACAACTACGTGCAGATGAATGAAGGCACACACATACACACTCATACACACACACAATTACGTGCAGATGAACGAAGGCACGGACAGCGACACACGTACAATCAAATACGTGCAGTTGAATGAAAACACGGACATTGACACACACACAAACCCACACACATATTTAAACATCCGGTGACAGGTTTCTAGTACATTAGATGTCAGAGTATTTCTCCGTCACATATCTTTCATTTATTTAATTGCATTTCAGAAAAGGGAGACAGAGAGAGAAAGAGAGAGGGAAAGAGAGAGAGATAGATAGAGAGATTAAAAGAGAGAAGATGATAAGAAGGGAGGGATAGAAATAAAAAGTCTCATTTAAGTGCCTAGGGCCCGTTGCGTCGATCGCCACATCCATAACCAACTGCTGTACGGCCTTAGTCCTCGTCCAAGCCTGACGGGGAGGCTGATATCAGCTTGAGACAAATTGTGCAAGAACGGTCTCTTCTGCGACTCCAGCCGGTCTGGGGTAGGGGGGGGGGGGGCGTGGGGTGGAAGGTGGGGAGTATTTTGGGGCTTAGCAATGACCTGTTAAGGTTAATGTGGGCCTGAGTTTCCTGGTCCAGCCGTATTGCATGACCAAACAAAAAAACTCTTGCCTTCCAGTGTTTCTGAAATTGAATTTGGTCTGTTTTAGTTGAGACCTACGCGTTGGGGGACGTAGTCATGCCATCGGATGCCCTGGATACGCCTCTGGTTGCGAATACAGAAGCCCCCCCCCCCCCTAGTCTTTTTTGGTCATGTTTGGGTAATGTCCATGTTTTGGAGCCGTAAATTAGGCCGGGACCACGCAGGACTGCTAGATGGGGGTTTTTGTTTCAAGAGAAATCTAGCCGTTACTCCATACAGATCGGAAGTTGTGGATAGCAGATGAAGCAAGTTCGATCCGTCTTGACATATAGGAACGCTGCGCTCAACCGATGATATGCTGCCGAGATAGATTACTTGGTTGGTGTCTTCTGCAGTGTGGCATAGAGTTTCTCTGAGATGCTGTGTCGTATACGCAAACAAATACATGCATACACACAAATAAACACACATACATGCATATTTCTCCCTCACAACTTGTTCATGCATGTTTCTCTTACATTCACACATACACCGACACATCCATCCACATACTATAAATAACAGAATCGTGCGCTTGCCCATACACATGCAATATATATATTGTTGTTATTTAATGCCCAAAATGATAAAGTTTACTCTTATGCGCCCTGAAAAGAACGTTAAGTGGTCGGTTGTAGTAGCGTTCCTCACATTCCGAGCATGCTGAAAAGGGGTGAATGTGGTCCTCCAGGCGGTTGTGTTATGATTGGCTTCATCTGCGTGGCGCTCACCACTACGGGGATCATTTCGATACACACCAGCCAGGCTGACTTCAAAACAGCCTGACTTCCACAGAACGCTACATGGAAGAGAAAATGTGGTCTTGTTCAGTGTTTGAACCTAACGCGACGTCCTTGTCAGTATGTTTTTCTCTGACTGGACTAGCGTGTCAGTATGTTTTTCTCTGACTGGACTAGCGTGCCAGTTATTAAAAAGTAAAGTAAAGATCCCGTCACGCCGTATAGGAAATACATAGTTCCAGATTTGTCTGGTACTCAGTTTCTGTGGCTGGGTCAACCACAGTTGCCGGTTTTATGATTAGAATAAAAATCCCGCACGAACTGGGAATTGAACCACTGATCACCTGACTATCACTACCCTGCCCTCGTGCATATCAGTTCCCTCTATATATATATATATAGAATTGGGAAGGGGAGGGAGAGGTAGACACAGATAAACATACACACACATACACACACAGAGATCATAATGTAAAATTATTGCTGAACGCCATGTATATATAATTCTACATCAGCACACATGTTCATTCAGCTAGTTTTACGTAATCTTTTCTGACTCGTTCTGCCTTCTCAAGCTTTTAATTAACTCTTTGCGCGGGGCACTTAGTACAAAAAGTCAGCACTCACACACAAGTAACTTCACGCGGAGTGTGTACAATCCTTCAGTTACGGTCAATTATATGTGCTGTCTGTTCGGATCGCTAGTGGGAGTGCACTTGCATTTCCTTAATAACTTTGGCTAACTTGCGGTAGTTGTGTACGTATATCAAGACAACGAATGTAGAATGGTAGCGCGTCTCCCTCAGTCAATTCGTTACATGGCACAGCTTACTGTCGTGTCTTGGAAACAGAATTCCTTAACGTGTCAAAACAAAATTGACAATTGGATAATTTCAGGGAAAAGGAAAAGGAGAAGGCAGGGATAAAAGGTCTGAAGCTCCTGATAAAACTGCTGGCTTCTTGACATTCAGGCGTTTGGATGAGAATGAGATTTGGAGCGCATGTTTGTCACGTAGAAGTAAGAAAGGAGTGTTCAATCTCCAGTCATGGTGTGTTGCAGTCTATCCCGCTGTAATTACAAAATCCATTTACCAATTTTTGTAAAAGACTACCTTTCTAACAGTGAAGGTAAGGAAAGTCAGTAAGGATAGCGGGTGTTCACTTTACTGTAAAACAAAGAAAAACACACGTTGTGACAAAATAGCGCAAACAAATCTCTAATCTTTGATCCCTGAATACATTGTCCGAGTTTGGCGTCCTCTATCTTGACCTTCTTATCTCAAATTACAAAAATGTAAAGGTAGTCACACCGTGATCAACGATGAAGTGTTGCTCTTCTTTGTACTAGACTGCAGCTTCCTCTCTGTTTAACTTTCCTTAATAGTAAGCAAGGTACCCATTTAGAGCTAGGTGAACGAGAGCATGTTGAAAATGTAGATAATATATAACGAGCAGTATACCACTCTAATACTCATAGAATCAATTACTAATATGGACAACATAGATTAGTGGAGAGGACTTGATGTTCAGCACTACTGTATGACTCGTGATGATAGTGTACTGGTTACAATTGAAAATACAAACGAATGTAAAAAAATAACTAATAACATAATATGTCAACTTAAACAATAAAATAGATTACTTCGTTAGATCGAGATCTAACTGAGTGAGATGCCAAGGATATGTTGAACGACTGCTGGCTTACAGATGCCAAGAATATGTTGAGCGAGAGCTGGCTTACAGGTGGCAAAGATATGTTGAACGAGTGCTGGCTTACAGATGGCTAGGAAATGTTGAACGAGTGCTGGCTTACAGATGGCTAGGAAATGTTGAACGAATGCTGGCTTACAGATGGCAAAGATATGCTGAACGAGTGCTGGCTTACAGATGGCAAAGATATGTTGAACGAGTGCTGGCTTACAGATGGCTAGGAAATGTTGAACGAATGCTGGGTTACAGATGGCAAAGATATGCTGAACGAGTGCTGGCTTACAGATGGCAAAGTTATGTTGAACGAGTGCTGGCTTACAGATGGCAAAGATATGCTGAACGAGTGCTGGCTTACAGATGGCAAGGAAATGTTGAACGAGAGCTGGCTTACAGACGGCAAAGAAATGTTGAACGAGAGCTGGCTTACAGATGGCAAGGAAATGTTTAACGAGAGCTGGCTTACAGATGGCTAGGAAATGTTGAACGAGCGCTGGCTTACAGATGGCAAGAACATGTTGAACGAGTGCTGGCTTACAGATGGCAAGGAAATGTTGAACGAGAGCTGGCTTACAGACGGCAAGGAAATGTTGAACGAGTGCTGGCCTACAGATGGCAAGGAAATGTTGAACGAGAGCTGGCTTACAGATGGCAAGGAAATGTTGAACGAGTGCTGGCTTACAGTTCAGTTCAGTTCATCCCGTAACCCACCAGGTCGTTGGGGCACACATGAAGACATGAAAATCCCACGCCAACCCTCTCTGTCTGCCCGGGCTGCGACCGATCCGGTATAACAGATTTCGTTTTTGTCCTCATGTGTGATTCTGAGGCATGAAATCACCTGACGGCGCCCATCTCCTCTCCAAGCTGGGGTGGGCCAACATCTGCAAGTAGCCTGAAGGAGCCCACCCCCCCCCCCCCCGCCCCCAGGCGAAGCCAGTGCCTCGTTAGCCTAGAGCCTCACGGTTCTAGTTGCCCAGTGTGTACCCCGAGGAGGTGAGGTTGGCTTGTGAACTCACTTTAATCGGCAGGCTTCTAATTTCACTTTTCACTCTTCCAGGGAAGAGCTAGCCGACCTCAGCGCCACTGGAAAGCGGCGCCAAGCATGAGCACACCTTACACCTTCCGGTTATGGCACGCAATTTCCAAGCAGGTCGTGCACACCAATCAAGGACAGTGCGCAATCCGTAGTGACGTCCTATCCAACAACGCGTATTCTATTATACATGAAGAACAGATCGTGTATCTCCGAATTCCGATGAAATTTGCACACATAGGATTCCTGTGAACAGCGTTGGGCGTGCTAGAAAATGATCGTCACACAACACCGCGCCCCACACATGAAGTGGAACGAACAAACCACACGAATATCGCAGACCATGAGAGCGGCTGTTGCTTGGACGCCATCTTACCGGAAGTAATACAGATAGCAAGAAATACTCTGCCATCTTAATGTTTTGTGATTAGAAACAAGGTAGTGAAAACAATCGCAATAACATGGACATATTTAGAGGTCAGAAAACATACATACCAGACAACATAGCACACCAAACAACAGAAAACATACATACCAGACAACATAAGTCATGCACACCAAACAACAGAAAACATACAGACCAAACAATAGAAAACACACACACACCAGACAACAGAAAAAATACACACCAGACAATATAAAACATGCACACAAAACAACGGGAAAAATACACACCAGACAACAGAAAATATCCATATCAGACAACAGAAAACATACACACCAGACAACAGAAGATATACACAGCAGACTACAGAAGATATTCGCAGCAGACTACAGAAGAAATTCGCAGCAGACTACAGAAGATGTACACGGCATGCAAGAGAAAACATACACACCAGACAACATAATACATACACACCAGATAACAGAAACCATATACAGCAGACTGCATGTACTTTCCTCTGTCATTCCATGTTTGAATACTCCAGCACTGCATGTATTTCGGTGTGTACCATTCCATGTTTCATTATTTCAGTACCACATATACTTCTTTATGTACCATTCCCTGTTTCAGTAAACAGTACTGCCTTTAAAAAACCGTATGTACCATAGTACATAGTACATAGTATAGTGGGTCAAGATGGCGCCGGACATGGTCGCAGTCGATTTCCCTCTTGATAAAATGGTGTTTCGTTTGTGTTTTCTATGATAACTCTCGAACTATTAACGTGATTCCTGGATATAAATGTGCCGACTTGTGAATTGGGCATACTAATGTGAAAGAAGTGATGCAACGAAGTCTATAACAGTGTATTTTTAGTCGTGAAAGGCAGGCTAATGTGTACAGTTTCGATGGGACAAAGCGTGGCCGAAACTTGACCCGGTCAAAGGCTAGTGTCGCTCCGTGCTGTATCGTGACCCAGATAACGAAGTATGAACACTGAAACTAAGGAGGTCATCCTGACCCCGTCAAACATACAGTACTTCAGAAAGGGAAAAAAACATGAAAAAAAACTAGTAAAAGTTGATTAAGGTTGAGCTTAATCAAAATTTAAAAAATGGGTATGGTCAGATACCGCACCGAGACGAGAACACAAACAAAACCTACGTTACGACCAATAGGCCTTCATCAGGGACAACAACACTGAACTAACAAATCAACATATAAGAAAAAATGGTCAACTCATCTGTTTCAGGTGGGAGACGCTTTCTGTCTAAGCGACCTGTCGTGCCAAGTACTCGATAGAAACTGTACTTCAGAAAGGAGCTCATCGCGCTTCGATCAGCACACTACGTCCCGTCAAACTCAGATCTACATCTGTTGCGTATGCTGAAAATACACTTAACCGAGGAGGCATCGGAACTCACAAGTATACAATCAAGTTGAAAGTTTCACAACAGTACAAACATACTGCGAGTGTATCGATACTATTTAATACCGCTGACTAACTACTAACTAATTTGTAATTAGTTGAAGGTTCAATGGAATACAGACAAAGGAGATACTGATTACTGATAGGCTAAAGACTCAGAGTTTGAGAAGACACGCCACACCATGCGATGCCGCAAACGGTCATGATTTTTCTTGCACACTCTGTGGAAGATGCATCTCTGCCCGGATTGATCTTACGAGTCACATTCGTTACTGTCATGGACTGTAGTTGCATATCTTTTCAAAGCACCATAACTATCGTCTGACAAGACGGAAAGAGCTAATGGTGATGAAGGTTTAAATTATGTTTTCTCTCTAATGGATCTTCTTTTGATTTTTTTTGTTTTTAAATATCAGGTGGGATTTTAACCCATTTCAATACTTATTCCATAATGAAATGTGTGTTCTTGTTTTGTTTTTTTTGTGTGTTTTTTTTTAACGAATCTCTCAACTTTATTTGCCAAATGCCCCTATCTGTTGTCTCACAATGTATTGGTAGCAGGACTGAACATACATTTTACTATTCGAATCGGATACGAACGTACAATTCGTCCGAATGTGGACAGCGTATTGAATGCACTATTAGGCTCGGAAGGGCTTACAGAGCGAATATTCCATACATGCCTACTTTGAATAGCCCGGGATTCACAATAGTGTGTAACATAATTACATATCTGCTGCTTAGGACGTTGAGAGTTTGTGTTGCCTTTTTTTGTGTCACCTTTGTTGCGTCGGTTGTTTGAAGCCCGTGTCGGTGTAGCGTTTCTGTTATGTCATATATCCGTCTGCGATGCGTGCCTCCTTACGTCACGTGGTCATATCTTCTTGTGTTGTAATCGGACAGTGGTAGTTGATCAGGTTAAACTGTTATGAAATCATCAAAAATGAATTTCTCCTTGTGAGACCAGTGATCTTTCTTAGACATTTTATCTTACATGTTGTAATGTTCTTCCGCTATGTCTTGGACAAGCATCAAGTTTGTTATAAGTAGCAGAACAATTGTATAAAAATACTGTTTATTAATTGTTTTGTTGCCAAACTAATATTCAGATGTTTACGTAAATAAGGCACATCGGAAACTTTCTGTCACATAGTCTTGATTTGTCTATTAAACCTTTCATTATCTTGAAAAAAATACTTCCCATGTATTTGAATACCTAGGCCTGTGTAAGTTTGGCATTGTTTACACGCTTGTTTGCTGAACCTGGTATTGTCTTAATTTGTATAGTTTCTCTCTTTGATATTCTAATCTTCATAGTTTCCCTCTTTGATGTTCTAATTTTCATAATTTCCCTCTTTGATGTTCTATTCTTCATAGTTTACCTTTTTGATGTTCTAATTTTCAAAGTTTCTCATTTTGATGCTTTGATCTTCATATCATATCTTTCACTTGATGTGCTAAGTACATTAATTTGATTTTGAAGTCAATCTTTTCCCTCATATATTAGACTTTGGTCGTCTGCAAATATTAAATCATGTATTAAGAATGATTCTTCGCTTCCAGTCTGTAATTTTCATTCTAGCCGTACAATTTGGCTGGTTGGCTTCAGTTGCCTTTTGTCCACGTACAAGTTCAACAGCAGCGCTAACGTACACATCCCTGTCGTACTTCTACGGTTATATAAAAACAGATATGTTTCCATTAGTTGTTCTAATAACGTTTTTATTCACATTGCCTATTGTAGGGATTCAAACTTGCAGCCAGCAAATAAATAGCTAATTGGGACCTGAGACGCTTTTGTGTTTGAATGTGTAATCATTATCATCGCTTGTTTGTAGGTCAGTCATAGCATCAATTGTATTCACAGTACCAATTGTATTCACAGTACCAATTGTATTCACAGTACCAATTTTATTCACAGTACCAATTTTATTCACAGTACCAATTTTATTCACAGTACCAATTTTATTCACATTACCAATTGTATTCACAGTACCAATTTTATTCACAGTACCAATTTTATTCACAGTACTAATGGTATTCAGAGTACCAGTTTTATTCATATTACCAATTTTATTCACAGTACCAATTTTATTCCCAGTACCAGTTGAATTTACAGTACCAAATGTATTCCCAGTACAAATTGTATTCACAGTACCAATTTTATTTACATTAGCAATGTTACACCATATGCATAATTACATCCAAACCCCAAAGCATTTGCTTGAGATGTGAAAGCGCCATTTGTTGGCATCGATGTACTGTAGTTGAAGATTTAAACTCGTATATCCTTTGGTCGCTGCTTCGAATCCGACAAGATGATTCTTTTTCCCTTATCATCACATGCAAACCTTTTCAATTTTTTGACATTTTATTTTAAAAATCATTATTGAAGACGTACAAAAAGTGAATACAAGCTAAGAAGTAGTAAAGATAAGACAATCGTACAATTCAAGTTTTTTGGAATGCGCAGGCCAATTTGAAAATGTTGGTACGCACCGTGGACCATACAATCATCATCATCAAGTGCTGTTTCCGCAATATAGGTTGACAGTAACGGATTTTCATCTGTCTCCGTCTCTCGCTAGTCAAACTGTGTCACCTCGCTTTCATTAAAACCCCAAAGTACCAAATTAAGCCTAAATGGAAAAATCCTGCAGCCAAACGACAACCCAACCTATCTGGGAGTCACATTTGATCGGCGCATGACATGGAAAAGTCAGATTGAGAGAAACCGAATGAAAGCCAGAGAAAGAATGGCAATCATGAGGAAACTTGCTGGCACTAGCTGGGGAGCAGACGAAGGCATACTAAAGAAACTGTACACTGGAAGAGTGAGACCAGTTCTCGAGTATGGCATTGCGGCATGGACAACGGCAGCAAAGGCGAACTTCGATAAAGTTAGCAAACTTCAAAACCAAGCCATGAGAATTATAACAGGTGGCATGAAGTCAACGCCAATTGTAGAACTTGAAAAGATTACAAAACTGCAATCCATGACCGATAGAAAAGACTGCAGAGCCCAGCTGCAGTCAGAGAAACTCCGAAGACTGACGGACCATCCAATGTACCAGAGACTAAACAATTTGGAAAATGGGAAACTACAGCGGAGAAACTTTGCAGAAATAGCCAAAGCAAAGATGCACGAAGATCCCATAAACGCACTAACAACACCAAAACCCATCACTACTGTACGAAAACCTACCTGGAGGCAGGATATATTTCCAGAGGTGGTAGAAAATATACCAGGTATTGCAAACAAAAACTGCCAGACTGAAAAAGAAAGGAGAGACACTACCCTAAGCTTCATAACGAAAAGCTACCCAAGCATGGACTGGACCCATGCATACACCGACGGTTCTGTAACAAACACTACACAGAACGGAGGGGCAGGAGCATTCCTGAACCTACCAAATGGCAGACAAATAACACTGTCATTCGCTACTGGTAAGTACACAAGCAATTTCAGAGCGGAGGCAGAGGCACTGAGGGCGGCAGTGGAAGAAATGGTGACACATAGTGAAAATGAGAGCCATATAGTTCTGCTGACAGATGCTCTCGAAGTAGTCACAGCGCTAAAAAGCCAGAAAAACACTGAGCTTAATGACCTAAGAGCAGCAATCTGCAAACTGTGCCAACAGTCCGCACCAAAAAGGGTAGTGGTACAGTGGGTCCCGTCACACTGCAACATCCAAGGCAACGAGGAGGCAGACAGACTGGCAAAAGAAGGTGCAAGACTACCACAAACAGATACCAGTATGACGTACGAAGAGTCAAAACGGCTTATCAAAGCCAGATACATGACCAAATGGGAAACCGAACATACTGGTTACACCAAAAACGATGCCTATTACCAGTTGAACCGAAGAGAGCAGGTCGTTGTCTTCAGACTTCGCACTGGCCACAACAGACTGAGGTACCACCTATTCAACAAACTGAAGATAGGGTGTACCGACGAATGCCCGTGCGGTACTGGTAAAATGACCACTGAACATCTGCTGCAGAACTGCCCGACATACGAGGATCAGAGAAAGCAGATGTGGCCATTACCAGTGGAACTGCAAGACAAGCTCTATGGCAGTGGCGAGAGCCTCAGGATGACCGCCGCTTTTCTCGAAAAAATAATGGTTACTGTCTGACTGTGTACGCAGAAGAAGAAGAAGAAACTGTGTCACGACCACATCTTGATGATGTATATCGATCTGTACCTCTGTCGCCGTTTGGTTCTTTTGCCCTCTACTTTGCTTTTCAAAATAACCTTTAGCAGTTTGACATGAAAAAAAACATTTTATTTTTCTGCTTTTTATTTCCTTCAGAAGTATCTGTTCCAGGTGGAGTTGTTCCAGAACCTCATTATTGGATTTCCTGTCTTTCAAAAAACTTGTCCAAGTCTTCTGAATACCCACATTTCAAAGGTCTCAATATGTTTTTCGGTTTTCTTTGTCCGGGTCCATGTTTCTACTCCATACAAAAGACAAGTCTAACATCACGCTTTAATGCGTGAATTTTGAAGCAACAACTAAAGCAATATTTATTGTGCAAAAACAATTCAAAACAAATCCAGTTTTGTTTCATGCACCTTAATATAAAGTGATTGTTGTAATTTTTTGACTTAAAAATAATTTATTGTAGAATTATTTCTGAGTTCGACAATATCTAGTAGTCTCTAAATAAGGTGTTCGCCTCAGGTGCTGGAGGTCGCGCGTTCAAATCAACGTGGACACTGGGATTATTTCACGTGGATCATCCGGCAAAAATTCCCCTGATCTCTGAGTAGTGAGATCAGACACCCGTGTACAATGACGCGCATGTGAAAATTCCCTTGGCAGTTGGAAACCTTAAAGAGAATGCTTAACGATGGCTGCACGGGCAAAATTCAATTTAAAAATTTACTAAAATTATTAAAGGGATTCTCGCTCCACAGAGAATATGTCGCAAAAAGGGGACTGTGTGGCTATAAGATCAGATCTTGGTTATGTGGATAGTGGAGCGGCACAGATAGCGCCTGACAGGTTGGGGGGGTCTATCTTGCTCTAATTTACCCTTCCACAACCCGCAGTTCCCAAAATAGACGATCGTATTTCAGGGGCTGGTTGGAAACAGATAATGAGTTTTAACCTGGCAACTCACCAAAATAAATATGAAACAAAAAAAGTCACACCTCCCCACAACGCCAAACGACATAAGTGGACTGATGATAGATAGATAGACAAGACAATAGCATTTAAATAATGTATTATGTTTATATCTCTTTATAATAATTCATTTCAAGAACAAATTCGGTGGTAGCGCATCAGAGGAAATGTACATGATGACAGTCAGCTATTCGTGTCCTCAATTTTGACTTAAGAGTACTTCATTCTGGAAAACATCGGTTCACAAGTACGTGCTACAAGGTCGGAGAAGATTCTTGCCGCGTTCTTCTCAAATTAACCAGGTTTTTACTTCTACATTCAATTGAAAAAATTCTAGGACAGACGTGTCATCAGATTTTATTTTCTGGTCTGATTCACATTGAAGGTCAACGAGATCCATTTGAACACGCCTGGAGTGCCCATCACATTTACAGAGAAAAGCTTAGTTACCATGTTCGAGGTCCTTTCTTGAATTTCCTTATTCGTTCTGTTTGTTTGATTTTCATTCGTTCAAGATCCTACTTTTTTTCAATTTACATCTTCAATTTTTTCACAGCCTTTCCTTCACCAGTTCTGTCGATCTATTCAATGTACTGTATTCTTTGTTCCCAATAGATGGTTCTCTTCTGTTCGTTATAATTTGAGAATCCACCACCGTCTTTCTTCCATTCAACTCAGTATTTCATTTATTCCAGTATTTCATTCAACTCAGTATTTCAGTCAACTCAGTATTTAATTTATCTCAGTATTTCAGTCAACTCAGTATTTAATTTATCTCAGTATTTCAGTCAACTCAGTATTTCAGTCAACTCAGTATTTAATTTATCTCAGTATTTTAGTCAACTCAGTATTTAATTTATCTCAGTATTTCATTGAACTCTGTATTTTATTCAACTTAGTATTTAATTCAACTCAGTATTTCATTTATCTCAGTATTTCAGTCAACTCAGTATTTAATTTATCTAAGTATTTCATTGAACTCTGTATTAAATTCAACTTAGTATTTAATTCAACTCAGTATTTCATTTATCCCAGTATTTAATTCAACTCAGTATTTCATTTATCTCAGTATTTCAGTCAACTCAGTATTTAATTTATCTAAGTATTTCATTGAACTCTGTATTTTATTCAACTTAGTATTTAATTCAACTCAGTATTTCATTTATCTCAGTATTTCAGTCAACTCAGTATTTAATTTATCTAAGTATTTCATTGAACTCTGTATTAAATTCAACTTAGTATTTAATTCAACTCAGTATTTCATTTATCCCAGTATTTAATTCAACTCAGTATTTCATTTATCTCAGTATTTCAGTCAACTCAGTATTTAATTTATCTAAGTATTTCATTGAACTCTGTATTTTATTCAACTTAGTATTTAATTCAACTCAGTATTTCATTTATCTCAGTATTTCAGTCAACTCAGTATTTAATTTATCTAAGTATTTCATTGAACTCTGTATTAAATTCAACTTAGTATTTAATTCAACTCAGTATTTCATTTATCCCAGTATTTAATTCAACTCAGTATTTCATTTATCTCAGTATTTTAGTCAACTCAGTATTTAATTTATCTCAGTATTTCATTTCTCACCCATGGTTTTCTGTGTTGCAATTGTTCTTCATATCGGTCCTTCTGGAGTCTGATGAGATATTCTGTGTATTGAACATGTTTTCTTCTTTTATTTTTAATTGAGCCTTTGTTTCTAACTCCATAAATGTAGTGGTGTTCCACTTATACAGCTCAATTATTTTCGAAGTTTTCAACGACTGCCGTTGACATATTTGTTTTCTGCTTTCAACTTATTTGTCTATTCCCCAAGGCGCTGTGCCTTTTTTTATTTTGCGCTTGTCGGCCCAGTGTATCTGACTTCGGCATTCATTTTATGTAGGGGTCTGCTTCTTCCTGCATTTTGTAAGGGTTTGCTTCTCCTGGAGAACGGCCGGTGCTGGATTGGAGAGCGAACCCAGCACCTTGGGGTTGTGAACCGTGTCACTTAACCACCTATCCCTTGTAGTTGGCATGTCATCAGAAGTAGGTTGTGATCAGTATCCTCTCCAAGATATACAACGGATTCTTTCGTTTGATTCCGAAATCAAGTGTTCACCATAACGTAATCTAACAGATATCTCCTTTCAGATTTCGTGGACAGTCCATGTAAGCCGTCTTCTTTTTGATACTGGAAGCCAAGTACCCGTTGTTTCATATTGTTCTTCATTTGCAAAATTTCTTTAATCTTTTGTTATCTGTCATATTTTGTTCCTAATCCATATTCCCCTATTATGTCTTCGCGATGGCCCTCCCTAACTGTGATACTGCAATCGTCAATTATAATTACATTGCAGGTTTAGTTAATCTTAGAATTTCTTCCAAAATGTCTTGTCTCTTCTATGACTTCATAATCTTGTGTTGTGGTCGCCATATGAGTCTGTATAAGGACCATGTCTACAATTGCTGTAGCCAATCTAAATGTTATTGTAAATATTTATGTCTGCTTGTGTTGTTGTGGCGGGCTAATTCGATACAAACGCAACTCCTTGTTTCTATCCTTTTTCTAAATGAATCGCGTGATATTTCTGCTCTGGTATACTCCTGTACCCGTCCATCTTGTGTCAGTCAATCTAAGGATGTTTTTATTTAGTCTTTTCATGTCCATCTAGATGTTTTCTAGCTTTTAAAATTTCCTCATTTAGACGGATTTCGTGGAATTCATAGAGATCTTGATTTTCGCATATATATATATATATATATATATATATATATATATATATATATATATATATATATATATATTTATATATATATATATATATATATACATACATATATACATATTACAGAATTAGCTTCGTTGGTCAGTCCATTTTGAATGTGACATCAATCAAGTATAAAAAAATTAATGTAGACAAAGATCAATATATACATCCAAGTAAAATGTGAATTCCTGACGTCGCTGTGGCGATGAACTCCGTGACTTTATCTTAAATAACTGTGCAAGCAATGGGACAATCTTAAAATCTTAATTTTTTTTCAGATAAAATTGTATTTTAATGTATTGCGGACATATTATTGTCATAGTCTTAGTCTTAGTCGACCTGTACTTTTACAGAGACGGATGCCCTTGTGTGGGTATCAGCTCTGGCTTGAGCTGGATGTAGCCGGAAAGAGCGTTTCCTGCTTAGCGGGTTAGGCTCGAACAGCTCATTACTCCGCTGTGTTGGGACATTTGCCGCGGAGGATGGTTAACCAATATGCGAGTAGATCGAAATAGACTCAAATACAAGAGCAATGTAGAGTCAGCCTGCTGGGAGGCCATCTACGCTACTCTTAACAAACCACATAACCAAGGCCGGTGTTATACCATATCACACAGTCAATTCTTACGACATGCTCTTTGTGGGGCAGTGGTGCTATTTGTGTCCTTGTCACACACAAAGGCATCGGCGGACCACTCGGGACATATTATTAAGGATTGAAATGATAAGATGGCTGCAAAACGAACAGCAGATGCTAAAACGAAGAGGCAATCCCGACATTCACAACGATCTTTCGATTTACTTTCGTCGGGATCTTTTCTTAAAGACACAATTCTAATTTTAAGGTCATCATTTATTGACGGATTCTTGCCAGTTCAGCATAAAAATTGTTTACACTTGCCGGAATAGTTGTGCTTCGATTTCGAGACGTTAGAACAAGTCAACTCACCAAATCATTGTCCAAGTCACACAAGTACAGTCAATCCGTTGATATGAAATGCTCTTGTTGTGTCCATCAATATTGGTATATGACTTAAGTACGACTCGAGTCCGAGTCAATCGACTCGTGTGGCCAACTGAGCTGTCGACTTCATTATGAAAACCAAAAAAGTGCGGCAGCAGAAAGAAATAACCACTTTAAGAACACAGCCTCTTAGACACAGGTTTTATCAAGAAGACCAACTGAAATAACGATCGGACACTCCCACTGGCGAGGAAGAAAGATGCGATTATTAGAATGTGCAGATGATTAAAACAAAATGGGGTTTACTCGTGAAATATTTACTTTCATAAGCTCCACCATTTCAAAAGAATAAAAATTGCTTTTACGCCGTCTCTTGTAAGCAGTCACCTACTGTAGTACTCCTATGCTTCCTATAGAAATGGCGATATGAACAAGGACGGTTCAGTAAAATGTCTTCGTGCCCGAGTTGAGAATTTGAAACCTTTCAGCAAAATATAATCATAAACAAACGAATAAACAACAAGATTTGACTCTTTTAATGCCTGACATTTTGATGTGGAAGCAGACGATAGGTAAATTGTACTTTCTAATTGGTAGACTTTCTCTGGACCAGAGAGCTATATCCGGACGAGAGTTTATATTTAGACAAAGCAACTAATTAGTTAGAGTGTTGTTGTTTTTTTTTGCAAACAACAACTTCCCATCATCCATTATTTTTTTTAGCTGTAGAGGAGCTGTAATCACAACAGATTATTGGTGTTGGTAAGTCTTCTTGACCTTCGTGTCTCGTTATCGAATAGCAAAAGAAATTGTCTTCGTATACCAGACTCATGTCTCATGCTTCTTTTGATTCTATACAGTGTTTCCCTAGTCTAGGCTGGAAAGGGTCGTACGATCATTTTGCTCCTCTTGTGGAATCGACAGACTTGATGAATATGTGCTAGTGTTTGTCTGTCGTCCGAATACTGGTACAGATCCTTGTGTCGATTTGTAATTGTTAAATAGATGTTATCTGACTCAGTAGTGACTGGTTTGCCGTGTGAAAATTGTGCTTGGATCAATTCCTGGTAAGAAAAAAGTTATGAGTTCAATACGAGCAAGCCATGAAAGTTAACTTCGCAATAAGTCTCTGAGACTGTTCTTGTCTTTGTTTTCAGATGACGATACTCGCGCAATCATCAGGTGCAGCATACAAACCAAGACTCCCATGTCATGGTAACTCAGTACAACCTGAAACATGCGTGTCACAGCAGCTTGGACAACGATGGAGGTCGACAATGTGGCCCACGTGGCGGTGAGCATGCCGTGAAGCCAAGTATTGCACTTCAGCGAGTAGGACCCATCCACCATCTTCAGTATTTCCCGGGATTGAAGAAACGTTTCCTGCAAATCTGCTACCAGAGAGAATTCACCAAGATTGAAGAGCTACAATTGCCTGTCGTCACTTCTCTATACACTGCTCTTTCTTCAGACAGAAGTTTTCTCTCTTCTATTTGTCCGTCCTATCTGCTTCCTCACTCCCATGTATCTTGCAACGACAAGTTTCATTTCATTTCCCCTGGTCCTAAATGGGATTTCTAGCAGGCTGTCTAATTCACAGTTCGTATGGTTTCTGGTGGGCCTTGAAGTTGGTAAAGAATCTATAAATAAATCATATGTTTTCTGATACTGTCTCTGTTGTTCTGATAGTTTGTACAGTTGTTCCAACAACGTCTACACATTTTGCGTGACTTGATCCGACTACTTGTATTTACTCTTCCATTAATCTTCCCCGCGTTTTCTTGGCCCACCTTCTCTTCTTTATCTTCCCTCTGGATTTCAGACATCGCTATATTTTGTTACATCGTTGTTGTTTTTTTTATCCCTTATACTTTGCTTTATCTATCGTTTTCAGCGTGTATAATAATGCTTGCTGTGTGATGTTTTCTTTCGACAAAAGCTAAATAGTTATTTTTCCAATACAAAATTTATCGTAAACGTTTACTAACGGGAGTAGCAATGACTAAATCGTTTAAAATATATTGACATGTTCTGGACTGCATTTCTCAGAAGAGTGAGAAGAGAGATCAGAAGAAATATATTAATATGAAAGAAAATGGTGAATAGAAAGTGGATTAAGTAAAACAAGTTTATGAAGACAAAGAAATGGAAAGTGAAGAAGAAGAAGAAGAAGAAGAAGAAGAAGAAAAGAAGAAGGAAAAGAAGAAAAAGCAGAACACAATTATAAAGGAGTCTCGGAGAATAAGACGAAAACGAATGAAGTGGCGAAAAACATGTACAAAAGTAACACTAAGAACAGAACTAAAAGAAAAAGATGTATGCTCTCAGACGAAACGTAATGATTGCGTTATCTGACCTAGCTAGCAACTTGGACCACACACTCTTGAAGATGTGGGTGGCTACGTCAACTTTTATCATACACAAGTGTACATGTGTTGCTTATCTGTATACATCATTAGCGTGTAATCATCACTGACGTGTAATCATCACTGATGTGTCTCCTTACAACGAATGAATAAATATTTGAAGTTGGACCTACATAACAAAGAGCACAGGGGTTCCTGTCAAATTTAGCTCATATGAGAATTGTTTACGTCATGGAAGCGATGAACCAATTATGATATTGGGTATTTTCAAAACTGAATCACTTATGATTTTGCATTCATTAAACTGTTTTCGGAAAAGGATAGCGTTTTGTCGCCCTCATTCGATGAATAAATCATGAAAATGTCAACATGTGTATAAAAAAAAACTTTTGATCAGGGAACATTCTATGAAAAAAAGAGTCACTTTCACAGACAACGCTGTCATCAATGGACTTCTAAAACTGACATCCTCAAAGTATCTAGTCCATTGAATTGTATTCACTTCCGTCATTATTGGCGGGTTATTGCTTGTACTAAAATTAATACTCAAGTCCAGAACAAATGGGTGTGTTAATGTGATCTACTAATGCATTGGTTGGACAATTTATGGTACGACTCCTTACAGGAGACGTAGAAAACATTCCAGATAGTTGTGACGTCACGCATTAAACATTCACCGTAATTTGTGCATTTATCTGTACTTAGGCTTTGCTTGGGAGAAATCACGGGACGTTTACATAGATATATCAAAATTCAGATGTAGTGATAATAAGTGATAATAAGGGGGCGGGGGGGGGGAGGGGCAGCTAATCTACTGAATCAGTACTTTGGCATAGTCTACACAAAAGAGGACTGCTTCAAGATCCAAGAGCCTATAGATATATTTCAAAGAGATATGGATCAAGCTGTCATTTCAATTCATAAATACAATTGCAGCAATATATTGACAAACTAACTAAAACATGTAAAGCATACAGCATTAAAATCAACGTAGAAAAAACTGAAGTCACTAAAATAGGATCATAGGATTAAAACTGATAGTTAAAGCTTATTTTCTTATCTTAGAAATAAACAAAGAACAAAAGACAAAGTAGGCCCTTTCATAGACAGTCCATGAAAAATATTAAATGAGAATAGGTAGAAATCAGCTAATCTACTCAATCAGGGCTTTGGCAAAGTCTGCACAAGAGAAAACTACTCCAAGATCTCAGAGCTTACAGATATTTTCCAAAGGGACATGGATACAAAGAGATTAAGATCAGTGTGAATTACAGAGGAAATTGTTTTGTTTTTTTTAAATTGGAGGGGTTGTTAGTGGATAAATATCCAAGCCAAAATGGTATTCATTGGAAATTGCTGTTTCAAATTAGAGACAAACTAGAAAAACCGTTGGCTATATTATGTTCTCAATCACTTTTGCATGGGATGGGAAAGATGCAGGAGTGATCTCTTTATTCAAAAAGAACAAGAAATCAGATCCAGAAAATTATAAACCGGTGATTTTAACAAGCAGTTTGTAAATTGTTAGATGTTAGAGTCGATAATCAAAGAAAACATTGTAATGCATTTAGACAAGCTTAATCTAATCAGAAATAGTCAGCATGGGTTTACTAGAGGGAGGTCGTGCTTAACAAATCTATTAGAATTCACGGAGGAGGTTACTAAAATGATAGATAAAGGGAAAGGGGAGACAGTTAATGTCATTTGTCTTGATTTTACAAAGGCCTTTGATAGAGTACCTCATTCAAGATTATTTCGAAAGTTAAAATGAAATGGAATAGGTGGGGAAGTTGCCAAATGGATTGAAAATTGGTTAATGGGACGAAGGCAGAGGGTGGGCGTAAATAAGGAGTACTCTGAGTGGTGTGAAGTAAAAAGTGGAGTGCCACAGGGCTCGGTTTTGGTACCAATTTTGTTTCAGATAAATAAATGATTTGGACATTGATATGGGATCCATGGTTGCAAAATTTGCTGATGACACAAAACTATGCAGTAGTGTCTCATCTAAAGCGAAAGTGGATATATATGGAGGTTGGATTTAGATAAAATTAAAGAATGGTATGTAAGCTGGCAAATGGAGTTTAATGTAGATTAATGTACAGTCATCCACATGGGAAGATCCAATATGGAATATAATTACAGAATGGGAGAGAACAATATTAGAAAGATAAATAAGGAAAGGGACCTAGGGGTTATAATAGATCATACAGGAAAAGTATCTGGGGTAGTTGTCTCGCCGCCGCGATTCAATTTCAACCAGTGTTCGTAAAGCGATCTCAGTCCCGCCAGGCGGAGCGATAGCGCGGGTTTGCGGAAAACGCTCGCCTGCCTTTCCCCGTAGAGCTATTGGGGTGCCGTTTGTTGTGGCGTCTCCTCCACCGAGGTGCGCTTCTCTGGTCCGTATCAGGAAACGTTGTCCGTCCGTGGTGATTTATCTAAGGCTTAGAACAGAGCTCGACAGTTCGTCTCGCTGGTGGTCAGACTCTCGCAAAGAGCTTGTGACCGGCAAATGGAAAGCAGGAATCGTGCCTCAAGGCCCTATGTTCTCCGGGGGGGGGACCAACCCTCGGGAGAAGGGCAGGCCAAATTGTCTCTAGTCCCATTGAAATTCATCGCCGAGGTCGTTGGGATCCGTTCTGCACAGAGCGCTGCCATCCCTCCTCGAGCGAACCCGGTCGGTCGGTCGTCTGGTGCGTGTAGGGGCCCCTGTCAGGCGGTCCTAGGTCGACGGAGTGAGGGACGGGTGGAACAACCGTCCGTCCGTTCTGTCAGTCGGTCCCTTCGGCCGTCCCAGTGAGGCTTTTTACACACCCGTTCTCCGCCGACCGGTGTATGCGCTACGTACGTCTCCAACAGATATCTGGTTGATCCTGCCAGTAGTCATATGCTTGTCTCAAAGATTAAGCCATGCATGTCTAAGTTCACATTATCTCACGGTGAAACCGCGAATGGCTCATTAAATCAGTCGAGGTTCCTTAGATGACACGATCCTACTTGGATAACTGTGGCAATTCTAGAGCTAATACATGCTTACCAAGCTCCGACCCTCGCGGAAAAAGCGCTTCTATTAGTTCAAAACCAATCGTCGTTTCCCCTCGCGGGGTTGCGGCGTCCCCACTGGTGACTATGGATAACTTTGTGCTGATCGCATGGCCTCATGTGCCGGCGACGCATCTTTCAAATGTCTGCCCTATCAAATATCGATGGTACGTGACATGCCTACCATGTTTGTAACGGGAAACGGGGAATCATGGTTCGATTCCGGAGAGGGAGCACGAGAAACGGCTACCACATCCAAGGAAGGCAGCAGGCGCGCAACTTACCCACTCCCGGCACGGGGAGGTAGTGACGAAAAATAACAATACTCTTTCGAGGCCCCGTAATTGGAATGAGTACACTTTAAACCCTTTAACGAGGATCTATTGGAGGGCAAGTCTGGTGCCAGCATCCGCGGTAATTCCAGCTCTAATAGCGTATATTAACGTTGTTGCAGTTAAAAAGCTCGTAGTTGGATCTCAGGCGCAGGCGGGCGGTCCAGCTCGCGCCGGTTCACTGCCCGTTGTCTCCTGCCCTACCGTCTGCCGGCTCTCTCTCACGGGTGCTCTTCGCTGAGCGTCCTGGGTGGCCGGCGCGTTTACTTTGAAAACATTAGAGTGTTCAAAGCAGGCCTCGGCTGCCTGAATAATGGTGCATGGAATAATGGAATAGGACCTCGGTTCTATTTTGTTGGTTTTTGGAACTGGAGGTAATGATTAACAGGGAAAAACGGGGGCATTCGTATTGCGGCGTTAGAGGTGAAATTCTTGGATCGCCGCAAAACGAGCTACTGCGAAAGCATTTGTCAAGAATGTTTTCATTAATCAAGAACGAAAGTCAGAGGCTCGAAGACGATCAGATACCGTAGTAGTTCTGACCATAAACGATGCCGACTAGCGATCCGCAGGAGTTGCTTCGATGACTCTGCGGGCAGCTTCCGGGAAACCAAAGTGTTTGGGTTCCGGGGGAAGTATGGTTGCAAAGCTGAAACTTAAAGGAATTGACGGAAGGGCACCACCAGGAGTGGAGCCTGCGGCTTAATTTGACTCAAAACGGCCAACACTGAAATAACTGACATGCCGAGACCACTTTCCTTGGGTCTAATATGGAACTGGTGCTGGATTTAGACCCTCAGAAATCTGGGATTATGCCCTCTGTGGCTCGGTTGGTCTGCATCCAGTGTTTGAAAAAGGAATTGACGGAAGAGCACTATCAGGAGTGGAACCTGCGGCTTAATTTGACTCAGGACGCAAACAATGTAGAACGACTGACAAATCGAGAGCACTTTCGTTGGGTCTGATAGTGAATGTGTGTTGGTATTAGACCCACGGAAGACAGGTCAGCTCTCTAACCTTCTTATGAAGGATCGCTACGGAAACCGTGCCTTAACACCGCGGAAACCGCAGGCTTCAGATACCTGGTCATGGACAAACAAAAGCCCTCGATTAATTCGTCTTGACCAAAAAATGAACGGGTGCTGGAAATAGACCATCGGAAGACAGGTCAGTTTTACCCTACAAATGACAGGGCGTTGCTTCGGAAATCCTGCTCAACTCGAGAGGAACCGCAGACATTTGTTCATGTACCAGGCTGATAAGCCAATGGCGCGAGGCTTCCATGTTAGGGATAACGACCGGACGCTTGTTAGCCGGAATCCCGCCCAAATTCTCAGCACCACTGCAATGGGAGGTTTCGATATGGTCGGGACCTGGGAATCGCGCCTCAACCCTACCAGGTCGAGCCACAGAAAGAGGTCTCTTCCATCCGCTGATCAAAGCGGGCGGATAGCTGCTCGATATTCACCCTAAACAGCGATGGGGTGCGAAACCACCAACATCAGACTTAGTTCCTGGTCGGGGTATCGAAAACAGAAGAGCAGCGACCTCACTGTGAACTGTCGAGACTCACTCCTTGACCACGAGATATGTCCGCAAACCAGGCGAACAACATCTCCGTGACATTACCAGGCTTGTCCCCTGGTTAAATGCACTTCAGCTTCGATATCTACCTCTGTACGCTATCAGCCATACCAATGGACGCAGAAGAGATGCAGACCAGCGGACATTGCACACCTGCCCCACTGTGTCAACATCCCAGGTGGTGGGGAATGCTAGGCATACCATCCCTGCATAGAAGCCAAGAAAAAAAAGGGAGAAAGAGATATCCCACTCACATGCAAATGCTACGTTTCTGGCAGGAGGTGACGATCATGGGGTACAGACACACTGGACTGCCTCTCTTCCGGGTAAACAAGTCCATCTCATATATCATCACATATCATCATCGCACCCTATAGACACGAGTAGTGAAGACTCGATAGTCTGGTAAGACAACTTCCATTAAAAGAGAAAACTCTGATCATAAACAACTGCTGCCTTGCAGATAGGCTGGGGACAGCCAAAGGCTAAGGAGGGCATCCCTACAGAAATGCCTGTTGAAATCGGATGCACGGGGCCGCAAGCCTAACAAAACAGTGCAACGTAAATCGCAGCATGATGACAGTACAACCGATTAGAAAAACGCATGGCGCTCATCCTGCGGAGTCCCGCCAGTCAGCGACAGTGCCGGGCCTCACGCCTCGAAGGGGCCCACCCTTGACTACTGGTGGTCACCCACCCATGTGTCGTGGAGTCAAGGCACATGGCTATGGGGCAACTTCTATTGACCAAAACCTCAAGACCCTCAAAATACTACAGTGGAATGCGGAGGGAGGGAGTCATTAACAAAAAACTTTCCCTAACACATCACCTGCATGAAGGTAAGATTGACGTGGCATGTATCCAGGAAACGCACCTCAACAATAATCATAAATTCTCAATCAGAGGATACCAGACCTTCCGTCTAGATAGAGAAGGCAACAAAGGAGGGGTCCTGATACTGACCAGAAACTGCATACCGAGTAGCGCGGTATCTGTCAATCACACCGGACAAGCAGAAATTGTAGGAGTTGACATAATGGCTCAAGAGACGAAGCTCCGCATTTTCAATCTGTACGGACCACCAAATAGAGACCTATCGCTCTCGAGTATGGAGGTCAGAGACTCCAACTGCATAGTAGTTGGAGATTTCAACAGCCACTCGGAGAGATGGGGATACTCTGACACAGACAGCAGAGGTGACGAAGTGGAAGATTGGGAGATAGATGCAAATCTCTCCCTAATCAATAGGCCGTAGGATAGCCCTAGCTTCTATTCAAGAACATGGCATACCACCTCAACTCCAGATTTGACCTTCTCCACACAGGACATACACCATAAAATAGACCGCCAGGTGCTAAACCAACTGGCAGGTAGCGACCACAGGCCGATCAGGCTAACCATTGACATGGAAGTAGGCCCACAGGAAACAAAACCGCTCCCACGTTGGAATTACAAACGAGCCGACTGGGACAGATTTGCAATCCTGACAGATGGGCTGTGTGAAACCATCAACACACGAAACACCAAAATAAAGCCCATGGTGGAGAGCCTAAGCAAGGCAATAATGCAAGCCGCCACTGAAACCATCCCAAGAGGTGCTAGGAAAAACTATAAGCCCTACTGGAATGATGAGTTGCAGAAAGTGGAAGATGCAGTAACAATTGCTAGGAACATGGCAGAGCGAGAAAAATCCATGGAGGCAAACATCGCCATCAAAGCCGCCACGGCGAAGTACAAACACACTCTCAAGCAAACAGCAAGAGAAAGCTGGAAAAATAAAACGGAAAGTCTAAACCTGGACAAAGACGGGAACAAGCTATGTCAGAGCCATGAACGACGAAACCCCGTCAAATAAACAAATTACTATCAAGCAGGGCGAGAACTTGATCACAGGTAAGAAAGCCGCAAACGCCTTTGTCGATCACTATGCCAGAGCAAACCACATCGAGGTCCCTGCAGATAAGCATACAGACATTAGCGAAGAGCTAAAGGGGCACGAAAACATGAATACGGCACCTGAAGAGCACATGATGGCCAAATTAACAATGCGCGAAATGGAAGAGGCTATGAGAACACTAAAGAAAAGGAAATCTCCCGGATAA
The DNA here is from genome assembly GCA_036924085.1 of Ariolimax columbianus. Lineage (NCBI taxonomy): Eukaryota > Metazoa > Mollusca > Gastropoda > Stylommatophora > Arionidae > Ariolimax > Ariolimax columbianus. The sequence continues at coordinate 82,123,515 of JAVGWX010000008.1, forward strand.
GACGGGATAACAAACGAAATGCTGATGGGGCTGGGCCAAACAATGAAGAGGAAACTGCTATCGGTCATGAACCAAAGCTGGAAAAGGGGAATTGTACCACAGGCATGGAAAGACGCAATACTGGTACCAGTACCAAAAACAGGAAAGGACAAAACAGATCCAAATGGATACAGGCCCATAAGCCTACTGAGCTGTGTCGGCAAGCTGATGGAACGGATGATAAACACCAGACTGATGTGGCATCTGGAAGAAAAACGAATACTAATTCCACAGCAAGCCGGCTTTAGACAGCACAGATCCACTGAGGACCAGGTCATCCTCATAGCCCAGGAGATAGAAGATGCCTACCAGGCACAGAAACACACAGTAGCTGTTTGGGTGGATCTGGAAAAGGCATTTGACAAAGTCTGGAAAGATGGACTTAGAGTCAAGCTAAGAAGAAGTGATGTTTGTGGGAAGATGTACAAGTGGATCAACCACTACCTCAAACAAAGAACGGCCAGAGTCCAAGTACAAGGGCAGATGAGCAAAAAGGTGACACTCGAGCAGGGAGTACCCCAAGGGGGAGTATTGTCACCCACACTCTTCCTGGTATATATAAACGATATTACAGAGAATATACCAAGAAGAGTCCATAGCTCAATGTTTGCAGACGATCTGGCTATGTGGACCTCTGAAAAGAATCTCACCATAGCAAGAAATCGGATGCAGACGGCCCTAACATCGCTGGAAGAGTGGGCGAACTCATGGCTGGTCAAAATAAACGAGGAGAAAACCACGTGCACAATATTCTCGCTTTCATTAAAACCCCAAAGTACCAAATTAAGTCTAAATGGCAAAATCCTGCAGCCAAACGACAACCCAACCTATCTGGGAGTCACATTTGATCAGCGCATGACATGGAAAAGTCCGATTGAAAGAAACCGAATGAAAGCCAGAGAAAGAATGGCAATCATGAGGAAACTTGCTGGCACAAGCTGGGGAGCAGATGAAGGCATACTAAAGAAACTGTACACTGGAAGAGTGAGACCAGTTCTCGAGTAGGGCATTGCGGCATGGACAACAGAAGCGAAGGCGAACTTCGATAAAGTAAACAAACTTCAAAACCAAGCCATGAGAATTATAACAGGTGGCATGAAGTCAACACCAATTGTAGAACTTGAAAAGATTACAAACTGCAATCCATGACCGATAGAAGAGACTGCAGAGCCCAGCTGCAGTCAGAGAAACTCCGAAGACTGACCGACCATCCAATGCACCAGAGACTAAACAATTTGGGAAATGGGAAACTAAAGCGGAGAAACTCTGCAGAAATAGCCAAAGCAAAGATGCACGAAGATCCCATAAACGCACTAACAACACCAAAACCAATCACTACTGTACGAAAACCTACCTGGAGGCAAGATATATTTCCAGAGGTGGTAGAAAATATACCAGGTATTGGAAACAAAAACTGCCAGACTGAAAAAGAAAGGAGAGATACTACCCTAAGCTTTATATCGAAAAGCTACCCAAGCATGGACTGGACCCATGCATACACCGACGGTTCTGTAACAAACACTACACAGAACGGAGGGGCAGGGGCATTCCTGAACCAACCAAATGGCAGACAAATAACACTGTCATTCGCTACTGGTAAGTACACAAGCAATTTCAGAGCGGAGGCAGAGGCACTGAGGGCGGCAGTGGAAGAAATGGTGACACATAAAGAAAATGAAAGCCATATAGTCCTGCTTACAGATGCTCTTGGCGTAGTCACAGCGCTAAAAAGCCAGAAAAACACTGAGCTCAATGACTTAAGAGCAGCACTCTGCAAACTGTGCCAGCAGTTCGCACAAAAAGGGTAGTGGTACAGTGGGTCCCATCCCACTGCAACATCCAAGGCAGCGAGGAGGCAGACAGACTGGCAAAAGAAGGTGCAAGACTACCACAAACAGATACTAGTATGACGTACGAAGAGTCAAAACGGCTTATCAAAGCCAAATACATGACCAAATGGGAAACCGAACATACTGGTTACACCAAAAACGATGCCTATTACCAGTTGAACCGAAGAGAGCAGGTCGTTGTCTTCAGACTTCGCACTGGCCACAATAGACTGAGGTACCACCTATTCAACAAATTGAAGATAGGTGGTACCGACGAATGCCCGTTCGGTGCCGGTAAAATGACCGCTGAACATCTGCTGCAGAACTGCCCGACATACGAGGATCAGAGGGAGCAGATGTGGCCATCACCAGTGGAACTGCAAGACAAGCTCTATGGCAGCGGCGACAGCCTCAGAATGACCGCCGCTTTTTTCGAAAAAATAATGGTTACTGTCTGACTGCGTACGAAGAAGAAGAAGAAGAAGATACAGGAAAGGTGAATGAGCAAGTTCAGGTAGCAGAGAAAAAGGCAAATTCAATGTTAGGTCTGATAAAAAGAAATATAAACATAGGAGCAAGGAAGTGATAGTCAAACTGTATGAAGCTTTAGTTAGTCCTAGATTGGAGTACTGTGTACAGGTGTGGAGTCCTTATCATAGAGGGGATATAAACATACTGGAAATAATACAAAAAAGAGCGACAAAGCTCATAGCTGGATTCCAGAATTACAGTTATGAGGAAAGACTCAGAAAAACTGGCCTAAAGTGTCTCAAAAAGAGAAGAATTCGAGGTGACTTAATACAGATTTATGAAATGATCAGAGGAACGGATAAATTAGACTATAACAAGTTTTTTTTCAAAATACAGCCACCCACAAGACCAAGAGGGCATAGCTACAAATTAACTAAAGAGAGGTCCAGATTAGATATTCTGAAATATTTTTTGTCAGAGAGTGGTGAATGCTTAGAATGCATTGCCACAGGAGGTAGTGGAGGCAGGGACAATTAATGCATTTAAGAATAAATTAGATGCCCATAGCTGTTAGAGAAAGGTAATGTAAATGAAACTGGTTGTATACAGACTTCGCAGAGTCTTCTGAAACCAGTATAAAGACGTTAATTTAAACAAGTATAGAATCCCTGTACTGTCGTGGTAAAGATTCAGTTAACACGCCAATGTGGCATAATTGGGAATATGGTGTTCGGCCCATATTTTTCTTGACCAATGGCACACTATAAATAATGGGTCAAACATAACCCCAGCCGCCTTCCTTTTCCTATATTATTCTGTACCAAATTTCGTAGGCTGAATCGATCAGAGGAACAGTTTTGTGATAGGAAAAATACCGTACCAATTGGGAACTCTGGTATCTCGGCTTGAAAGTCAGTGCTCTAACAATTGCGCTACCTCGGCTCTGTTTTAGCACAGCCAGCCGGATATTCCAGGTAGGTTCAAAAAGTTCCCGGAATAGTCGACTCGTGTTTGAATTAAAGATGATCTTTAGGAGAATATTTATTTATAAGTTAGTAGTAGCCTTGACGAATTGACACAGCAGACGTGACTTCACATACATCTCGAACAGAAGTTACATAATTTTGTTTGTGTGTTGTGCTCGTTGAAGTTGAAAATGTCCTTGATTGAACAACGTACAAATGTCAAATTCTGTGTTTTGCTTGAGAAGTCACCATCAGAGACACAAACATTGCTTAATAAATCATATGGTGAAATGGTAATGAAGAAATCGCAAGTATCTGAGTGGTACAAGCGTTTCTGTGAAGGTCGTGATAGTGTCGTGGTAGTGGACGACCGGCAAACTTGATCAACAATGAAAACATTGAGCGTGTTCGAAACGTTGTGTGTGCTGACAGAAGCCTTAGTGTCGAGAAAATAGCCTCAGAAGTTGGAATATCAGTTGGAAGTTGCCACAGTATTATCCACAATGAACTGCACATGTACCGTGTTTGTCTGCACATGGTTCCCAAAATATTAACTCTTGAACAGAAAGAAATAAGATTGACCCTGGCATGAGACCTAATCACAATGGCTGATCAAAATATCAATTTTCTCAAGAACATAATCACATGAGATGAGACTTGGTATTTTGTGTACGATCCTCAGACAAAACGTCAGTCCTCTGAACGGAAATCTCCCACATCTCCCCGGACACAGACATGTCGTTTGGACAAGAGCAAAGGAAAAGTTATGTTGGAAGTTTTTTTTATTCCCAGAGTATTGTTTACCATGATTTCATTCTTGAAGGCCGAACGGTTAACATGGAAATATACGTTGATATCTTTCGTCGTCTAAGAAGAAAACGACCAGAAAAATGGAGGACAAAGCTGGATTATGCTGCATGACAATGGGCCGTCATATAAATCCCTACTGGTGAAACAGTACCTCGCAAAGCACACTGTGATTACCGTGTGGAACTGCCTACATATTCTCTCCACCTGGCACCGGTTGATTTTTTTTTTGTTCCATTGACTGGAATGTGCACGAAAAGGACAGCGATTAAAGGATGCTGAGGAGGTTACCACCAATGCGACAAGACAGCCGAGCGAGGTGTCAAAGAATGGGTTCCACCAATGTTTCCAGCAGCTGTATGCACGTTGGCAAAAGTGTGTAGTTGCCAAAGGGAACTACTTTGAAGGAAATGTAGTGTTGATAATTCTATTGTAACTTATTTCTCTACAATCCACTAATTCCGGGAAGCTACCTCGTATTAGACCAGCTGTAGTGTTGCTTGTACTGGTAGCTACTCGAGCTGAGCTCTCCATTCCTGAAGGATTAACTCTGGGGAGATTTCTTCTCATTTCCATGAGAGCGAGGTGACGTAACGAATATATTGGTGTACCTCCAGGTAACATGCTTGGTTTTTAGGGACACCTTTAGGTCTTTGTACTATTCGTACACCTTGGGTGCTAAGCAAAGGTACTCTGTATCTCAGAAGCGGATAAAATCAACAACAATTAAACGAATAAACAAAAACATTACAAGAAGAAAGTACTTGCATCACATCTGCGCCTGTCTAATTTGATGAAAGCTACTTGAATGAGTGTTGCATTTAAAGACCTATTTCATTTTATATCCATATTTGTGTTTGCTGTTTTTGGCGTGTTGCTCACTCTAATTAATTGCTTAATTGACGTTCACGTGTTTGTACAAGCATGTATTTGTTTGCGTGTTTGTATGTGTTTCTGTGTGAATGTTTATATGTGAGTATGTGAGTGCCTGGTACTGTTTTAATCTCTTTCTATAGATTGTGTATGTGTATATTTCTAATGAAATCAGTTATTGATTTTTTTCAATTATGTTCTGGTCGAAAAAAAACACATTTGGTAAACTGTATCACTTCCGCGACACTACGATATTCTCGTTGACTGAAAATAAAAAGGTTAATCGTCCGTACGAGTGCCGGGTCTCTATTTTTAAAAAAAGGAAAGACTGTCTCCAATACAGCTTTATATTTGCCATAAAGGTTTATTTAAGATGGATGTGTATGGTGCTAGCTCTCTCATAATGCATGTAAAATTCAGGAACTATTGCCGTAAATAACACACAAAGTGCTTCGAGCAGGTTTTTATACTAGAGAGCAGCCTATGTTAGTGATATATATTGCATCACCAGAAGCGGAACGTAGAAGACAGGTATAACAAATATACATTGAATTGTTTATTGCACTCTGCTCATGTTATTTGTCGAAATGTGTGTGAGTGTGCATACATGTGCATGTAAGTGCGCGTGTGTGTGCGTGCGTGCGTGCGTGCGCGCGCGCGCACACGTACGTACGTACGTACGTACATGTTGCTAGACGAGTGTGAGTGGGTATGAGTGTAAGTCTGATAGATTCAGTATACTAAAATCGATTGCCAAACCCGAACTAGAAGACATGCCAGCTGTCTCCTGCAAACAAAAAGTCTAAAATTTATTATGCGCCTGTCCAGGGATAGCATAGAGAGGAGTTCCCAGGTGGTGTAAGGTTGTGCACTGAAATTATTTCATAAATGTTTTTTTTTTGTTGGCTTTTCATCCAACTAATTGATTATACTGCGGAATGGAGGTATTGGTAGTGGGTGAGAAGGGGAGGAAATAATTGTTTACATTTTTAAAACTGTTCTGTTCTGTTCTAGGAGTCGACTTCACTTCACTCCGGGAATACCCATAGGTGCTCAGTCTCTCTCAGCTGATGGCGCAAAGTGTAGATGCTGATGGTGTCTGTAGCATGTTGGTTGTACACCTTCCTGTTTCGTCCTCTCAGGTTCCCTGATCCACTGAATCCTAATTTGATTCCAAAGTGCCGCAGCCTGTGCCTTGCAGACTCGCATTTCTCATCCAAATATGATCCATTTCTTATCACAGACTCATCCAAAGCAGTGTCGTTTTCCAGCAAGGTGGTCCTTGATAACCTTCACTATCTCATCTTTATCCATGTCCACTGTGCCACTGATAATTTTTCAAACTATGAGGTTAGATGTGTGGATAAACAAAAACAGATTGTGTGTCCGTCGGTAAGGTTAGATATTACACCAGCTTTATTACAGAGTACGCAAATGAACCACAAAGATCACAAGCGTCATCTAAGCGCACAGAACACACCCACCAACTTCAATGAAAGGAAAATGCTCACTCCGAAATCAAACTCTAGACCTCCATCTGATGAATGCGTCTCGTTGCAAGAGAGATAGGAGTTATGGGACTCGGTTAATTAGAGAACCCTTCTTTCCTTTATTACATTCCTATAAAAGATGTACCGACAATGGACGCAAAGACAAGTATATTGTGAAATATACACACCGGATAACAACCAAGAAAGGAAAGTAGTAGACAATGCTAAGTTAATAATGATAACCATTTAGTTCTAAACACGGAAATACTGCACACCAGAAACGGGCACTTTTAATTAACAGAGACACTACGCTACAAGCTTCGAGTACTGACTTCTCAGCTTGTGTCTGCTAATTTGATGAAAGCTATTTTGATGAATGCATCACTTGAAAGCACATCTGAGTTTATATTCATTACAATAGTTTTAGGTAAGTTTGCTGAAACTAATTTGTTGCTTAATTGGTGTGCACGAGTCTGTATGTGCGCGCGATTGGTTACCAGTGTTGAGTGTGTTCTTATATGTGTGTGTGTGTGTGTGTGCGTGCGTGCGTGCGTGCGTGTGTGTGTGTGTGTGTGCATGTTTGGTTCTGGTTTAACCCTTTTGGCAAATTATGTATTTACACATCCATAAAGAAGTCAATTTATGTTATATCTATAATGTTCAGATAAAAAAGTAATTATCAATAAATACAATCAAGGAGACGAAAAACAATATTGATTCAAATTAATAAAAGGTTCATCCAACTTTTGGATACCTGAACACCTATGTTGGAAAGGAAAGAATAGGGTCATTATACTGATCTATATGTGGCAAAAGGCCAGCAACTTCGTCATGCGAATTAAATTGCTACAGGCACCACAACCGCAGAAACACGCAATGCGTTTTAGCCCACGTTTCCTATAGGAAGCAACCTCCAATGGTGGTCCTATTTATTGTAAGAGCGAAATGGATGAAGAGAAGAAGAATGGGGTGATTCTAATGATGTTAACGCAAGGCATATATCATCCCAACACTGGGAACACATAAATAATAGAATGACGTTTTACGCGAGAACTACATTCGCTTATTTGTTGATTTACGTTTGAAAATCTTTGCAATTGGCCACGACGAACATGCATGTAAACATGTGCACGCCCAATAATCTACAGATCACTTGAAAAAGTGTATTAGAGCAGGTGGTTGAAAGTAAAAATGAATCGATCGAAATGGGAAATTACATATGCTACTGTCTTTTTTAATGTAAAACCGCATTTCAAATTCCACCCCCAACTCATAATACGTCTCCCCATTCCCACTCTTCTTCAGTCGCTTCCTGCAACCCGTCTAGAAGTGCAGTGATCCTATATGGGCGTGAAATTATCCTTTTCTTTCACTAACGAAGGACACAATTATGCAGTAAAGAAAATACAAATCAACTGGAAATCAATGACAAATGTAGCTAATTAAATATGTTTCTGATTTAGTGTGTTCGATTAGATGATTATTTAATGGGCTTGGGTTTGTGTGTGAGTTTGTGTGGAGCGAGTGTGTGTGAATGTCTCCACTAATGTAACGCGTAGAGCGAGTGTGTGTGAATATCTCCACTAATGTATGGAGCGAGTGTGTGTGAATGTCTCCACTAATGTGTGGAGCGAGTGTGTGTGAATGTCTCCACTAATGTGTGGAGTGAGTGTGTGTGAATGTCTCCACTAATTTCTGGAGCGAGTGTGTGTGAATGTCTCCACTAATGCAGCGCGTGGAGCGAGTGTGCATGAATGTCTCCACTAATGTGTGGATTGAGTGTGAATGTCTCCATTGATGTGTGGAGCGAGTGTGTGAATGTCTCCACTAATGCAGCGCGTGGAGCGAGTGTGCATGAATGTATCCACTAATGTATGGAGCAAGTGTGTGTGACTGTCTCCACTAATGTATGGAGCAAGTGTGTGTGAATGTCTCCACTAATGTGTGGAGCGAGTGTGTGTGAATGTCTCCACACATATGTGTAGTGAGTGTTTGTGAATGTCTCCACTAATGCAGCGCGTGGAGCGAGTGTGCATGATTGTCTCCACTGATGTGTGGAGTGAGTGTGTGTGAAAGTCTCCACTAATGTGTGGAGTGAGTGTGTGTGAATGTCTCCACTAATGTGTGGAGCGAGTGTGCATGAATGTCTCCACTAATGTGTGGAGTGAGTGTGTGTGAATGTCTCCACTAATGCAGCGCGTGGAGTGAGTGTGCATGAATGTCTCCACTAATGTATGGAGCGAGTGTGTGTGAATGTCTCCCCTAATGTGTGGAGTGAGTGTGTGTGAATGTCTGCACTAATGTATGGAGCGCGTGTGTGTGAATGTCTCCACTAATGTGTAAAGCGAGTGTGTGTGAATGTATCCACTAATGTGTGGAGTGAGTGTGTGTGAATGTATCCACTAATGTGTGGAGCGAATGTGTGTGAATGTCTCCACTAATGTATGGAGTGAGTGTGTGTGAATGTCTCCACTAATGTGTGGAGCGAGTGTGTGTGAATGTCTCCACTAATGTGTGGAGTGAGTGTGAATGTCTCCACTAATGTATGGAGTGAGTGTGTGTGAATGTATCCACTAATGCAGCACGGGGAGCGAGTGTGCATGAATGTCTCCACTAATGTGTGGAGGGAGTGTGTGTGAATGTCTCCACTAATAGGTGGAGCGAGTGTGCATGAATGTCTCCACTAATGTGTGGAGTGAGTGTGTGTGAATGTCTGCACTAATGTATGGAGCGAGTGTGTGTGAATGTCTCCACTAATGTGTGGAGTGAGTGTGTGTGAATGTATCCACTAATGTGTGGAGCGAATGTGTGTGAATGTCTCCACTAATGTGTGGAGCGAGTGTGCATGAATGTCTCCACTAATGTGTGGAGCGAGTATGTGTGAATGTCTCCACTAATATGTGGAGCGAGTGTATGTGAATGTATCCACTAATGTGTGGAGTGAGTGTGTGTGAATGTCTCCACTAATGTGTGGAGCGAATGTGTGTGAATGTCTCCACTAATGCAGCGCGTGGAGCGAGTGTGTGAGAATGTGTCCACTAATGTAACGCTTGAAGCGAGTGTGTGTGAATGTGTCCACTAATGTAACGCTTGAAGCGAGTGTGTGTGAATGTGTCCACTAATGTAACGCTTGAAGCGAGTGTGTTTGAATGTGTCTACTAATTTAACACGTGGAGCGAGTGTGTGTGAATGTGTCCACTAATATAGCACGTGGAGCGAGTGTGTGTGAATGTTGTTCACTGAAAAAAGCCATGGATTCTGAATGTAAAAGTTAAAACAGTAAAAAAAAAAAAACATTAGCAACAACAATCGCAAAGACATTTTTAAACTAAGCACTGATAATACAAAACACTAAACAACAGAACACAAAGTGCAGCAATGCGCACTTCGGAGTCAAGCCCAAGTTCTCAGGACGATAAAACCGTTTCTACAATAAAAATACGATTTAGTGGTTTTGAGTCCGCCTATGTCAGCATTTTTTTAATGTCTTCTTTGTAGATGTTTCATGATTTTACAATTCCTTTTCTCTATGGGCATTGTTCCTACAGGCCGTTAAGCATAGTATAGCATAGTATAGTATAGTATAGTATAGTATAGTATAGTATAGTATAGTATAGTATAGCATTGCATAGTATAGTGTAGTATAGTATAATATAGTATAGTATAGTATAATATAGTATAATATAGTATAATATAGTATAGTATAGAATAGTATAGTATAGTACAGTACAGTACAGTACAGTACAGTACAGTACAGTGTAGTGTAGTGTAGTGTAGTGTAGTGTTATGTAGTGTAGTGTAGTATTGCTTTCTTCGTGTAAATGACTAGATTAAGCTATACTAGTCACCCAGTGCAATGTAATACATGCTAACCACTTGACGCTCTTTCATAAGTAAATATAATTGTTATTGCTTCTTATGAGTGGTAGTGATGTTGTTTTTAAATTGATTTAATTGTTCCCGTAAATGAAAGAGATCTTGTGAAGTGCTAAAGTGTTCGATTGTCAATAGTTTGACAGTGTTTAAAAAGGTGAAATATCTTAAATGGACTTGGATTTATAAACTGTTCCCTCCCAACCAAGTTTGCCAGAGACAACTAAAGGGGTTAGTGTAAGTAGACCGACGTTATATATCAGTGCTAATCACCTGTCACAATACTGTGTTCTCTACCGATTATTTAGTTTTGTTTGGATCCCTCAATTTTGTTTGGATCCAACTTTGAAGAAAAGCAGCAAACAAGGACGAAAGATAGACCATTCAGTTATTTCTGCTAAAACAAAAATGAGACTATTCACGTAATTTCAGAGTATTATACTTCTTCAAAATGGTTTACTACATATAAATCAAGAAACAGACTGCATTGTTGACCGTGTGTACTGTTCGAAACAGATCAGGGACGAAAAATAATAATTGCATTTGTGAACTCAGTCATTTCCACAAAGCCAAGATACGCAACGAAAAGACTCACTCACACCTATCGGCAATAACAATTTTTTTAATATTTCGGGAAAACCAGAATATTTGGCTTGGCTTCGCTGCGTTCGTTCTCAATCTCCCGCTATAAACCCTGAAAGGGTTTAAGTAGCAGAATGTAGTCCAGAGAACGGAATGCGTTGTGTCGTAGTTTACAGCTTGACTGCGATATTTGCTCCTTTCGGTCCAACACATCTGACTTCAGCAAGCATTTTTTGAGTACCGCGTTAGCATTCCCTCTTCGATCCCTTCTCCTTAGCCAGTCTGCTCTGCTGCAGCCTGTTATCCAGGATTACTGCGTGGAGGTGTAGAAGGGTCTTGGCAGCTCTGGTTCGCTGGCCCTGACGCTAGCAGTCAGCTATGGGTCGCTGACCACTGCAGCTCATGCGCTGCTCAGCATCTTGATCCCACCAGAATATTTAAAACAAAACAAAAAAACAACAACAAAATATATGTATACATATATCATTCATCAGCGTCATCATCATGTAGCATGCCCTTTATAGAACGCCGCTCCCATCACAGTCTGTCTGAAAGAAACTCTTTCACTTGCCAAAACTCCAGCCTCCGCCACAGTCTGTCTGAAAGAAACTCTTTCCTTTGCCAAAACTCCAGCCTCCGCCACAGACATACCTGGATATCTTGGTGCCCTCGTCTTCTTGGTCTACGCCCCCCCCCCCCCCCTCTTGTGCCTGGCACCATACCTTCCATCACTGTTCTCTCCAGACCGTTGTGTCTCTTGATGTGACCAAAGTATTTACATTTTCTGGCCAAAATGGAATTGATAAACTAGTTCTCCTCTATGCTCAACTCTTGCCGAATGTCTACATTTGTCTTTTTCTCTGTCCATGGTACTCTGAGGATCTTTCTGTAACATTTTGACTCGAAGGATTCGATTCTTTGTCTGGAAGTTTTGGTAATAGTCCATGATTCTCAGCCATTAACTGCCACAGGAATAACACATACTCTGCAGACTTTTATTTTTGTCATTGTGTTGGTGCTCTGCCATAATTTCTTCAGGCTGTTCAGTCTCTGCATTGCCATAGCTAGTATTCTTCTGATTTCTTTCGAGCAGTCGCCATTTTTGTCAATTCTGGAGCCCAGATATTCAAAATGCGTGACCTGATCTATTTCCTCACCACCCACTGTAAATTTATGATGACATTGTGTTTTGTCGGTGGTCATTGTCTTTGTTGTATTCATGTTTATAAACAGGTTTTGTTCTTTACTGTGTCTTTACTGAAATTAGCTGCTCTAGCCCTTCTGCACTTCTTGAAAGTATCACTGTGTCATTTGCGTATCGTAACTCTGAAATCTCGTAACTGTCAATCGTAAATGTATGAAAATGTTTAATGTTTTCGTTTTCTCTAACATTTCTCATTATACATTCCTCATATATTTTGTATAGATAAAGTGAGAGGATACATGCCCAGGTACTCGGACAGCGGCTCGTTGATCTTAGTATAATGTTTCAATGAGATGTATAATGTGCACAGGAAACTCCATTTCCTTCATGATGTTTCACAGATTTTGATGTTTTACCGTATCGAAGGCCTTGGTGTAATAAATGAAACATGTGTACAGGTCTATATTAAACTCTCTACATTTTTCGTAGATATTCCTCATTTTGAATATGTGGTCCCTGGTCCCTCTGTCTTTCATAAAACCGGCTTGGACTGTTGAATTCAGATTTAAACCTTGTCTCTATCCTTCTTAATAGGATCTGCAAGAACATCTTGCTAGCGTGGCTGATTAGCGCGATAGTTCGGTAGTTTATGCATATATATATATATATATATATATTGTAATATCTAAATATTGCGCATCGGTTGAAGTGAGTTCAACTGCGTAAACTGCGACTGGTAAAAGTGTGATTGGTAAGCGACATATTGTACATTATATGGACAATATTACTCTTTATCCCGATAATGATAGGTGTCCTCGAACCTATTCCCCTTTAAGAAAAGTCACCGCACGCCACTTAATGTAAGACGCTTGATATTTTAAATACTGCATATCTTTCCTTATGAAAGCAGAGAAATTATGTGATCTTTTTAGTTCGCATTGATTTTTTTACAAATTGAATCATGAAATTGTTTTACTTCGTCGCGCCAGCGTATCAACTTTACGCAGGTGTACATGCTGCAAACTGATACTGCATTGGCGCTAAAATTAAATTTATTACATTTAAAATAGTCGTACATAAACTTCATACATTTTTCTCAAAAGAAGCGGAATGCGACGTGTTTTGTTTTTTTCAAAAGAAGCGGAATGCGACATTTTTTTCTATAGCATTTAAAACCTCAGGAAAAGAACAAGGCACGCCTTGGATGTAAGTAAAATCTGGTTTTCACGCTGGGTTCCAAAACATACAGTTCGTTTGCAAGCAACACAAAAAGGCGAGGAAGGAAATGGGAAAATATGTTGTTTCAGCAATTAAGTTATTAAACGTGAAATAGATAACATTTTAGACTCCTAAGAAGTGTTGAATTTAATGAAATTGCAAGAATTACTGAAAAGAAACAACAACATTGGCGTCTCCAAATCAACATTGCCGAAAACTGTACGCGGTTCTGGCTTCACATTTCGGAAATATACTTGTGGTAGAAATACAATTGGTGAGCAGCACCCACCGTGTTATTTCTAGAAGTCGGTTTTTATGTAAGGTACCACAAATCATGCTGTAAATTACGACATAGTATATATATATATATATCGGTGAAACATGGATAAATCATACAAGTGATACGGAATGGCAGTCAGTGGATAAAATAATTTAAAAAATGTGTACCAAGTAACAGAGGACAACGTTCGATAATAAAGTATGCAGGCATAAGATATAATGATTTAGTGAAGAATGTAGAGCTCGTTTTCCAATCACAATCACCTGACAATCCGGACTACAATAAAGACATATACGGCCAAATTTTCGGAAATTGAGTTGAGAAAACATTACTTCCGTCTGTAGATAGACCATTATGTCTGGTAATGGAGAATGCTTCATACCATAATGCAATGGCACTCAAAAACTATATTCCCACCTCCTCAAGTACTAAATATGAAATAAAGGCATGGCTTACCAAGGAAAACATTCATTTCGGTTAAATTTGTTTAAAACTAGAGCTACTGACTCTTGTAAAGAATACACACGAGAGCAAAATATTTCATATAGACAAAAAAATACAAAAGCATGCCCATTGACAAGCCCAAGCATTTATATGGGACAGACGCATGACCTCAGTTGTAGAAGTTTGAGAGACGTTATACTTGTCAAGACAAACAAGAAAATAACACTGATAGATTCAAGAGCTATATCTAACTTATGTATAGATACTGATCACAAGGACGTCATTTTGGTTGTGAGAGTTCATGAGACAAAGCAGCCAAGACGACAGGGCATGTTAGCAAAAGAATCAATCAAAATGAACAAACTTAATGAAACACCCAAAAAGCTTATGTTACGAAAATGGACAAGAGGTTTGCTAAACTGACCACATGAACTAAATCTATCAAAACAGAATGGGCAGCATTGAAAAGTAATTTACTAGAAACAGCTAAAGAAACATGCAGCTCTATAAAATCAAGAAGTCCAATACCATTATTTATTAACAACATGGTGGAGCGACAAAGTAAAAACAGCTACCAAAGAGAAGAAGAATAGATAAAAAGCATGGGTTACAAGCAAAAACGAATAAAAAATGTGTACACTATAAACATCTAGAAAGCACGCAAAGTTGGTAATTAATGAGGCTAAATCTCAATCTTGGAAATAGTATGGGGAAATTCTGAATTCGAATTTTTAAAACGGAACAAGAAATTTATACAAGAAGATCAAAAGTATGAGAGGCAGAGATGATTGTTGCAATCCAACAAAAATTATAAACGACGACAATTGAATGACAAGAAACGACCTACAACTGGTCCTGAACAGATGGCAACAATACTTTAAAGAACTTCTCAACTTACCAACAGATGGGGACAATAGCACACAAGATACCAACGTTAACGTAAGCCAAGAGCTAGAGCCTAACATCACTCTTTCATAAATGCTGTACAAGCTGGATCACTCAAAAATGTCCAAGATCTGATTAAATCCCTGCTGAATTAATCAAAGCAACCAATGAAGTAGGGATATTATGGATACAAAGATTATATAACCTAGTATGGACCACACAGGAAATGTCAGAAGATTGGAGAAGTGCAATAATAATTCCAATATGAAAAATAAAGGTAGCAAAAGAGACTGCATAAAATACAGAGGAATATCTCTTTTGAGCCACAATGCAAAATATTTTGTAATATCCTAGAAAATAGATTACGCTACATCATCGTATCACAGCTCAACGATACACAGGCGGGCTTTACAAAGAACATAAGCTATACGGATGTAATTTTACTCTTAGACAATCAGTAGAAAAAAAACAATTAAATACGACTAGGAACTACAGATTGCGTTTGTAGATCAAAAAAACGCTTTCAAACTGGTAGATAGACAATATGTATATATAGTAAATATTGGCGCACTATAGAGTAAACGATCGCATTAATCAACCTATGTAAAAGTCTTTACACTGAAAGCCAGTGTTCTGTTAGAACAATAACCGGCCTCTCAGAAAAATCTTAAATCAAATCTGGAGAACGGCAATGAATGTGTGCTTTCCCCTTTGTCGTTCATCACATGTGTAAACAGCCAACCCAAATGATGGAAACAAAATTGGTGACCTCTTAAACGAACTTCTTTTTCGGAAAAGATCAAGCTGTCATTTCAATTCATAAATACAATCGCAACACTATATTGACAAACTAAATAAAACATGTGAAGCATACAGCATTAAAATCAACGTAGAAAAATAGGATCATATGATCAAGACTGAAAATTAAAGCTTCTTTTCTAATCTTAGAAATAAACAAAGAACAAAAGACAAAGTATGCCCTCTCATAGATAGTACAGGAAAAATATTAAATGAGAATCGGTAGAAAGCAGCGAATCTACTCAATCAGTACTTTGTCACAGTCTACACAAAAGAGGACTGCTCCAAGATCCCTGAGTCCATATAAATCTTTCAAAGAGAAATGGATACAGCGGGATTAAGATCAATCTGTATTACAGAGGAAATTGTTTTTTTTTAATTGGAGTGGTTGAAAGTGGATAAAAATCCAGGACAAAATAGTATTCATCTAAAATGACTGAAATTAGAGACCAACTAGCAAAACTGTTGGCTATAATATGTTCTCAATTACTTGAAAAAGTGATTGTTCCACGGGATTGGAGAGATGCAGGAGTGAACCCCTTATTCAAAAGTACCAAAAATCAGATACAGAAAATTATAGACCGGTGAGTTTAGCGAGCATAGTCTGTAAATTGTTAGAGTCAATAATCAAAGAAAACACTGTAATGCATTTAGATATGCTTAATCTAATCAGAAATAGTCAGTATGGGTTTACTAGAGGGAGATTGTGGTTAAAAAATATATTAGAATTCATGTAATAGGTTACTAAAATGATAGATAAAAGGGAGCTAAGGCATGTTATTTTTCTTGATTTTGCAAAGGCCTTTGATAGAGTACCTCATCAAAGATTATTTAGAAAGTTAAAATCACATGGAATAGGTGAGGAAGTTGCCAAATGGATTGAAAATAGGTTAACCGGAACAAGGCAGAGAGTGGGCATAAATAAGGAGTACTCTGAGTGGTGTGAAGTAAAGAGTGGAGTGCCACGGGGCAAAGTTTTGGGACCAATTTTGTTCTTAATATATATAAACGATTTGGACATTGATATCGGATCCATGATTGCAAAATTCGATGATGACACAAAACTACGGAGTAGTGTCTCATCTATAGCAGAATGCATATATTGAGGTCGGATTTAGATAAAATTCGAGAATGGTCAACGAGCTGGCAAATGGAGTTTAATGGCAAATCAGATATGGAACATAGTTACAGAATGGGCAAGAACAATATTAGAATTATTAAAAAAGGAAAGGGACCTACGTGTTATAATAGATCGTACAGGTAAAGTGAATGAGCAAGTCCAGGTAGCAGTGAATAATGCAAATGCAATGTTAGGTATGATAGTTAGAAATATTAAACAAAGGAGCAAGGAAGTGATAATCAAACTGTGTAAAACATTAGTTAGACCTAGATTGGCATACTGTGTACATGTTTGGAGTCCTTATCGTAGAGGAGATATAAACATGCTGGAAAGGATACAAAAAAGAGCGACACAGCTATTAGTGGGATTCCAGATTTACAGTTATGATGAAAGAATCAGACAAACCGGCCTACAGTGTCTAGAAAAGATTAGAATTCGAGGTGACTTAATACAGGTTTATAAGATAATCAAAGGAATGGAAAATTTTGACTATAAAAAGTGTTTTTGTCAAAATTCAAACACCTACAAGAAAAAGAAGGCATAGCTACAAATTAACTAAAGAAAGGTCCAGATCAGATATTAGTAAATATTTATATAGTCAGAGAGTTGTGAATGCTTGGAATGCACTGCCACAAGAGGTAGTGGAGGCAGGGACAATTAATACATTTAAGAATAGATTGGATGCGCATAGCTTTTAGAGTAAAGTAATGTAAATGAAATTGGTTGTATTTAGACTTTGCAGAGTCTGCTAAACCAGTATAAAAACGTTAAGTTAAAATATCTAGACAATGCAGAACAAACCAATATATTCCTTTGCAAAGCAACAAATTACACAGGTGGATAATTTCACATACTTAGGGAGAACGTTGTCAGCAGACGGAAGAATCACGTTGGAAATCTAACAAAGATACACAAAGACAAATCAGATCATTGGACAATTAACACTGATACTTAATTATAAGCACGTGACAATAAATACACAAACAGCTGTATACAACACGATTTTCGTCTCGACAATATGCTGCCGATGTCAAACCTGGACACTAACATCAATTGGAAAATGACAAATCATAACAACAGAAATTAAATGTCTGCGAAAAATATTAGGTGTAAAAAGGAGACAGAACCAGAAACGATGACATCAGGAGACTAGTGGGAACAACACCAGTATTAGACTACGTCAAAAGGCAGCAACTAAAATGATTTGGCTATGTAACAAGAATACCACCACACAGCGCACCCGAACAATATACGCTATTGAGATTCAAGGCCAAATGCCGACCATGAAAATGGAGACTTACGGAAATATCAGAGTCGGTGAATGCCACGGTGCGTGAGACACACAGTAGAACTCGTTCTAAAGATCTCCTCATAACCTGACGCTGAAAGGTATAACAGCATAAGCGAAAAGAAAGACGAAGAAGCCAATTGTGTTTAAGACTTTCACTTTACTATTCTCATTTAAATTCTATGGAGCTTGTATGAGCAAAAATGAAAGGTCAGGTGACTGCTTCAAAATACAACGTCCAGAATATGCAATGTTAAGAAAATAGGATGTTCTATCAAACATAAACAAAAACTACTGACTTAAATGTGATGATCATGGATTGAAATAGGAAGAGGAATATTGACAGAAAGACGGCTACAGATTCATTCAACCTCTAACACACATCAGTCAAGGACTTGTTTGATCCTGATCAAGGTGAGTACATTTCTCTAATGGATACATCAAACATGTCAGAGCTCAATGAATGATGACTTTATTTCAATTGTATTGATTCAATGCGCAGTTTTCTCACGGTACGTTTAGAGGTCCTACCGCTAGATTAATAAACATACACATTTGAATCTTTAACAAGTGGATTGTTTTGTAATTACTGTAAAATGGGTTATAACTTAACTTAACATCGTTATACTGGTTTAGAAGACTCTGCAGAGTCTGTATACAACCAGGTTCCGCTACATTCACTTGATTAAAAACACCTTTGCTCATCAAATCTATTCTTGAGTGCATTAATTGACCCTGCCTCCACCATTTCATGTGGCAATGCATTCCAAGCATTCACTATTCTCTGGCTAAAAAATATTTCCTCGTATCAAATCGTGACCTTTCTTTTTATTTTACGTATTTGCCTCACTTTCTACTGACGGAGACGTGCCTATTCCACCCCATACCGTAGTCAATTGGGCGATATTAAGACGCACAAGCCAGTGCTTGCGTGCATGAATGCGTATGACTTCTCAGAAGTCAGCTCAGCCAAATTACAATGGAAGGACCTCACCCTGAAGGCGCGTGTGAAAGTTGTGCAAGAGTGTAATTATTGGACAGAGTCAAATGAAACAAGATTGTGATTGTTGGACAGAGTAAAGTAAAACAAGATTGTGATTGTTGGACAGAGTCAAGTGAAACAAGATTGTGATTGTTGGACAGAGTCAAGTGAAACAAGAGTGTAATTATTGGACAGAGTCAAATGAAACAAGATTGTGATTGTTGGACAGAGTCAAGTGAAACAAGATTGTGATTGTTGGACAGAGTCAAGTGAAACAAGAGTGTGATTGTTGGACAGAGTCAAGTGAAACAAGAGTGTGTGGACAGGAGAGATTGGAGTTGAGGTAAGTATGTAATTAAATTGTGGCTGTTCTCTCTCTTCTTCTTGTAGGAGGCTGTATTTTGACAAAAATGTCTTAGAGTCTAACTGATCATTATCATACTGAATATCTTATAAACCTGTATTTAATCACCTCGAATTGTATATATTATCTATCAAACACAGTACAATAGCATATAAATCGATCATCCTGATCCTACCTGGCATCATTATCAATAAATTTGAATACCACCCTCTTTTTTTTATTATAGGACAGCATGCAAAACAAAGAGCATAATAGATAAATGAACTTTTGAGATTTTTCAAAAAAAATCTAGACGCTAATTTCTTAACGTGTTAATCCGTTTATAAATTCCTGCCCATTAAAAAATATTTGGAACTCTAAAAACTAGCTTGCATAATTTGATGAAAATTTAAATTTGAAATATTTGTTATAAAAACGTTAATTGCCAATTTGTTTCCCCCTCATCTTATTAATAGGAAAAATATTGTTCACATGTGAACAAGAAAAAAATGTTTAAGAAAAAAAACCTCGTGGTCTTCAATAAACGTCTTTGAAATAGATATACAGTAAGATCTTGGATATTTTTTAACTTTACACATCTTGAAAGACGTTTTTCAAGTGAATGTTGAGCAATTATAAGCCCTAACTGCAAGTTCTCGGGTGCGGACATCATTTTACAGCTTGTCACGATGTAGGAATTCGATGGCTCCCAAAGATGTTTAATTAGGCGTGGATCGAAGAGAAGGTACGTACCTCCTAGTGATTGGCAAAGAACGGTTGTAGCATCTATTTGGAAAAACAAGGGCAGCAGAAAGGAATGCAACACGTATAGGGGCATATGTTTAGTTTTAGTTTAGTCGAAGAATCAACGTCATTGCATATAGTTTAATCCATAAGTGCTCTGTTCTTCTCTATATATTTGGAGCACCTCGGCACAGTGCACCAACTCCGTAGCACCGGCGAGGATCCCGTAATAGAATAGGGTATATTTTTAACATAATTTTGAATTGTAAAAGTTAAGTCTACTCTGTTCGATCTCCAACTGCCATGGGGTTTTTAACGTGCGCGACACTGACTACGGGCGTCCAATCTCTAGTTCCCAGATATACGGGGAAATACCAGAAAGTCCACGTGACACAAATTCCAGGCTCCATCGTGATTTGAACCCGCGACCTCCAGAACCTGAGACTGACGTCTTTCCTCGAGACCACTTAACCGCTCCCGCTTCAAGTTATTTTTGTCCTAGAACAGCGGGAACGAGCTATTGTAAAGCAACTGTTACTACTAGTCTACTTTGCTTGGAAGAGTTCAATAAAGTATGTGTTCCTAGAACATCAGATTAATGAGGTTACACTTGATGCATGTGTACTGTTTAGGCGTATATTAATAATATTCGTGTCTTTACAACCTGTATTGCTACATTGTTTTTTCCATTTCCTTGCACACTCTTATTTTTCGTGTTTGTTTCGTGGCGAATACTTATTACATACGATTAAAATCAGAATGATCGATCTATTTATCTCTTTACTTAATTGCCACTTCTTATTTTTTTTTAATTTTAAATAAAGATATACGCAGTTATTCTTCTTCTTCTTCTTCTTCTTCGTACGCTGTCAGACGTCAACTTGAATTTGTTCGAAGAAAGCAGCTGTCATCCTGAGGCTGTCGACACTGCCATGAGGCTTGTCTAGTGTTGCCACTGGTGATGGCCACATGTGCTTTCTCTGGTCATCGTATGTCGGACAATTTTGTAACAGATGTTCAGCGGTCATTTTACCTGTACCACAGGTGCATTCGTCAGTGCCACCTATCTTCAGTTTATTGAATAGATGGTACCTCAGTCTGTTGTGGCCTGTGCGGAGTCTGAAGACCACGACCTGCTCTCTTCTGTTCAACTGGTAGTAGGCATCATTTTTTGTGTAGCCAGTATGTTCTGTTTCCCATTTGGCCATGTATCTGGCCCTAATAAACCTTTTGGACTCTTCGTAGGTCACACTAGAATCTGGTTGTGGTAGTCTTGCACCTTCTTTTGCCAGTCTGTCTGCCTCCTCGTTGTCTTGGATGTTACAGTGGGATGGAACCCACTGCACCACTACTCTTTTTGGTGCGGACTGCTGGCATAGTTGACAATTAACTTAAATCATTAAGTTCAGTATTTTTCTGGCTTTTTAGTGCTGTAACCACGGCCAGAGCATCTGTAAACAGGACTATCTGGCTTTCATTGCTTTCGCCTGTTAGCATTGCTTTTACACGCAGTTATTCAAACAGATAGAAGATATGTCAGAAAATATGATAGAAAGAATTACAGATAAATTGATGTGGAAGAAAGACAGACAGACAAATGCTTAGAGTAGACAGACAAGACTGGGAACATATTTGAAGGAGAGAATAGACACGCGGATAGACGAGCACATGAATGGATGGCTGCTTGGATTTGAATGGATGGGAGGGTGGATAACAATCATGGACGAAAGATAAGGTAACATTGTGATTTAGATGAGACTGGATTAATCACATCAGTATAGAGTTGATTAGATTACTTAACATTATATTAGATTAGATTATAACAGATTATGTTGGATAAAATTTACGCTTAGATTAGATACAATTCAATTTAGGTTTATTTATATTACATTAGATTATGTTAAATTTATATTAGGTTAAACTACATGGGATTTCGATTATATTACATTAATATTATAATGGATGTTGATTAGATAAGATAATGTAAGATTAGTTTAAATTATAATATATACCTATAAGTTTACATTAAATTAGAATATACTAAAATATATTAGATTCGATTAGATTAGGTTAGATTAGGTTAGAATAGATTAGACTAGATTATATTAGATTAGATTAGATTATATTAGATTAAATTAGATTATATTAGAAAAGATTAGATTAGATTAGATTAGATTAGATTAGAATAGATTAAATTATTAGATTAGAACAGATCAGATCAGATTAGATTATACTAGATTAGATTAGATTAGATTAGATTAGATTAGATTAGATTAGATTAGATTAGATTAGATTAGATTTGATTAGATTAGATTAGACTTAAGAACATTGCTGAAATCAGTTGATACCTCATAAAGTCTACATTGACACTTATGTGAAGATGTTTTTGGAAGAAGAAAGAATGAGGAACTCAAAGAACATTTTGTGAAAAATTGTGAAAGACAAATTGGATCTTTATGCTCGCAGCTCGGGGCAACAGACTCAAGCAAAACACGTCGATGTAGTTTGACTGCTCCAGTGTTTTGTTTTGTTGTCTGTAACAGAAAGGTAAAATTGGAGTGACTCGGAGCATGAACAGCGAACTATAGATATCCTCTTAGCAGTGTCTGATCATAACCATCTATATATTCCACACTTGGAAAAACGTTTACAGTACATAACATGGTCATTTCCCATAGCTATCGATGACGACCACCGACGTCATGCTCGCTGTATGTGTCCTGTTTTGTTTTGTTTCTGCACTGGCTGTCATGTTTTGGCCCGGTGTTTGCTGGGCCGCATATGGCTTATCAGTCCAATGCGGACACGGAAGGTTATAATGCATGGTTTTCACACCATATCGTCTGCTGCCGGTCATGGTAGTCTCGCTGCACTTTCCTTCCTGATAGGGCGTTTGGTTTGCGCTGTCTGCATACGGAGACGCTCTCCTTCAGCAACGCTCACGTTTACTGCATGTCTGTTTTGATGGGTCAGCAACATTTCCTTTACCAACATGTATTCTAATATCTAAACAGGAAACATTGGTTTAGGCAGAAGGCGGCATGATTTGACTTAGTCTCTCAGTGGTTCCTCGGACTCTCGGACAAACAGAATAATGCTACTGTTTCCGTCCCCGAATGTTTGCATTCTAAAGAGGGTTGTGTAAAGGGATAGCAATTTTATCGTGTGAAAACCATTGCCGTGAAACCACACTTCAAATGATTGGAATTACTTTCCTAAATGAAGCAACGGGAAAATTATGTAATTATATATAACTTATCCGTCATTTCCTGTCGGACAACACGATTTGTCTACGATGTTTAGAATAGTCTACCAATTTTGTTTCACGTACTTTAGCTTTGTAACAAACTGAATACTTACTTACGACAGATGTTCAGTGCTATGCCACACTCAGTACTATACCATACTCTGTCCCACGCCACACTCAGTGCTATGTCACACTCAGTACTATGTCACACCCAGTGCTATGTCACACTCAGTGTTATGTCACACTCAGTGATATGCCACACTCAGTACTATACCACACCCAGTGCTATACCACACTCAGTGCTATGTCACACTCAGTACTATGTCACACCCAGTGCTATGTCACACGCAGTGCTATGTCACACTCAGTGATATGCCACACTCAGTACTATACCACACTCAGTACTATACCACACTCAGTGCTATGTCACACTCAGTTCTATGTCACACTCAGTGATATGCCACACTCAGTACTATGTCACACCCAGTGCTATGTCACACTCAGTAATATACCACACTCAGTGCTATGCCATACTAAGTGCTCAGTATTGAGAAGTCAAATGAGAAAACTAAGAAGTCAACAGTAGTCCTCATTCTGATAACAAAATCAAAAGCATTCACTGAATATGAAGCTGGCAAAGGCGCAGACGATAAAAGACATGGACATAATATTTAGAAAATTAAGAGCAGTTACAGCAGATAAGCAAACTAAACAATGTTAAATAATTTGCAGCATCTTATACCATTAAGTGATTGATAAACAGTTTTGAAACTGCTGAAAATAATGAAGGTATGTATCATGAATCTGGTAGCGTTACTATTCCTTTAAAAATCATGTGTTTTTTTGTGTGTGCTTGTTTACTATAAAAAAACGTGTTTAGTTCTCACATATATAACTTTCCAGGAACGTGTTGCCAGTTCAGCATGCAAATCGATGGTTCGTTATCCATTTCCTAGCTAACCGCCGTTGTATTAACAACGGATAACAAAGATCTACATTGGATTACTATGCTAAAAATAAAACTAAACATACACGTTCACTACGGCAATGAAAAAGTGGCTCTGAAAGCGCCCATATTGTGGACATTAGTTACAGATAGTTCGCACATTTTGAAATCAATCAATAACCCCTGCAGGAGGATAGCACTCAAATCGATAAAATGGAGTTCAACAGATTGCTGGTGTGGGGCTTCAAATGTAGATCAAGCACGAGAAGCGTCTGATGAGCGGATCAAGAGTGTGTACAGTGAACGAGCTACAAGAACCATCAATGTCCATACCCTTTGCCATTTTTAGAGGAAAATTTAGCATTTATGTGTCCGGTATACAGTGATGTATATTTTGTATAATAGAAACATATCCACTTGTTATTTAACGGTAGGTATATGTACTTCAGACACAACCATCGTTGTTAACTTCTTTAATTTAAAACGGGTTGCGTGTTGCAAACAATAGTTTGAATATAAGAGATGAAAGTTACATCTGAAATCACAAATTTACAATTTTGTCAGTCTGCATAAAAATCGCACATGTAACTAGATGCACTATGAAAAAAAAAGAAAATATGATATAATAGTACTGCATGGGTTGTACAAGTGCCTTGTAAACTTGTACAACTATGTTTTTAGTCAATGGCTCCAATTGAATACATAACTTCCCCAGAGAAATGCTGAAATTAAATACCATTTTTTTAAGATTAAAAATATAATATTTATAGTATTCATTGCCTTCAACAATCTATTCACGTCGTCCACAGTTGTTCTGGCGAAGTTTAATTTTGAAAATTGGGGTGGGGGGCGTGGGAGGGGGCGGGGGGGTGGGGGGGGGGGGGTACCATAAACAATGCTGTTGTGTGTTTTGTTTATAAGGTAAAAATATAGTGAACTGCGCTTTACACGAACAACGAACCTTCAATTAGCATATCACTTTTATCTAACTCGTTTCTATGGGCGGATCCGAGCGAGGTCACTTACTTGGGATTAAAGAATAGAACCACCGCACATGTACGCTGTAAAAGGCGACCAAACAGAGTTGCGCATGAGGCTAGCAACCTCTTCGTGAAATGCAAACTGCTTCTGCGTAGGCTATCTAAGGAAGGCAAGCTATAGTGGTGACAACATATTTCTGCTGGAGTGAAGAAGGGACAAAAAAGTAGCGGGTACGAGATGTTTGTCATGTTTTCCCCTTATTTTTGTGGTTGTTGTTGCTTTTGTCGGTTAAGAAAGCTGACTATGATTAGATGATGTTACGTATTACAACGCCAACCTATAACACAGTTGAAATGTTCATTTAGGAAATTGGGCTGTTCAGAAGCAAGTAAATTGTCAACAAAGTAGGCTGTTTGTGACAACGATAAATTTTTTTTTCTTTTTACGTTCGTCTTATTTCTCGATTCTCAAAGGCGGTGTGCGTTGTACTACGGTTTTTACATCCGGCTTCGGCATGCATTTTATGTAAGGGTCTACTTCCTCCTGCATTTTCTAAGGGTTTACTTCTAACGGCCGGTTCTGTGATGGGGATCGAACCCAGCACCTTCTGGTTGTGAGCCGTGTCACTTAACCACCAACCCACGCCGACCTGCGCAACGATAATAAAAATAAAAACGTTTGCATTCTCAAAACATATACACTGAACAATAGAGAAGAAAGTGCAGGAACGGGCATGCAGGAATCCAACTTTGGTCACCCATGGCACGACAGCACCGTGCTACCAGAAAGAGACAGTTTAGAAGTTCCGGTGACCCTATTTTTTAGCCCTCCCGTTTACGTCCTACTTACTGATCTTGCACATCGCTTGTTTTTTCAAGCCTCTGATTAGGGAGGGGAAAGAGCGTTTACTTTACACCGCCATGATCGTCTTCGACTTCTGTTATCCCCACGATCCAGTCGAATTAACTGTAAATGAATACTTAGTTTCACTAACAACACCAAAACCCATCACTACTGTACGAAAACCTACCTGGAGGCAGGATATATTTCTAGAGGTGGTAGAAAATATACCAGGTATTGTAAACAAAAACTGCCAGACTGAAAAAGAAAGGAGAGATACTACCCTAAGCTTCATAACGAAAAGCTACCCAAGCATGGACTGGACCCATGCATACACCGACGGTTCTGTAACAAACACAACACAGAACGGAGGGGCAGGAGCATTCCTGAACCTACCAAATGGCTGAAAAATAACACTGTCATTCGCTACTGGTAAGTACACAAGCAATTTCAGAGCGGAGGCAGAGGCACTGAGGCCGGCAGTGGAAGAAATGGTGACACACAGTGAAAATGAAAGCCATATAGTCCT
Source organism: Ariolimax columbianus (assembly GCA_036924085.1). NCBI lineage: Eukaryota > Metazoa > Mollusca > Gastropoda > Stylommatophora > Arionidae > Ariolimax > Ariolimax columbianus. Next base: position 82,150,233 of record JAVGWX010000008.1, read on the forward strand.
GCTGACAGATGCTCTCGCCGTAGTCACAGCGCTAAAAAGCCAGAAAAACACTGAGCTTAATGACTTAAGAGCAGCACTCTGCAAACTGTGCCAGCAGTCCGCACCAAAAAGGGTAGTGGTACAGTGGGTCCCATCCCACTGCAACATCCAAGGCAACGAGGAGGCAGACAGACTGGCAAAAGAAGGTGCAAGACTACCACAAACAGATACCAGTATGACGTACGAAGAGTCAAAACGGCTTATCAAAGCCAGATACATGATCAAATAGGAAACCGAACATACTGGTTACACCAAAAACGATGCCTATTACCAGTTGAACCGAAGAGAGTAGGTCGTTGTCTTCAGACTTCGCACTGGCCACAATAGACTGAGGTACCACCTATTCAACAAATTGAAGATAGGGTGTACCGACAAATGCCCGTGCGGTACTGGTAAAATGACCGCTGAACATCTGCTGCAGAACTGCCCGACATACGAGGATCAGAGAGAGCAGGTGTGGCCATCACCAGTAGAACTGCAAGACAAGCTCTATGGCAGTGGAGACAGCCTCAGGATGACCGCCGCTTTTTTCGAAAAAATAATGGTTACTGTCTGACTGCGTACGCAGAAGAAGAAGAAGAAGAATACTTAGTTTATTGGTTGGAAGGGGAAGGCCACTTCAAATCATTAACAAGCTGTGCCCTTGCACACCGGAAAAGTCTCTGTTATAGACCTTTATCTCTGCACGTTTACCAAAGAAGCTAATTCTTTATTGCCGTTACTTTCCCCTTTTTTCCAATTTCCATAAGTAGCATCATCAGTGCCACCCCGACTAATATATGGCGATCATGTGGCTGTCTCTGGCAGCACTAGAAATACCACAGCCACATTCTTGCTTCATTCTACATTTCACAGATCCGCCAGAATATTTTCTCTTCGACTTCGCTCTGGATTTCTTACAAATATTTCTTCTTGTTTTTTTCTACAAACTTCTTCAGGAAAATAAAAACGAGGCAGGTCGCCCCCGAGCATGAAACACATATTGCAGTGATTTATATGTCTGTAACCATAGGCTGTATGTGATGTAGCTAGTCCCACGCGCAACTATCTAGAGTGTCCTTTCGCGTGCGGCACGCGATGTCAGTTAATATTCAGAGCCAGGGTTGGATTAACCATTAAGCAAAATGAGCACGTGTTTAATGCATAAATAGAAATGGGACACCAAGCAACAACAATAAATAATAATACAAATTGTTTACAAAAATTACAAGTTTACAGTGCCAAAATATAACAAAGTCTCATCTTGCCACCATGTGATCAAATCTGTGGACTGAGACCGCTTTCTCTAAGTAATTCCCTTAGGACTTACAGGATTACACATAATGATCTGGATTCTGCTTTATTTCTAAAAATATTAGTCTCCAGCGTCCATACCTTTGATTTACATCTACAAATACTTCTGGTCTTCAGACTCCTTGTCTCATCCCTGGAAACTGAACGGCGTGGGAATTATAACTCCTTGGTCTTGTCCTTTGAGACTACTGTTCAAGTGTAGCATCTGGTCAGTGTCAATTGTACTGTGCTTGGGTAGCAGCTTGTGACTGTCAACTGTACTGTGCTTGGGTAGCAGCTTGTCACTGTCAACTGTACTGTGCCTTGGGTAGCAGTTGGTCAGTGTCAACTGTACTGTGCTCTGGTAGCAGAATGTCACTGTCAACTTTAATTTGCTTGGGTAGCAGGTTGTCACTGTCAAACTGTACTTTAATTGGATAGCAGCTTGTCACTGTCAACTGTACTGTGTTTTGGCAGCAGAATGTCACTGTTCACTGTGCGGTGTATGGTCAGTAGTTTGTCACTGCCAATTATACTGTTTTTGGGTAACAGCTCGTCACTGCCAACTGTACTGTGTTTGGGTAATATTTCGTCACTGCCAACTGTACTGGGTTTTGAAAACAGCTCGTCACTGCCAACTGTACTGTGTTTGGGTAATATTTCGTCACTGCCAACTGTACTGGGTTTTGAAAACAGCTCGTCACTGCCAACTGTACTGTGTTTGGGTAATATTTCGTCACTGCCAACTGTACTGGGTTTTGAAAACAGCTCGTCACTGCCAACTGTACTGGGGTTTGGAAACAGCTCGTCAATGTCCAACTGTACTGGATTTGGGAAGCAAGCACTTCACTGTCCAACTGTACTGTGTTTGGATAACAGCTCGTCACTGCCAACTGTACTGGGTTTGGGAAGCAGTTTGTCAGTAAAGCCTGGGCTCTGAATAAGAATGAGATGAAGAAGGAAGAAGTATGCATCCTCCCTTGGATGTGTACCAAGTGCTGAATAAGAATGAGCCGAAGAAGGAAGAAGTATGCATCCTCCCTTGGATGTGTACCAAGTGCTGAATAAGAATGAGCCGAAGAAGGAAGAAGTATGCATCCTCCCTTGGATGTGTACCAAGTGAAAATAATCCCGACCTATATATGGCGCAGCCGATTAATATTTACATTGCAACTTCAGTAGAGCCTATGTATATTTATATTGTTGTTGAAATTAAATCCAAGACTGCACACTGTGCGACAACTGCTCGGGCAAGAGGACTTTGTCCTTAACCGTATATATTCTACTTAAGGGCAGGGCAATGTGAAAACGTAGTACCGACAAATATTGTGTTTATTGAGCCATTACACCAGCATGAAATTATTTTTAATACGAAACAAAAACCATTACCAACACTATCTAGTGTATACATAATTCACAGGTCCTCTACCGCAGGAGGACATTTTAATCCTGTTGTAAATTATATCTACACTGGGTTTTAAAGAGTGGCTAGCAATGTAATAATGTTCATTGAATGGCATTAGAAACGACAACTGCAGAAAAGCAAACACCAGTGCTTTAGTACAGGTTTCCAATAAGGAGCCTGCTGCACTGAAGGCCATATTTTGTGTATGTGAAATTAAATCAAGAAATCACACACACACACTCGCGCACACACAACACACATACACAAATATATATATATATATATATATATATATATATATATATATATATATATATATATATATATATATATATATATATATATATATATATATATATATATATATATATATATATACAAATATATAAATGATACTATGAAACTCAATGAACACGTCAAAACTCGAGAAACGAAAGATCTGTCCAGCTGAAATTTTTACTGAACATTATATAACATATTTGTAGATCAATGCCATTGTTTCAAGTTCCCATATCTTTCATTATAAAATTATGAGCATATCATAATTTCTCAATATTCCACATAAATAATATAATATAATTCATGGTAAACTACCAAAACAGATTACAATAATTCGAAAGCTATCGTCTCCAAAACTTGGCGTTTTAATGTTTCTGTCGTACCCTTAGCGTGTTATGGGTCACGAAGATCATTGTTTATCAACAAATAATACGAGGCGTGATCAAATGAAAGGGGACCAAATTGCAACACGTGAACGTACGTACGATGCGCATGATGACGTCGCTTCTGATGTAAACAGCACATGTCAACCATCAAATTTGCAAAATGTCATTATCGTCCGACTCATAGTTCATCAGCAGACCATTGAAAACATTGCGGGTGTGATACGGAATCCGTCCAGAGTTGATCATAGAGCGGTGATTGGGCATCTAACAGCTGAAGAATGTAGGCCAGTTGACATTCGTCGCTGACTGCAGGCAGTGTATGGTGACAAAAGTGTGTCGAAGACAACAGTGAAGAACTGGACAGCGATATTTAAAGAAGGACGTGAGTTAACGAAAAATTTTCCGAGACCAGATCAGGCGCATATTGTTGCGTCAGAAGATGCCATCGCCAACACTAATAAAGCAATTCAGGTGGACCGTCACCGGAGCTTACGTTCGCCACAGTTTTGTCACCATACACTGCCTGCATTCTGCGATGAATGGCAACTGGTCGACATCCTTCAGCTGTTAGAAACCGAATCACTGATCGCCGATCAAGTCTGGAGGGATTTCGTATCACACCCACCATGTTTTCAACGGTCTGCTGGGGAAACTATGCCTCGGAGGATAATGACATTTTGCAAACTTGACGATTGGTATGTGCTTATTACATCAGAAGTGACGGCATCATGCGTATCGTACGTATGTACACTTGGTACAGTTAGGTCCGGTTTCATCTGAATACGCTTCGCAATTACAATAGTGGCTGATTCAATAAAACATTACAGTATTGCCTGAATGAAAACCAGAGCTCCATTAGCAATCGATTCCATCCCAAGATTCCAGTATTGCCTGTTTGGACATCAGGATTCTAGTATTGTCTGTTTGGATTCCAGTATTGCCTGTTTGAATTCCAGAATTATAGTATTGCCTGTTTGGATTCCAGAATTCCAGTATTGCTGTAAAACATTCACTGGTTTCAACAAAGATAGAAACAGTCAATATTTGTGATGATAAAAAGGCAACATTTGTTCCTCAGTTGCTGCTGTCATGTGGGATAAAATATTAGAAACTTAAGGACCTCACAAACTCGTCATGAAAAAAAACTACTGCAATTAAAACCGCCATTGTAAATACTCATAAATATCATTTTTGTGAAACGGATTGTTATAGTGGTGGCTCTATGATGCACCTGGAGCGAGAATGTCAATCGTTATCAATTCATTTAATGTATCTAACCTTTAGCCTTTTGAAACTCTAGGTGTGCAGTGTTGCAAGTTGGAGAGCCGTCTGTCCAACATACTCTCGGTGCGACAATATGTCCTACACTCACCTGTAGTAACATACTCTCAGTGTGACAATATGTCCTACACTCACCTCTAACAACATACTCAGTGTGACAATATGTCCTACACTCACCTCTAGTAGCGTACTCTCAGTGTGACAATCTGTCCTACCCTCACCTCTAACAATATACTCAGTGTGACAATATGTCCTACATTCCCCTGTAGTAACATACTCTCAGTGTGACAATATGTCCTACACTCACATCTAACAACATACCCTCAGTGTGACAATATGTGCTACATTCCCCTCTAGTAACATTCAGTGTGACAATATGTCCTACACTCCCCTATAGTAACATTCAGTGTGATAATATGTCCTACACTCCCCTCTAGTAACATACCCTCAGTGTGACAATATGTCCTACACTCCTCTCTAGTAACATTCAGTGTGACAATATGTCCTACACTCCCCTCTAGTAACATTCAGTGTGACAATATGTCCTACACTATCCTCTAGTAACATACCCTCAGTGTGACAATATATTCTACACTCCCCTCTAGTAACATACCCTCAGTGTGACAATATGTCCTACACTCCCCTCTAGTAACATCCAGTGTGACAATATGTCCTACACTCCCCTCTAGTAACATACCCTCGATGTGACAATATGTTCTACACTCCCCTCTAGTAACATTCAGTGTGACCATATGCCCTACACTCCCCTCTAGGGATCTTGTGCTCCCGCTAGTAGTGAGCGACCATGCAGATGAAGCCAAGCATAACACAGTCGCCTGGAGGACCTCGATCCGCCTTCATCGGCACGCTCGGAATATGAGAAAAGCTACAACAAACCTCCACTTAACGTCCTTTTCAAGGCGCACAAAAGAGTAAATCTACACAAATATCTGAGAACGAGGAGGAGGGGAAGAGGGAGGAGGAGGAAACTGTGCGACCGCGTTGAGAGCCTATAATTAGCGAACTTTATGAAGAATCCAGTCTCAGGCTGAATGAACGAAGATCTCAGCAAAGGAAATAGAACTAGAAGACGAAGAAGAAGACGAAGAAGAAGAAGAAAAAGAAGAAGAAGAAGGAGGAGGAGGAGGAGGAGGAGGAGAAGACGATGGACAAGAAGAAGATGAAGAAGAAAAAGAAAAAGAAGAAGAAGAAGAAGAAGAAGGAGAACAAGAAGAAGAAGGAGGAGGAGAAGGAGAAGAAGAAGAAGAAGAAGAAGAAGAAGATGCAGAGGAAGGAGAACAAGAAGAAGAAGAAGAAGAAGAAGAAGAAGAAGAAGAAGAAGAAGAAAATGCAGAGGAAGGAGAAGAAGAAGAAGAAGAAGAAGAAGAAGAAGAAGAAGAAGAAGAAGAAGAAGAAGAAGAAGATGCAGAGGAAGGAGAACAAGAAGAAGAAGAAGAAGAAGAAGAAGAAGAAGAAGAAGATGCAGAGGAAGGAGAACAAGAAGAAGAAGAAGGAGGAGGAGGAGAAGAAGAAGAAGAAGAAGAAGAAAAAGAAGAAGAATAAGCAGAAGAAAGAGAAGAAGAAGAAGAAGAAGAAGAAGAAGAAGAAGAAGAAGAGTAGGAGGAAGAAGAAGAAGGAAAAGAAGAATCCAAAAATTAAACCCTACGTGCAATGGATGAAGAGTAGCCGAGAATGATTGCACATCAACTGCAGAGGTGTGAAAAGAAACAGACACACAAAGAAACTGACAAAAACACAAAAGAAGAGTCACATTAACGCCAGAAGAGGGAACCAGCATTGAAGAAAGAAACAAATATACTTATTTTTGTTTATGTACTTCGGTTTCGTATCAATTAAAATGTGCAGTGTGCTTTTATATTTCTTGTTTCGGTGTTCAGAGAATTTCCTCGCTTTTCTTCTTCTTCTTCGTCTTCTTCTTCTTCTTCTTCTTCTTCTTCTGCGTTCGTTCTCAATCTCCAGCTACCAACCCCCGAACAGAGCTTTGCAAGTAGCAGGATGTAGTCCGGAGAACGGAATGCGCTGTGTCGCTTGTTTCCAGCTTGACTGCAATATTTGCACTTTTCAGTACCACACATTCGTCTTCAGCAGCCTCTCTTGTTACTCCTTCTTTCCGACTGCTTTGATAAGTGCATTGAGTTCCATCATTCATCTTTTCATCCAATGTGGTCATTTTGGTGAAACTGTAAGCGTAACATGTTACAAGTAAATACAGTTACTTCTAAGTGCTAGTAGAAATCGTTTGTGTTAACTTGTTCATCTACTGAGGAATGGTGGTTGACGAAAGGTATCAAAATGATAGGGTATTGGTTTTCTATTCAAAAGGATATTAGTTTCAAACACGGTAAGGTTCGTAATTGCTTCTCTACAGTAGATAAACTAAAAACCTAGCTTGCACACACACACTGCGTGGCGACTGTCAGAGCAAGAAATGTACTTTCCTCCAGTAAAATGACCCTCCTTCGTGGGTAACAAAAAAGAGAGAAAGCACGTCTTTAATATTGTATTCATATCACAGAAATAGTGATATATATATATATATATATATATATATATATATATATATATATATATATGTATATATATATATTCCCTGGTGTTTTCGGCTACGTGTTATCGGGGCTGCATTAGGCAGATTGAACTCAATTGTCGGGATATCTGTGCCCATAAAAATGACAACTAATTACTTTTAAACATTGAGGGACTAATGCTAAAATGATGAAGCGCCCCCTCAAAGTTCCAATCAGGCCCTAAATGTGTTCTGGTCGATCATGGGTGTTCCAGTGAGAAAAACAAAATGTGACAAACGCAAAACTTTCAAACAGTACAAAAACTTACCTTATGTCTGAAATAATTACGGATTCCAAACGTACTAATCACACGGTAAGTGTTTCTAAGTCTAACTACAATCCTGTAGAGCTACAGAGAGACAATCACATAGTACAATTATTCAGAATTTTTCGTTTCGTGTGAGCGCTGCACGAACGTTTTAGAATGCCGGTGGAGGGAAATGACGCGTGGCATACCAACGTTCAATATCGCACGTGCTGAGAGCTGGCAGAGGGCGCTTCTCCAATCTGAGACGCGATCGTGTCTTTGGGAGCAGAAAAAAATATTTTGTCTTGAGTCTCAGCTATGTTTGTCTGCGAAGAACAAGAATCTGTTACATTTCGCTAATATAATGAGAGCTATATTTTGCGTGAGCCGAATAAATGAGAGACTGCAGTAGTACTTGGTACCAGTTAAGGACGACATACAAGCTAAAGTTGTCAAACAATTTCCCTATGAGAACAGTAACAGAGATGTAGCTACTGTTCTATCTACATAGGTCTTTATCGTAGACTGAACAAACGAAAGAAGAAGGGGTGAAAACAGTTAGACAAGTTAAACAAATTATCTTCATCTTACTCGCTCCTCTTCCATACATTAGAGGTATAGCGGTTCTACGATAGCTGGTCAAAAACTATTCCAACTTAAGCTGGGAAAAAATTAACTTCTATTAAGTTACCTATTCTGAGTTGATATACTTCTCTAAGCTCTTGTCTCAATGCTGGAGGCTTTCCTGAAATTAATTGGGTTTTGTTTTTTTTTTGTTTTTTGGTGGGCGGTTGTGGGAGAGAAAGAAAGAGAAAGAGTGAAAGAGAGAGAGAGAGAGAGAGACAGAGAGAAAGAGAGAGAGACAACAGAGTAATCTTCAACAGATGTTTAGTCACATCTGTCTTAATTTCTTCTATGTCTTGAAATCGCATCCGTGTGTGTTGTACTTTCAGTCCATGAAAGAGCCAAACAGTCTCATGGAGCCCTGTCTGGTGAATAGGGGGGTGGGGGGGGGGGTGACATGAGGGTCTGCGATGGGGCACTCCAACATGTCGAGCACAGCATGCAGACCGTATTGTTTCTATGCATGTGTGAAGACTCTTTGAACAAGTTTGGACACGAGACGGCGCTTTCCAAGGTCGTCAGTCAACATATATTGCACTGAACCAACCGAAAGTGCACTACACTTTCAATCGCTTAATTATTATTCGACGATCTTCCATCACTAACCGACGTATTTTCAAGACGATTATGAATTTCTGCTTGTTATGTGCTGTGGGGGGGTGGAAAGGGGGGGGGCGGCCTTCCTGATCGTGTGTCGCTATTAATTGACGTATTGTTATCTCTGAAACTACCAAACCACTCTTTAATCTACGTATGACTCACAGCTACATTACCATAAACCCTATTTTTGTTCTCAATAGTCTTCGATTGTGTGTCACGGAGTTTTTGACCAAATTTTATGAACATTCTTTGCTCAACATGTTTGGTCCGATACACAAGGGCGACAAACGCGTGCACCGGTGTACAAGAAATCTTCTCAGCCTGCTTAAAGACGAAAAGTTGGCCTAGCCATTTGCTTTTCATAAGGAATGGATGGAGCCAATCAATACAGCAAATCACTATCACTTCTGCATGGTTCCGCCTGTTTCTACGAACATCACCAAGGAAAATCAAGGGGACAATAGCGTACCTGAATATACTTCCAAGTTGGGTCTCACGGTGATGTTGCTAGCTGCATTATGGAGACTGGTTTCCATCCATTCCAGTCAGACACGCTATGTACATGGTCTCATTATGATTTTGCTACAGAATAAAAAGCGACTTCTATCCATTCCTGTTAAACATACTATGTACATGAAAGCTACCTAGGACAACCTCAAAATGCTTTTGAACTAACTTCACTTGAGTATGTATGGCTGGCATCTCTGTTGTGACTCAGAGAATGGGACTGTGTTTATGGGTCTGCAGCTATGATATACGAAGTACTGCTGTTTCTAATGTGAATGTGACAGCCAAGGAACGACTTTCACTATGTGAACAGAGACTGGGGATCAAGATGCTGAGCAGCGCATGAGCTGCAGTAGTCAGCGACCCATAGCTGACTGCTAGCGTCAGGGTCAGCGAACCATAGCTGCCAAGACCCTTCTACGCCTCCACGCGGTGATCCTGGATAATAGGCTGCAGCAGGGCAGACTGGCTAAGGAAAAGGGATCGAAGAGGGAATGCTAACCCAGTACTCAAAAAATGCTTGCTGAAGTCGGATGTGTTGTACCGAAAGGTGCAAATATCGCAGCCAAGATGTAAACTATGACACAAAGCATTCCGTTCTCTGGACTACATTCTGCTACTTACCCTTTCAGGGTTTGGTAGTGGGAGATTGAGAACGAACGAAGAAGAAGAAGAACAGAGACTGGCCTCATAGAAAATCTATGAAAGTAGAAGAGACACATTTGCAACACCCACCCCTGGCAGAAGCGTACAATATTCTGTTGCATCCACTACACATCAAACTATGTGTCATGGAAAACGTCGTTAAAGCCATAGAAAGTACTGGATCAGGCTTCAAGTACTTGGCTGACACATTCACTCCACTCTGCGAATCAAAAATTAAAGAGTTAATTTTTGTGGGTCCCCAGATCCGCGAACCCTTCAGTTTGACAAGCTGCTTGATTGTGACGAGAAAAAGCTTGGGATGTGTTTTATTTTATCTCAACTAACTTCCTCGGGAATGGCTGGACAGAAAACTACAAGGAACTGGTTGAGGACGTGAATGTGTGTTACAAACTTGGCTGTAATATGTCCTTAAATATGTAATTTCTCCATTCCAATCGGGATTTCATCCACAACTATGGCATGGTTTAGTGATAAGCACGGTGAACGTTTTATCTAGGACAATACCTCGATAGAGAAATAATACCAGGAAAACTGGGCCGCTGCAATGTCGACTGACTACTGTTGGACGCTCGCCAGAGATGATCCTCAAGAGTTACACAAGCGACATACAAAAAGCGATGTCGGACTTAGAAGCGAACTTTTGCATGCCACGCGATATATATATATACGAGGGAGACTTCGAATGAAAACCTTATAAATAGGATAAATTATAAAAACCATGCCTTTGTATTGTAACTTGTAAATTTTGTTGATAAGGATGTCAAAAGTGTCTTGCGCGTGCCATCATGGTCCAGACGAACAGCATGACGCCAGTATCGCAGTTAAAAGATGCGGCGCTACTGTTAACATTAATCAAAGAACGGCAGAGTTCTCTTATATCCGTTTTTTGTTAGCAGAGAAAGGTTGCAACCTGTTAAGATTCATCGACAAATGCAGGTCCAGTAAGGTAATACATGTCTTTTATTTCATTAATTGTGTTAATGGAGTAGGAAGTTCCAAAACACCGTGAGGTCTGTGACAAACTGTTCAGGACCAGGTCAGGCACATCGAGTAGTTACCCCAGAATCGATTGACTTTGAATTAAACTGCCACACATCTTAACATCAGTCAAGGTTCAGCACACCTCAACGTATATAGTGTGCTACAGTACCACTAAGTGTCTGCAATGTTGGTGCCATTGCTGCTTACTCCAGAGTTGAAACAATGACACGTTGATGCCTGTCAGGAACATTTGCGGCGCTTTAAAGCAAAAGGTGATGGTTTCCTAGCAAGAACTATTACTGAAGATTAAACCTGGGTTCCCTGCCCCTAGTCTGAAACGAAGAGCATGGCGCCATCCCTCCTCATCGAAGTCGAAGAAGTTTCACCATTCATCAATCTGCAAGAAAGGTTATGTTGACTTTCTTTTGGGATGAAGAGACGTTATTTTACAGCACTACGAGCCCAGGGTAAACACTATCCCCAGTGTCACAAATACAGATCTTCATAGAAATCATCTTCGACCGCAATCAAATCCAAACCATGTGGGCTTCTGAGTTAAGGTGTCTTTCTGCATCATGGCAATACTTGACACCATGCTGCCCGTACAACGGCTGCAACCATCAAGTACCTACACTTGCAGTGTCTACCACATCCGCCGTACTCACCACATCTCTCCCAAAGTGATTTCCACGTCGACGACTAAAAGAAGCATTGAGAGGAAAGACTGTCAGGTCCGATGACGAGGTCAGCAGGGGGTGCATGAGTGACACACGCGACCAAAACAATGTTTTTCTACAGGAATCCATGAACCATGTGCTGCGGGACTTGTATCGAACGCAATGGTGAATTCACGAAAATGTATAATTGTGTTTCATTTTTTTAGAATACATCTACCTTAAAAAATATATTTAAGGTTTTCATTTGAAGCCACCGTGTGTGTGTGTTTACATACATATATAATGGTTAATTGCTTAATTCTAAGAAATAGTAGGCCATTTGGCGTTATCATTCTCATATTAGTGTTCAGCACCTTGACATCATTAAGGAACGGTTGCTTTGATCGCAGAGGAAAGACTTAAAAATGTGTTGTCCAGAGAACTAGGGGAGTTAACAAAGCAATTATTTGTGCAGCACGATGGAGCAAAATTGTGATAAGGAAGAGGAATATGTTGTTCAACCAGTGCACACGAAGTACCTACAGGTTATTCTTGCAGCTTTAAATAGTGCAGTACAATAGTTATACGACACTGACCCCGACTAGTGTCACAGTTCAATGTTATAAAGAGACATTATTGTCGCGTTGCGAGCTTACTGCGAAAATATGCAATGAGGACAGCTAACAATGATTTGTTCTTCAAAGATATCGAACTAAATCCCAGAAGTTGGTTGACATTTTTTTAAATTTAATTTTGTAAAATGATACTGCTGTCGGAGATAAGGTGTTAGAGATTACATTGTACTAGATTTTAGCTTTTTGTGTGATCGTGTGACCTTCATCATGTCTTGCTGGCAGGTGAGTTATACAGAAAACTTCATAATAATAGTTGTCCATCGTTAACAAAGATAGCAATCAACAGCATCAAACTTTTTAAATGTGATCACAAATGGCTGTAAATTTATATTCTGCCGTTAAAAACAGTGCCGGAAGTAAGACACGGAAGTAAGGTGGATTTGGTAGTTTGCCTGCAGTACGTTCTGTGCTTTCTGGGCAGTAGCGATTTCTCCTCGGCGATTATATTACCCTCGACGATGAGAACATTTAACACAAAGACACAACCGATTATCGGAAAACTTTGACACGGAAGTTGCCACCGTAATCGTCCACGAGCCTGCATTTGGGAAGGGGTGGGAGAAATGACCACTCCACCCTACTATTCAACTAAGGAAGTGAGTACTAATCACTTTAACATGCACAGAACAATACTACAATAAACAACACTATAATGGTACTTACATTCTGTAGCACAAGCTTCCTGCGTTGGTTACCAATCCAGTGCTGGCATATTCCTACGCTGCAGTATGTCGTAATGTTCGACTAACAGTACGGTCTCGTGAGAATTCCAATGCCACTATTTACATTGCTGAAAGCATGCTGAGTGTGTTGTTGCCTTCTGAGTTGGAAAGAAAGCTCTGGAAACAATAACCCTTTTACGGTTCAGGAGGGAAACAAATTAATAACTCGTTTCTACTAGATCGTGAGAGCTCACTGCGAGACAAGCGATAATAAGTCCACTGCTACACTGAAACCAAAAGGTCTTAAGTGGCGACTAACATTTCGGTTTAACCCAGAGGTGGCTACGGCTCGTGGGACAGAACCGACCAGTTAGTCAATTTGTATCGGCCCGCGAGGTTGATTGAAAATAACTTTACACTCCGACTGCTGGGCTGAAAAACTGTTTTTTAAATAACACACAAACAAAAAACTGAACAATTCAAATATCCCACCCAGAATGTAAAACAATTAAATGTGATGTACTTTTATCTTTGGTATGGGTACATAGAATGGTGTAAGGTGGAGGGGAAAAGTAAGTACATTTTTATAATGAAGAAGTTGAGGTACATGGGCTCAGTGCTCTCCAGAAACGTTTCGGGGGCCGGAAGTCGTGGGTTAGAATCACGGTGGAGACCGAGATTTTTTACCGTGGATCTTCGAGTAAAAATTCCCCTGATCTCTGGGTAGTGAGATCGGACTCCCGTGTCAGTGTCGAGCACCTTAAAAACCTCTTTGGCAGGTAGAAATTGAAAAGAGTAGGCTTAACGGCAGCTACCCGGACAAAATTTAAAATTCTATATAGTTAAAAACAAACCCAAGTTATGTGTACCTTCCCCCAGGTCTGGTAAGCTACATAAATTGTTCAGATACCTACTACGTATAACCAAAGCATCCGGCTACCTGGCAACAGACATTAAAACATGCTTGTTTGAATACCAGGATTCCGAGTATTCCAGGAGTTGATGTAGACAGACAGGCCTTATGACGTTGGTAATCAGATTTCAGCCAAGGGTACATCTGGACTTGTAGCTGTGCACGTGTTCATTCAGTCAGGGGTACATATGGACTTGTAACTGTGCACGTGTTCATTCAGTCAGGGGTAGATCTGGACTTGTAGCTGTGCATGTGTTCATTAGGCCAGGGTTACTTCTAGACTTGTAGCTGTGCATGTGTTCATTAGGCCAGGGTTACTTCTAGACTTGTAGCTGTGCATGTGTTCATTAGGCCAGGGGTACTTCTAGACTTGTAGCTGTGCGTGTGTTCATTAGGCCAGGTGTATTACTAGACTTGTAGCTGTGCGTGTGTTCATTAGACCAGGTGTATTACTAGACTTGTAGCTGTGCATGTGTTCATTAGGCCAGGGGTACTTCTAGACTTGTAGATGTGCAGGTGTTCCTTGAGCCAGGGGTACTTCTAGACTTGTAGCTGTGCATGTGTTCATTAGGCCAGGGGTACTTCTAGACTTGTAGCTGTGCATGTGTTCATTAGGACACGGGTGCTTCTAGACTTGTAGCTGTGCATGTGTTCATTGAGGCAGGGGTACTTCATGACTTGTAGCTATGCATGTGTTTATGTATCTGAGTTTGCAGTTTGCAAAAATGTTTTCACAAGTATAGAATAGTGAACAATAAATATTGCGCATTTAAACTAGATTATTTGTTCATTCTCAGTAATGAAAATAAACCTCAGTGCTCAGTTTGCGTTCAAACGTTAACCGTGTTCAAGGAATGCCCTTTAATCGGCACTACTTTACAAATCAAAAGAATAACTACGACAATCATAGCAGCGCGTCACAGAAACCTGTGAACGAACAATTGAGGAAAAAACTGAATCGGCAGAAAAGCATATATAGCCATGTAAATAAGATTCAGGAATCATAGCTCAAGGCATCCTACGTGACTAGTTATGAGCTTGAAAGAGCAAAAAACCCGTTTAGTGGTAGAGTGTTTATGACAATGTGTGCAGTTCGAATGGCAGAAGAGATCAGGAAAGGAAAGGTGGTAAAAGAATGTCAATCTGTACCTCTATCAAAACAAGCAGAAGGAGAACAGAAGATATGAGTTTACATTTGTCTCAGAACTTGAAATCCATTAATTGAACTGTGTCCACACTTTTCACTAGCGATTGATGAAGGTACGGACACCATAGACACTAGTGTGATCCAGGAAGACTTGACTGTTCTTGGAGAATTATTGAAAGTTTGCTCCTTGCATGGTAGGGGATTAAATCTTTTCTGCAGTTCAAAATGCCATGCAAGCGTGTGCTTTGTTTGATCAAATGTCTGCTGTATTGATCGATGGTTGCAAAGCTATGGTTGAAACTAATACTAGTTTTGTTGGAGATTTGAAGCAAAACAAAATTAACGTGCTTACATTGAATTCCATAGTTCACCAAGAGCCCTTCTGCAAAATTCAAGAACTTAAATGACACTAAGGCTACTGTGGTAAAAATAATGAATTTGATCTTCTTCTTCTTCTTCTGCGTACACAGTCAGACAGTAACCATTATTTTCTCGAAAAAAGCGGCGGTCATCCTGAGACTCTCGCCACTACCATAGAGCTTGTCTTGCAGTTCCACTGGCAATGGCCACATCTGCTCTCTCTGATCCTCGTATGTCGGGCAGTTCTGCAGCAGATGTTCAGTGGTCATTTTACCAGTACCGCACGGGCATTCGTCGGTACACCCTATCTTCAGTTTGTTGAATAGGTGGTACCTCAGTCTGTTGTGGCCAGTGCGAAGTCTGAAGACAACGACCTACTCTCTTCGGTTCAACTGGTAATAGGCATCGTTTTTGGTGTAACCAGTATGTTCGGTTTCCCATTTGGACATGTATCTGGCTTTGATAAGCCGTTTTGACTCTTCGTACGTCATACTGGTATCTGTTTGTGGTAGCCTTGCACCTTCTTTTGCCAGTCTGTCTGCCTCCTCGTTGCCTTGGATGTTGCAGTGTGACGGAACCCACTGTACCACCACCCTTTTTGGTGCGGACTGCTGGCACAGTTTGCAGAGTGCTGCTCTTAAGTCATTAAGCTCAGTGTTTTTCTGGCTTTTTAGCGCTGTGACTACTTCGAGAGCATCTGTCAGCAGGACTATATGGCTCTCATTTTCACTGTGTGTTACCATTTCTTCCACTGCCGCCCTCAGTGCCTCTGCCTCTGCTCTGAAATTGCTTGTGTACTTACCAGTAGCGAATGACAGTGTTATTTTTCTGCCATTTGGTAGGTTCAGGAATGCTCCTGCCCCTCCGTTCTGTGTAGTGTTTGTTACAGAACCGTCGGTGTATGCATGGGTCCAGTCCATGCTTGGGTAGCTTTTCGTTATGAAGCTTAGGGTAGTGTCTCTCCTTTCTTTTTCACTCTGGCAGTTTTTGTTTGCAATACCTGGTATATTTTCTACCACCTCTGGAAATATATCCTGCCTCCAAGTAGGTTTTCGTACAGTAGTGATGGGTTTTGGTGTTGTTAGTGCGTTTATGGGATCTTCGTGCATCTTTGCTTTGGCTATTTCTGCAAAGTTTCTCCGCTTTAGTTTCCCATTTCCCAAATTGTTTAGTCTCTGGTGCATTGGATGGTCGGTCAGTCTTCGGAGTTTCTCTGACTGCAGCTGGGCTCTGCAGTCTCTTCTATCGGTCATGGATTGCAGTTTTGTAATCTTTTCAAGTTCTACAATTGGCGTTGACTTCATGCCACCTGTTATAATTCTCATGGCTTGGTTTTGAAGTTTGTTAACTTTATCGAAGTTCGCCTTCGCTGCTGTTGTCCATGCCGCAATGCCATACTCGAGAACTGGTCTCACTCTTCCAGTGTACAGTTTCTTTAGTATGCCTTCGTCTGCTCCCCAGCTTGTGCCAGCAAGTTTCCTCATGATCGCCATTCTTTCTCTGGCTTTCATTCGGTTTCTCTCAATCTGACTTTTCCATGTCATGCGCCGATCAAATGTGACTCCCAGATAGGTTGGGTTGTCGTTTGGCTGCAGGATTTTGCCATTTAGGCTTAATTTGGTACTTTGGGGTTTTAATGAGAGCGAGAATATTGTGCACGTGGTTTTCTCCTCGTTTATTTTGACCAGCCATGAGTTCGCCCACTCTTCCAGCGATGTTAGGGCCGTTTGCATCCGATTTCTTGCTATGGTGAGATTCTTTTCAGAGGTCCACATAGCCAGATCGTCTGCAAACATTGAGCTATGGACTCTTCTTGGTATATTCTCTGTAATATCCTTTATATATACCAGGAAGAGTGTGGGTGACAATACTCCCCCTTGGGGTACTCCCTGCTCGAGTGTCACCTTTTTGCTCATCTGCCCTTGTACTTGGATTCTGGCCGTTCTTTGTTTGAGGTAGTGGTTGATCCACTTGTACATCCTCCCACAGACATCACTTCTTCTTAGCTTGACTCTAAGTCCATCCTTCCAGACTTTGTCAAATGCCTTTTCCAGATCCACCCAAACAGCTACTGTGTGTTTCTGTGCCTGGTAGGCATCTTCTATCTCCTGGGCTATGAGGATGACCTGGTCCTCAGTGGATCTGTGCTGTCTAAAGCCGGCTTGCTGTGGAATTAGTATTCGTTTTTCTTCCAGATGCCACATCAGTCTGGTGTTTATCATCCGTTCCATCAGCTTGCCGACACAGCTCAGTAGGCTTATGGGCCTGTATCCATTCGGATCTGTTTTGTCCTTTCCTGTTTTTGGTACTGGTACCAGTATTGCATCTTTCCATGCCTGGGGTACAATACCCCTTTTCCAGCTTTGGTTCAGGACTGATAGTAGTTTTTTCTTCGCTGTTTGGCCCAGCCCCATCAGCATTTCGTTTGTTATCCCGTCTTTTCCGGGAGATTTCCTTTTCTTTAGTGTTCTCATAGCCTCTTCCATTTCGCGCATTGTTAGTTTGGCCATCATGTGCTCTTCAGGAGCCGTATTTATGTTTTCGTGTCCCTTTAGCTCTTCGCTAATGTCTGTATGCTTATCTGCAGGGACCTCGATGTGGTTTGCTCTGGCATAGTGATCGACAAAGGCGTTTGCGGCTTTCTTACCTGTGATCAAGTTCTCGCCCTGCTTGATGGTAATTTGTTTATTTGACGGGGTTTCGTCATTCATGGCTCTGACTAGCTTCCATAGCTTGTTCCCTTCTTTGTCCAGGTTTAAACTTTCCGTTTTATTTTTCCAACTTTCTCTTGCTGTTTGCTTGAGAGTGTGTTTGTACTTCGCCGCGGCGGCTTTGAGGGCGATGTTTGCCTCCATGGATTTTTCTCGTTCTGCCATGTTCCTAGCATTTGTTACTGCATCTTCCACTTTCTGTAACTCATCATTCCAGTAGGGCTTATAGTTTTTCCTAGCTCCTCTTGGGATGGTTTCAGTGGCGGCTTGCATTATTGCCTTGCTTAGGCTCTCTACCATGGGCTTCATTTTGGTGTTTCGTGTGTTGATGGTTTCACACAGCCCATCTGTCAGGATTGCAAATCTGTCCCAGTCGGCTCGTTTGTAATTCCAACGTGGGAGCGGTTTTGTTCCCTGTGGGCCTACTTCCATGTCAATGGTTAGCCTGATCGGCCTGTGGTCGCTACCTGCCAGTTGGTTTAGCACCTGGCGGTCTATTTTATAGTGTATGTCCTGTGTGGAGAAGGCCAAATCTGGAGTCGAGGTGGTATGCCATGTTCTTGAATAGAAGCTAGGGCTATCCTCCGGCCTATTGATTAGGGAGAGATTTGCATCTATCTCCCAATCTTCCACTTCGTCACCTCTGCTGTCTGTGTCAGAGTATCCCCATCTCTCCGAGTGGCTGTTGAAATCTCCAACTACTATGCAGTTGGAGTCTCTGACCTCCATACTCGAGAGCGATAGGTCTCTGTTTGGTGGTCCGTACAGATTGAAAATGCGGAGCTTCGTCTCTTGAGCCATTATGTCAACTCCTACAATTTCTGCTTGTCCGGTGTGATTGACAGGTACCGCGCTACTCGGTATGCTGTTTCTGGTCAGTATCAGGACCCCTCCTTTGTGGCCTTCTCTATCTAGACGGATGGTCTGGTATCCTCTGATTGAGAATTTATGGTTATTGTTGAGGTGCGTTTCCTGGATACATGCCACGTCAATCTTACCTTCATGCAGGTGGTGTGTTAGGGAAAGTTTTTTGTTAATGACTCCCTCCGCATTCCACTGCAGTATTTTGAGGGTCTTGAGGTTTTGGCCAATAGACGTTGCCCCATAGCCATGTGCCTTGACTCCACGACACATGGGTGGGTGACCACCAGTAGTCAAGGGTGGGCCCCTTCGAGGCGTGAGGCCCGGCGCTATCGCTGCCTGGCGGGTCTCCTCAGGATGAGCGCCATACGTTTTTCGAATAGGTTGTACTGCCATCATACTGTGATTTACGTTGCACTGTTTTGTTAGGCTTGCGGCCCCGTGCATCCGATTTCAACAGGCGTTTCTGTAGGGATGCCCTCCTTAGCCTTTGGCTGTCCCCAGCCTATCTGCAAGGCAGCAGTTGTTTACGATCGGAGTTTTCTCTCCTATGGAAGTTGTCTTACCAGACTATCGAGTCTTCACTACTCGTGTCTATAGGGTGCAATGATGATATGTGATATATGAGATGGACTGGTTTACCCGGAAGAGAGGCAGTCCGGTGTGTCTGTATCCCAGGATCGTCACGTCCTGCCAGAAACGTAGCATTTGCATGTGAGTGGGGTATCTCTTTTTCCCTTTATTTTCTTGGCTTCTATGCAGGGATGGTACGCCTAGCATTCTCCGCCACCTGGGGTGTTGACACAGTGGGGCAGGTGTGCAATGTCCGCTGGTCTGCATCTCTTCTGCGTCCAGCATGATAGTTATGGCTGATAACTTACAGGGGTAGATATCGTAGCCGGAGTGCATTCAGCCAGAGGACAAGCCTGGTAATGTCACAGAGATGTTGATCGCCTGGTGTGCGGACAACTCTCATGGTCAGTGGTTGAGTCTTGACAGTTCACAGTGAGGTGGCTGCTCTACTGTTTTCGACACCCCGACCAGGTTCTAAGTCTTTGGTTGGTGTTTTTCGCACCCCATCGCCGTATAGGGTGAGTATCAAGCAGATGAATTTGATCAAAGGACACAACTCTCTAACTCGTAGGAAGATCCTTAAATTTGTAAATGAAGTGTATTCTGTCTACAGTGACCTCCTTTATGCTAAGGTGAGGTAACTTAGTAGAGTAAAATGTTTAATAAGATTGTGTAAACTGAATGATGAAATATTTGCCTTCATGCAAGACAATTTACCACGTTCAACCGTCTTCAAAAGATTTAGGGCTTGGCATTTCTCATACATATAATACAGCATTTGAATGTATTGGATTAGCAGGGGGAAAAGGAACAAGTAAACAGTTTTTTTTTTAATTCATGGGTTTTGTTGATGTCCTCAAAAAGAAAATAAATCTTTTTAAACTGTCTTTGCAAAAGAATGGACTGTTTCATTCTCCATGTTGTAAACAGTTGTATGAGGAAGAGAGTGTTAACTTCAAGAGGTAAACAAACTACATTGATTACATTTCTTTTTTCGCCGATTTCAAGAATTTGAGATGTTTCGTCCACAAATGAAACTTTTTAATAATCCATTCAATTGCACAGTGGAGCGTCAACCAGCAGAATTACAATTATACGTATGTGAACATTGATGTCACCTATTCCTTAACACAACATGAGCAACGGGAGCTGATTTCGGGAAATTGCTATCAAAGTAATGTAACCCATTTCTGAGAAAACTCAAGACCAGAAACAGATTAACTGATTTCGCATTACTCCATATTCTCAGAATTTCTACATCACAAATGAAAATGTACTTCAGATCGATGGCGAACGCTTTTAACAAGCCACACTATTAGTATTGAGATAATATGTAGATGTACTTTTGTTAATAAATGATCACATGAAGAAGAAGTGGCAGTACAGGGTGTCCCACTCGCTGCCAGCCGCTGGTTTTACCTTATAACGTTTAAACCAATGAGTGTAATTCAATACTATTTGAAACGGACATACTGTGAGCCAGTTCATGGCCATCAGTAGTTTAGAACTTTAGATGGCCATGACCAGTTGGACGACGAGGAACAACGTATTTTAAGAAGGATGGAGCACCCATGCCACACCTCAATTGTCAGCATGGCTGAAATTGTTTTCTCCTTTGAAGATCGTGTCATTTCTAAGGTAGTTCGACCACCAAGGTCGCCTGACATAACCCCACCTGATATCTTCCCATGAGGCTTGCTGAAAGAGAAAGTATTTTGCAACAAGACAAATAATATCTTGGAACTGCAAAAAATCAATCAGCGGGTTAACTGAATCTGTAACTCTTGGTGCGTTAGTAAATGCCTTCCACAACATGGAGAGGCGTGTGGATGCATGCCTTGATGTTATAGGTGACCACTTACAACTTCATCTTCTTCATCGATCAACAGATGCTATGCTTCTAGTCCGGTGAGGTTCACGATGGAGACTGTGCGTTTCAGGTCTTCGTGGTCCCACACAGCTTCTCAAAGATGGTTGCTGGTCCCGGGCCAGACTCCCTCTGTTTGATCTGCATAAGTAGGGCAGTCCTGCAGAATATTTTCTGGTGTTTGCTTGGGTGCTCCACAATCGCACGTGGCGGTGTCTCTGAGGCACATGCTATGGGGGTGGACCTTGAGTATACAATGACCCGCTCAGAGTCTGAAGATCTTTATCTGCCCATCTCTGCCAAGTTTGTCTATGCTGTAATTTTCTGGCTTGTATTCTTTGTGCGTGTCTCTCCATTCCACCCGTATTGGTTGTTTGGTGGGTGGTTTTGCTTCTTTATAGCTCTGTGGATGAGGAGTCTGTGTGCCGCCACTTCCTGCTTTTGCTAGCTCATCTACTTTCACGTTTCCAGGGATCCCATAGTGGCAGGAATCTACTGTAGGATTAAATCTTTTTTTTTTTTCAGACAGCTATCCTATGTTGTATTTTATTTCATACGATAATTTATCTTGTTTGCGGCTTGAGCTGGCTTTGAGTACACTCCTGAAGTCTGTTAGAAACCACTTGCAACAATTAATTTGAGCTGATCATGTTTCTCACACACCAAGGTGTGTCCCTGTCAAATTTTATTGAATTACGTTCTTTGGTTTAAAAGTTATAAGGGAAAACCAGGGGCCGGTAGCGAGGGAGACGCATGTAGTAGTAATAGTAGTAGTAGTAGTAGCAGCAGTAGTAGTAGTAGTAGTAGTAGTAGTAGTAGTAGTAGTAGTAGTAGTAGTAGCAGTAGTAGTAGTAGTAGTAGTAGTAGCAGTAGTAGTAGTAGTAGTAGTAGTAGCAGCAGTAGTAGTAGTAGTAGTAGTAGTAGTAGTAGTAGTAGCAGTAATAGCAGTAATAGTAGTAGTAGTAGTAGTAGCAGCAGCAGCAGTAGTAGTAGTAGTAGTAGTAGTAGTAGTAGTAGTAGTAGTAGTAGTAGTAGTAGTTTATGTTGCTGTTGTTGGCGTAGTAGCAGTAGTAATAGTTGCCATGCTAGGCTGACAATTAGAAACATCAATCCATAACAGATGTAAAGATCGATAGAATGATGATAGTAGAAAGACAGTAGAATGTAGTGTGTCAACTTGAAAAAATAAATAGGAGAGATAAAGAATTGTGAAGACGAAGTTATACCCGGAAGCCTGGGGTGGTTCTATGGAGAGAAAACTGAAAAGGCTGGTAATCAAATTTCAGGCGGGAGAAGACAACAGAAGAAAGCTGATCAAGTAGGGCCAGAGAACTCGTGATGAAATGCCGGTCTTCACAACTGTAATGTTTACTTAGGTTGGGCGGTTGCTCTGTCCAATCACATTCACTGTTAGCTTTGGTGACATAATCATTTGTCGCCTATGTTTTTTTTTCGTCTGCGTGTGATAGATGAATGAAGAGCAGAAGCTAAGTAATCTTTAGAGCATGCCTTCAGCACTTTAACCTGTACCACAATTCTCTTATAGAGAACTTTATGTCTAATCGAGGTCAGAGACAGAGCTGTTTGCAATCACTATGGTCGTCACGTAGTATAGCTTCAGAATCACCTACGTCAGTTGAAACTTAATCAAAGGTGAAGAATATTTGATCAAAATTTTATATCCATTCTGAGATATTTATGTGAAGTTTATGTTACTAAATTTCTGTTCTGATCATAGTTTAACCATATGTTATTTAATAGCAATAGTTGTTGTAATTAATATGTCCAAAATGGTTAAAATGATAGATTTAATCTCATTTAATTTCATAGGAAAATATTATGCTGACGTTGGAACGGAAGAATATTTGATCAACATTTGAAATCCATTTTTAGATATGTATTTGTAGTTTATGTTATCATATTTCATTTCATAGGAAAAGATTATACTGACGTTGATTCTGAATTTTTGTCACATATATAAAAAATGTAAAGGTGACGTCTCTTAGCAAACACTCCGTTAGGGATAAAATGTTGAATATTTAGGTTTATATAGCCCTTTATATGAGATAACCAGCTCTCGTTTTCACTGCTTTGCCTTCCCTTACTGCATGTCAGCTACCGTTTAACCAAGGCCTTCTGTAATATAAATTCAAGTAGGTCATGGTTTAACATCTTGGTAGACTGGGGCATGCTCACACGGGAGAATTAACATGGCACCATTGCCATGAGAATAAGTTCACTAGCTACTCTACTATTCAGACACCTCTCTACGAATCGGTTATTTATCCCATTGTTTATCTTGCAATACCGTCATCCTTCTATTAGCACTATATTAGGAGCATGAGAGCACAACAATAGTTAGCCTCCTAGCTCATGCTAAAGGATACATTCGATGTTGCAGTAGTACTTTATTTTGCAGGCTGAAGCTTAAATTGCAATGAACAACCGTCTTTTGTTATCTTTAACGCCACCTATAATTTTGTGCAGTAATTTGGCTGCCACCGTAAGCGACCATTGTTGGCTAAATTAAGCCGTCTCCTCCTCTCAATGTCCATGGACGTCGATTGCTAAATCTTCTATTTCTTAGTCATGTCATATTTCTTCTTTCCACGTATCTCTACTTTTCTGTATTCTAATTAGTTCGGAAGTTCAGTTCAGATTAACAATCCAAACTGGCAAAAACAAATTATTACAAAACATATCACGCTGCTTTTGCTAGTCTGAAGCTACTCGTCCCGAGTTCTTCAATCTATTGTTGTTGTTGCTTGTCTGAAGCTACCCGTACCGAGTTCATTTTTGATGAACTTCAACCTCTGTTGTAATACCAATGTTCGAGCAGTCCCACTAAAATACCAATGTTCGAACAGTCCCACTAAAATACCAATGTTCGAACAGTCCCACTAAAATACCAATGTTCGAACAGTCCCACTAAAATACCAATGTTCGAACAGTCCCACTAAAATACCAATGTTCGAACAGTCCCACTAAAATACCAATGTTCGAACAGTCCCACTAAAATACCAATGTTCGAACAGTCCCACTAAAATACCAATGTTCGAACAGTCCCACTAAAATACCAATGTTCGAACAGTCCCACTAAAATACCAATGTTCGAACAGTCCCACTAAAATACCAATGTTCGAACAGTCCCACTAAAATACCAATGTTCGAACAGTCCCACTAAAATACCAATGTTCGAACAGTCCCACTAAAATACCAATGTTCGAACAGTCCCACTAAAATACCAATGTTCGAACAGTCCCACTAAAATACCAATGTTCGAACAGTCCCACTAAAATACCAATGTTCGAACAGTCCCACTAAAATACCAATGTTCGAACAGTCCCACTAAAATACCAATGTTCGAACAGTCCCACTAAAATACCAATGTTGTAAAGAGTCACACTATAATACAAATGGTCTAGTAGTCACACTATAATACAAATGTTCGAACAGTCCCACTAAAATACCAATGTTGTAAAGAGTCACACTATAATACAAGTGGTATAATAGTCACACTATAATACAAATGGTCTAGTAGTCACACTATAATTCAAATGTTCTAATATTCACACTATAATACAAATGGTCTAGTAGTCACACTATAATTCAAATGTTCTAATATTCACACTATAATACAAATGGTCTAGTAGTCACACTATAATACAAATGTTCGAACAGTCCCACTAAAATACAAATGTTCGAACAGTCCCACTAAAATACCAATGTTGTAAAGAGTCACACTATAATACAAATGGTCTAGTAGTCACACTATAATACAAATGTTCGAACAGTCCCACTAAAATACCAATGTTCGTACAGCATCACTATAATACCAATGTTCGAGCAGTCCCACTAAAATACCAATGTTGTAAAGAGTCACACTATAATACAAATGGTCTAACAGTCGCACTAAAATACAAATGGTCTAATAGTCGCACTATAATACAAATGGTCTAGTAGTCGCACTATAATACAAATGGTCTAACAGTCGCACTATAATACAAATGGTCTAGTAGTCGCACTATAATACAAATGGTCTAGTAGTCGCACTATAATACAAATGGTCTAGTAGTCGCACTATAATACAAATGGTCTAACAGTCGCACTATAATACAAATGGTCTAGTAGTCGCACTATAATACAAATGGTCTAACAGTCGCACTATAATACAAATGGTCTAGTAGTCGCACTATAATACAAATGGTCTAACAGTCGCACTATAATACAAATGGTCTAGTAGTCGCACTATAATACAAATGGTCTAACAGTCGCACTATAATACAAATGGTCTAGTAGTCGCACTATAATACAAATGGTCTAGTAGTCGCACTATAATACAAATGGTCTAACAGTCGCACTATAATACAAATGGTCTAGTAGTCGCACTATAATACAAATGGTCTAGTAGTCGCACTATAATACAAATGGTCTAGTAGTCGCACTATAATACAAATGGTCTAACAGTCGCACTATAATACAAATGGTCTAGTAGTCGCACTATAATACAAATGGTCTAATAGTCGCACTATAATACAAATGGTCTAATAGTCGCACTATAATACAAATGGTCTAACAGTCACACTATAATACAAATGGTCTAGTAGTCGCACTATAATACAAATGGTCTAGTAGTCGCACTATAATACAAATGGTAGTACAGTCGCACTATAATCCAATATTCTGACAACAATCTAGATATTTTTAGCTTTCTTAGTCTCGCCTGGCAAAAAGCTGCCACTAAATTTCAAATTAATGAGCCATTTATGTGAAAATAGAAATTACGCAGGACAGGAAACATGCGGTTAAAAAATGAAAAATAACAAACTATCCAGTTGCATGCCTTACTTCTCATAAATGTAGCAGGATGCAGATAATTGATAACCGAAACAAATCTGAATGCAACTTCTCAACATTGTTACGTGGATATAAATTGTAAATAAAAACATGACGGTGATAATATAACAAGTATACCCACCAATACACCACAAGAGACGGAGACAAAACGAAACATAAGTTATAATCAGAAGGTCTTCGTTGGGGATAGAGAACAGCACAAATAAAAACATCTAACAAATCATAATAACAACGAAAGATTAATGTCAATTTTAGAAGTACGACTGCCATGTACAGTCTCTTTTTTCCGTTTATTTTTTTAAAACACAAAAATGTTAAATCTACTAATTTTAAGTTAGAACAGTTCGAGTTCTGTAGTTTAGTCGTTTATCAAGAAATTTACAAAAATAAA
Organism: Ariolimax columbianus; assembly: GCA_036924085.1. Taxonomy (NCBI): domain Eukaryota; kingdom Metazoa; phylum Mollusca; class Gastropoda; order Stylommatophora; family Arionidae; genus Ariolimax; species Ariolimax columbianus. The sequence continues at coordinate 82,176,741 of JAVGWX010000008.1, forward strand.
TGGCTCTAAAGAAATATATATTCTAATCTAAACGAATAAAATCAAATGATGTGAAATACAATTTTAAAATCAATATATTATTTACAAATTTCCTAAAAAGATCAAACTACGTTGTCCATTCGCTTGTGATAGTCAGGATGTGACGCTGGTTGTAATACTCTTTAACTTTAAAATAATACTCATGTGGGTATAATCCGATGTTTCAACCAATGAAGGCCATTTTCAAAGACCAGATCTAACGACAATTGCAAACAACACATAGCTTCAATAACATTTGGATAAACGGAATACAATGAATGAGTTAGAAAAGTCAACTAATTATCAATTGTGAATGAAAAGACCACACTGTTGTTGTTTTTGATGTTGGTGTTGTTGTTATTGTTTAGTATCCACAATAAGTAAGTTTGCTCGTTCGCTCTCTTTGAAAAGAGCGTTAGGTAGCGGGTTTTAGTAGCTTTCGTCACTTCCTGAACGTACTGGCGAAAGTGAACCGAGATCCTCCAGGTGATTGTGCTGTGCTTGACTTCATTTGCGTGACGGTCACTACTACGGGAATCACATCGAGTCTCACCTTATTAGCCACAGACTGAAACAAATCATGCGAGAACTGCATGAGAGTGAGCTGATTTCTTGGTCAGTATGTTTACCTGACCCTGACTAACATTGTTCGATCAGTATGTTTTGAATGACCCTGACTAACATTGTTCGATCAGTATGTTTTGCATGACCCTTACTAACATTATAAACGGTTATCACTATGCACGAAAATCAGATTAATGCGTACACTGGTACTGTCAATATTCCTCTATGCTTGTGAGACATGGACAGTTACAGCTGACCTTCAACGAAGGATACAGGCCTTGAAAATGAGATGTTTCCGAAGACTTCTAAACGTCACGTACAAAGATCGAGTTACAAATGAGGAAATACGAGATAGAATTACATAAGCAATAGGGCCTTTTGAGGGCCTCTTGACAACTGTCAAAAGAAGGAAACTCACTTGGTACGGCCACATATCGAGATCAAATGGTCTTGCAAATATAATCCTCCACGAAAAGGTGCATGGAAGACGGCGAAGAGGCCGTCCCAAAAAGAGATGGGAGGACGACATAAAAGAATGGACCAATCTCCGACCAGAAGAGTCACAGGCAGCGGTCGCTGACAGAGAAGGGTTGCGTGGCATTGTGAGGATATCTTCATGAGTGCCCAAACGACCTCTCCGGTTACGAGATGACCTGACCTGACCTACTAACATTGTCTGATCAGCATGTTATGCATGACCCTTACTAACATTGTCTGATCAGTATGTTTTGTCTGACCAGACGTTAGTCTCCTCTCCCCAAAAGACAATGTTAAAACATCGTTGTTTCCACTTCATACTGGCCGAAAAGTTCGAATGTCTGTTTTCAAACCTACATGATATGTTTTCAAAACCCCCGTAAGGTACAATGTGTTTCTCTGTCGAAGGTTACATTTTAAATAACTGACATCTACAGTGGGTGGCGACTATAGTGACAAACGGTCTTTGTTCATTAGCTCTATAAACCATCCTTGTAGACCTCATCAATGGAAATAGCCGGAGTGAGGGGAACTGAGACGCTAGTCCGGTTAGGCACAATTTACTGACCAAGACCACTATGTTGCGTTTCCTGACGAGGTGTGGATCGACGTAATCGCCATAGTAGAGCTCAGATGAAGCCAAGCACAGCACAACCGCCTGGATGACCACCGTTCACCTTCGTCTGCACACTCGGGATGTGAGAAAAACTACTACAACAGGCCACTTAACGTCCTTTTCATGAATCACAAAAGAGTAATTTTACTCATTTATTTATGCTCGAAACATCAGACGTAATATTTTACTGAGTGGTAAAGTGCTAGAACAGTCGCTCCTCACGACAAAGCTACCAGTTTCGATCCTATTATCTATACGTTCCAGAATGTTAGAATTACTTAACTTAACTTAACGTCTTTATACTAGTTTTTTATGACTTTGCAGGGTCTGTATACAACCAGTTTCATTTACATATCCTTGCTCTAAAAGCTATGTGCATCTAATCTATTCTTAAATGCATTAATTATCACTGCATCCACTACTTTTCATGGCAATCCATTCTAAGCATTCACCACTATGACTAAAAAAATATTTCCTAAAATCTAATCTGGACCTTTCTTTAGTTAATTTGTGGCTATGCCCTCTTGATCTTGTATGTGGTTGTATTTTGAAAAACACTTGTTATAGTCTAATTCATCCCTTTCATTGATTATATTGTAAACATGTATTGTTACCTCGAATTCTTCTCTTTTCTAGTCAGACATGGCGACCTGAAAATGTATGACTATATTAATTAAAATGAACGTAAGACAAGAACATATATACAAAGGAGAACTACACTAAATTATTCCGAAACAATTAGTATAACTGAAGATAAAGCAAAAGTTTAATGTCGGTGTAAATTCTGCATTCGAGTATTTGTAACGGAGGTTTCATTGATATTGCATGATGAGACAGCTAGCCACATGCCCAACTTTCTTTAGTCGATTTTTACGAGATGTTTTGGGGGAGAAAGACTAACGTCTGGTCAGGCAAAATATACTGATCAGATATTTTAGTGAGGGTCAGGCAAAATACTGGCCAAGACATCTCCTTGGCTTCCTAGTAAATCTCGCTGGAAACAGGTTGTTTTTATGGCAACCTGGCTAACAAGGTGAGGAATCGACGTGATCCCTGTAGTAGTGAGTGACACGCAGATGAAGCCAAGCATAGCATAACCGCCTAGACGACTTCGGTCTACCTTCATAGGCACGTTTGGGATGTGAGGAAAGATACTGCAACCCGCAACTCAACGCCCTTTTCATGGTGCACAAAAGAGTAACCTACTCATTGTGGGCATTCGCAAACAACAACATGTTTTGAAAATCTGTCTCGAGTGACAGAAAGTTTCAGACAGTTCATATTTCTGTTCCTGAAAGAAAGCTTGAATATTATTATTTTCGTTGATACTAACAGCCTCCGGGATTCATTCCTGATGTGTGTGTGTGTGTTATATTTCGATACTTTATAAGACAACCGTATCATGCGAATGTTTCGGGTTTCCAATATCTCAAACTCGGAATTTGATGGAGACTAAAGAACAAAAGTCTTACGAAATGTTAGAAACAGACGAAGACAGCTCGACCAATAAAGGTCTTTTTCAAGAACTGGACAAAACAAAAACAACACAGGAACATACGCTAAATGTGTAATGTGTAAATTAATTGAAAAGTAATTAACCAAAGCAGTTAATTAAACATAGTTATGAATGCAAGAAACTGCGTTAGACAGCGTAGGTTCTTCTTCTTCTTCGTCTTCTTCTTACGCTTTCAGACGTCGACCTTTATTTTTTCGAAAAAAGCAGGGGTCATCCTGAGGCTGTCGACACTGCCGTAGAGCTTGTCTAGTGTTGCCACTGGTGATGGCCACATCTGATTTCTCTGATCCTCGTAAGTCGGCCAGTTTTGCAGCAAATGTTCAGCGGTCATTTTTCCGGTACCACACGTGCATTCGTCAGTGCCACCTATCTTCAATTTGTTGAATAGGTGGTACCTCAGTCTATTGTGGCCAGTGCGAAGTCTGAAGACCACGGCCTGCTCTCTTCTGTTCAACTGGTAATAGGCATCGTTTTTTGTGTAGCCAGTATGTTCTGTTTCTCATTTGGTCATGTATCTAGCTCTAATAAGCCGTTTTGACTCTTCGTATGTCACACTGGTATCTGGTTGTGGTAGTTTTGCACCTTCTTTTGCCAGTCTGTCTGCCTCCTCGTTGCCTTGGATGTTGCAGTGGGATGGAACCCACTGTACCACTACCCTTTTTGGTGCGGACTGGTGGCATAGTTAACAGAGTACTGCTCTTAAGTCATTAAGTTCAGTATTTTTCTGGCTTTTTAGTGCTGTGACTACGGCCAGGGCATCTGTAAGCAGGACTATATGGCTTTCATTCTTTTACCTGTCACCATTTCTTCCACTGCCGCTCTCAGTGCCTCTGCCTCCGCTCTGAAATTGCTTATGTATTTTCCAGTTGCCAATGACAGTGTTATTTTCCTGCCATTTGGTAGGCTCAGGAATGCCCCTGCCCCTGCGTTCTGTGTTGTGTTTGTTACAGAACCGTCCGTGTATGCATCGGTCCAGTCCATGCTTGGGTAGATTTTCGTTATATACCACAGAGTTGTATCTTTTCTTGCTTTTTCAGCCCGGCAGTTTTTTGTTTCCAATACCTGGTATATTTTCTACCACCTCTGGAAATATATGCTGCCTCCAGGTAGGTTTTCGTACAGTCATCGCGCATCTTTGCTTTGGCTATCTCTGCAAAGTTTCTCCGCTTTAGTTTCCCATTTCCAAAATTGTTTAGTCTCTGGTGCATTGGATGGTCAGTCAGTCTTCTGAGTTTCTCTGCTTGCTGCTGTTCTCTGCAGTCTCTTCTGTCGGTTATGGATTGTAGTTTTGTAATCTTTTCAAGTTCTACAATTGGCGTTGACTTCATGCCTCCTGTTATAACTCTCATGGCTTGGTTTATGAGTTTGCTAATTTTATCGAAGTTCGCCTTTGCTGCAGTTGTCCATGCCGCAATGCCATACTCGAGGACTGGTCTCACTCTTCCAGTGTACAGTTTCTTTAGTATACTTTCGTCTGCTTGCTCCCCAGCTTGTGCCAGCAAGTTTCTTCATGATTGCCATTCTTTCTCTGGCTCTCACTCGGTTTCTCTCGATCTGACTTTTCCATGTCCTGCGCCGATCAAATGTGACTCCCAGGTAGTTTGGGTTGTCGTTTGGCTGCAGGTATTTGCCGTTAAGACTTATTTTTGTGTTTTTGGGGTTTGTTTGAAAGCGAGAATATCGTACATGTGGTTTTTTCCTCGTCTATTTTGACCAGCCATGAGTTCGCCCACTCTTCCAGCGATGTTAGGGCCTGCTGCATCTGATTACTTGCTATGGTGAGATTCTTTTCAGAGGTCCACATATTCAGATCGTCTGCAAACATTGAGCTTTGGACTCTTCTTGGTATATTCTCTGTTATGTTATGTATATACACCAGGAAGAGTGTTGGTGACAGTACTTCCCCTTGGGGTGCTCCCTGCTCAAGTGTCACCATTTTGCTCATCTGCCCTTGTACTTGAACTCTGGCTGTTCTGTTTTTGAGGTAGTGACTGATCCATTTGTACATTTTCCCACAAACTTCGCTTCATCTTAGCTTGACTCTAAGTCCCTTTTTTCAGACTTTGTCAAATGCCTTTTCTAGGTCCACCCAAACCGCTACTGTGTGTTTTTGCTCCTGGTAGGCATCTTCTATTTCCTGGGCTATGATGATGACCTGATCCTCAGTGGATCTGTGCTGTCTAAAGCCTGCTTGCTGTGGAATTAGTATGTGTTTTTCTTCCAGATGCCACATCAGTCTGGTGTTTATCATACGTTCCATCAGTTTGCCTACGCAGCTCAGTAGGCTGATAGGCCTGTATCCATTTGGATCTGTTTTGTCTTTTCCTTTTTTTGGTACTGGTACAAGTACTGCGTCTTTCTATGCCTGGGGTACAATACCCCTTTTCCAGCTTTGGTTCAGGACTGATAGTAGTTTCCTCTTTGCTGTTTGGCCCAGCCCCATCAGCATTTCGTTTGTTATCCCGTCTTTTCCGGGAGATTTCCTTTTCTTTAACGCTCTTATGGCCTCTTCCATTTCATTCATTGTTAATTTTGCCATCATATGCTCTTCTGTTGCCATATTGATGTTGTCGTACCCCACTAAATTATTCCAAAATTGAAACAATTAGTATAACTGAAGATAAAGCAAAAGTTAAATGTCGGTGTAAAGTCTGCACACGAGTATTTGTAACGGAGGTTTCATTGATATTGCATGATGAGACAGCTCGACCAATAAAGGTCTTTTTCAAGAACTGGACAAAACAAAAACAACACAGGAACAAAGTCAGTTAACATACGCTAAATGTGTAATGTGTAAATTAATTGAAAAGTAATTAACCAAAGCAGTTAATTAAACATAGTTATGAATGCAAGAAACTGCGTTAGACAACGTGGGTTCAATAAATTGATTTTTAATTGACTTTTCGAGTGTTATCGCGTTAAGTTGTGCTTGTTTGCATTGTTTCTCTAATACTGTTTTGATTTTTCCAATGTTATTTTGTCAATTTTATCCATATTTTTTCAAAGGTACACCTTATTCAACAACAGGCAAAGTCGTTTTAGTTATCTCAGGTTGTGTGAGCCATTAAAGTCATTGGTCTAAACTCTCGAACAAACAACATTCCAGCCTGAAATGGATTTCTCTCCGATCTAACCACATGATTAATTGATTTTATTGTTGGACCTCATCAGTTAATTTTCTTACATGCAATTTTTCTGTTTCTGAGAATCGACACCACTGCACTCCGGACATACCCATAAGTACTCAGACTCTCTCAATAAATGACGAAGGGTCTGGATGCTGATGGACTCTGTAGCACGCTGGTTGTATACTCTCTTGCTCCGTCCTCCCATGCGCCATACTCCGCTCGAACCTCGTTTAATGTCGAAACTTAGCAGCCTGTGGATTGCTGCTTCATTCATTGCGGTGTCCTAGTCTAATAGGCGGTCATTGGTTGATTTCAAAATGTAATTCATATCCTTCAATCTCGTGCCCGTGATGGGAGCTTGTAAATCCAAAATATCAGCTCTACCATTGCTCTGAACCCAGCATGACCAGGACAGTAGATCCAATTCAACCCCAGGAGGTTTGAGGCCTTAACAGCTGCTATCCACTCAGCTGATGTGTCAAGATCTCGAAGATCTGCCTCCGAGTATAACGATGGCAAGTCGGAAAGAGTTGAGGAAATCATGATTGAAACATTAAAATAGAATTTTGCACTACAAACTGAATATGAGGAAGTACGTGCCAATTGTGTTCCACGTGCACTGAAACGTGAGCATCAGCAAATGAGAGTGGACGTCTGTCGGCAGTTGTTCAAGCAGCATCAATCAGAAAACATATTGATGGCCAGGGTGACTTTGTATCACCATTACGTCCCTGAATCCAACATTCCCAGCATGCAATGGAAACCCTTGAGGTGGCTTGGCTTGGTTCATTCTCAATCTCCCACAACCAAACACTGAAAGGAAACCCTCGAGATCAAATTGAGAGCAGAGAACTCTACTGAAAAATGTTATTCTGACCTGTCTTTTTAGATATTCATTTTAAACGTTTCTACGCTGCCGGAGACGGATATGTCTGACTGAAAGATGCAAATATCGCAGTCAAGCTGTAAACTAGGGACAAAAAGCATTCCATTCCATTCCATCCTGCTCACGCAAAGCCATGTTCAGGACTTGGTAGCGGGAGATTTAGAACGAACTAAGAAGAAATAGACGAAGAAGAAGAATACGGAGAAGAAGATGAAGAGAAGAAGAAGAAGAAGAAGAAGAAGAAGAAGAAGAAGAAGAAACTGTTGTACATTTCTGTCACGATTGGTCTTCAGTTGTATCCTAGTTCTTCGCCCAAACAAATGAGTTCCAGTTGGTGTTAGACTCAGACATCAGGATATGTTCATCCAAAACAATCGGTTTGTCCCCTTGCTAAAAGCTATGACACGTCTAGTGTGTTAGACGTTCGTTATTCCTTGAAAAAACACTCTGCCTCATGATCGATCGACTGGTTCTCATTGTCGCACCAAGTAACGTCCAACAGGTCGCCCACCCCTACAGCTGACCCCTTAGCATCAGGCATGTATTTGAGCATAGGAAGTGACCCCTTTAATAACAATAGTTCTACATGATGAAGTTGTCAGCCCCATGCACAACCCTCCTTAGTCTATTGTACGACATGCGTGAAATGGTATACTAATATTCTTGTTTTCTTGGGTACCACGCGATAGACTGTCTCAATGAGACATCGAATACACACGACTTGCACACGATTTGCACACAGTATACGCCTTTGTCTGAACGATACAAATGTTTGTTTTTTATAATCAATGTATTTGTATTAATTATTAGTATTTATATGTTGATTTTTCTGTTTCTTTTTTAAATTATTTTCTCAATCCGTGATTCTCTGACTACCAAAGGCGACTGCCGCACGAAAACATTGCTCACAAATTATTGGATTTTATTCTGGATCTTTTTTTTATTTTAGTAAAGGTTAATCTTTCTTGATTCACTAGCGAAGCCCCGTCCTTTCGACCTCATATGGTATTCTTGAAACTTATATCAGTACGTGTTGGTCAGTGTATGGATGCCTGTGGATCTGTTTGTGTGTGTTCATCTATGGCAGTTTTGCCGTACAGTAGTTTTGCTAATCATTTATGTACGTGGAGAAGTGGTCATACCGAGAAAAATCCCTGACAAGCGCAGTCAAACTCAACACGAAGTGTTTTCTAACCCGGAATGTTGGGATCGCAAACCAAGGTTGTTCTCGATTTACACACCTACACAATTGTACTACTAATATTAGTTCAACTTAGTTCACTGTTCACATGGCTGCTGTATTCCTATGAAATCCTTGTTAATGGTCAAGTGATGTCAAAACGTCAATACACGTTTGTTATGGTTCTCCTGTCAAATTACTTTCCAACCTTATTTCTATTGGAATTCGTAAATAGTATTTTGAATAGCTTTGTTTAGCCATTCTTAAAGATAAAAGTTATTTCCCTCTAATAAACGAATTTGTCTGCAACGTGTGGGCATTTTTATCAGACCAGCATAATTTTAAAACATCATCCAAAAACAGGAAATAACCCTGGTCTATTTGAAACTCAGAAAGATTCTGAGTAGTCTAGGGGTCATACTGAAGCCAACCTAAGGACCCCATGAAGTTAATGAGTCCAAGCGCTGACAGAGCTCAAGTTAGATGACTAAATATTGTCATGATAGTGAGCTTCTTGTTGACAGAGTTCAAGTTAATGGACCAAGGCTGAATGAAATCATCTTAATGAGCCCAAGTGCTGACTGGGTACAAGTTCATTGACTAAATGTTGTCAGGTTAATGAGCGAGCCAAGTGATATTACAGTTCAAGTTAATGTGTCAAAGACTGCATAAAGTCATGTCAACAAACGATAGCTGCAAGCAATCATGTCAATGGGCCAGTAGCCACATGCAATCATGTCAATGGGCCAGTAGCCACATGCAATCATGTCAATGGGCCAGTAGCCACATGCAATCATGTCAATGGGCCAGTAGCCACATGCAATCATGTCAATGGGCCAGTAGCCACATGCAATCATGTCAATGGGCCAGTAGCCACATGCAATCATGTCAATGGGCCAGTAGCCACATGCAATCATGTCAATGGGCCAGTAGCCACATGCAATCATGTCAATGGGCCAGTAGCCACATGCAATCATGTCAATGGGCCAGTAGCCACATGCAATCATGTCAATGGGCCAGTAGCCACATGCAATCATGTCAATGGGCCAGTAGCCATATGCAATCATGTCAATGGGCCAGTAGCCACATGCAATCATGTCAATGGGCCAGTAGCCACATGCAATCATGTCAATGGACCAGTAGCCACATGCAATCATGTCAATGGGCCAGTAGCCACATGCAATCATGTCAATGGGCTAGTAGCCACATGTAATCATGTCAATGGGCCAGTAGCCACATGCAATCATGTCAATGGGCCAGTAGCCACATGCAATCATGTCAATGGGCCAGTAGCCACATGCAATCATGTCAATGGGCCAGTAGCCACATGCAATCATGTCAATGGGCCAGTAGCCACATGCAATCATGTCAATGGGCCAGTAGTCACATGCAATCATGTCAATGGGCCAGTAGCCACATGCAATCATGTCAATGGGCCAGTAGCCATATGCAATCATGTCAATGGGCCAGTAGCCACATGCAATCATGTCAATGGGCCAGTAGCCACATGCAATCATGTCAATGGACCAGTAGCCACATGCAATCATGTCAATGGGCCAGTAGCCACATGCAATCATGTCAATGGGCTAGTAGCCACATGTAATCATGTCAATGGGCCAGTAGCCACATGCAATCATGTCAATGGGCCAGTAGCCACATGCAATCGTGTCAATGGACCAATAGCTGTGTATAGTTATGTCAGTGGACCAATAACCATATATAATGTAATATATAACCGTATTTTATTTAGTTATGTCAATGGGCCAATAACCTTAGCAATCATGCCAATGGATCAATAACCATATATAATGTCAATGGACCAATACCCATATGTCGTTATGTTAATGTACCAATAGCAGTATGTAGTAATTTTGTTGGACCAATAGCTGCATGTAATGTCAAATGGACCAGTAGCCGTATGTAGTTATGTCAAAGGACCAATTGCAGTATGTAATCATATCAATGGACCAATAGCTGTATGTAATCATGTCAATGGACCAATTGTCATATGTAATCATGTCAAGTGGACCAACAGCCGTATGTAGTTATGTCAAAGGACCAATTGCAGTATGTAATCATGTCAGTGGACCAAATGCCATATGTAGTCATGTCAATGGATCAAAACTGTCTGAAGACAATTTGGATAAGCCAATTGTCACTTGACACCAATGTATGGACCATTAGATGTGAATAGATTATTACAATGGTGCAATAACTACATTAGGACAATCTTGTGACTTAATAAAATTGCATGACACTACTACCACATACATACATAAATATGAAAACTGATTTGTCTAAATATGGTTATTCTATTCATGTATCTATGTAAAATGTCTACAACTTCTATGTTTTCCATTCATCTTTGGTATATTTCATTGTTTTCAAATCTTTCCTCCCAATCTCACATTTAGTTTATGTTTTCACTATTGTTGTTGCCATTGCTTCTTCTCAAACTGTTATTTATTTCTTATCCCACACTGTGATGCCATGCCACTCTTGTTGCAGACCATATAATAAAACTTTGTGGGTCAAAGGTCGAATGTGGATCATTAGTTTGAAATCTTGAAAAAAGGCAAATAAAATCACACTTAAACTAAGAGGACATGAGCTACCAGAATGGTTTATGACTAACACTAGACAACACATTAATATGGACAATTTAAATTGACAAGTATCAACAAAAAGCTAAACAGCTAAAGACTAATACAAAAATGTGCAGGAAATACATTGATTGCAGACCATCAAATACAGAAATGTCTATACACAGGAAATGTTAGTACACAGTTATGGCCATCACCAGTGGCAACACTAGACAAGCTCTATGGCAGTGTCGACAGCCTCAGGATGATCGCTGCTTTTTTCGAAAAAATACAGGTTGACGTCTGACAGCGTACGAAGAAGAAGAAGAAGAAGAGGAAGAAGAAAAAGAAGAAGAAGAAGAAAAAGAAGAAGTACACAGTTAGAATATAGAATGCAAGCCTCAGCTCCAAAATTAAACTTTGAAAACAATTGTAAACATTCAAAACCAGTCAGAAAGAATTAGGACAGGAGCTAGGAAGTCAACATCAAGAAAAGAAATGAGGAAAATAACAAAGCTACAACTCATGCCTGACAAAATAAATTACAGAGTAATAAATCATTCTATTAATAAAAGACTGGAAGTTTTGTTGAAAAAACAAAACATCTAGCTTCATTCCAGATCGCCGTCAAATTATAGCAGAGCCACTTAATAAAAAGCAACACAATTCCACAATGGAAACAGACACTTTTTCCAGAGATGATAGACAATATACCAGAAGTGACAAAACAAAAGCATTCAAACAGATACAGTAGGCAAATATATAGCTGTGAGATATATTTAAAACACATACCCAGCCACAGGATAGACCGGCTTATTCACAGATGGATTAGCAACGAGAGCTATGAAAAATGGAAATGGAGGAATTTTCATAAAATTAAAATATCGACAGGAAATTCAAATCTCTGGCCACTGGAAAAATTTTAACCATCTTTAGAACTAAGGGAAAGGCCCTAAAAACACAGCCTCTTTGTTAATGTGGAAAACAAGGACCATGCCAGAGACTAGATAGTTTTTCCTACAGACTCTCTATCAGTCATAATGACCCTCAGAAACCATAAAAAGAACAAATTGGACAGCTTGTCTGAGGCACTCATTACTGCCAGCTATAATTTCATCTAAATGAAAGTTCAGTGGATTTCTGCACACAGTAAAATGTATGGAAAAGAAGAGGCAGATAGAAAGCCAAAGAGATAGAAAGAAAAACCCAAAATGAAGACATGTCTAAATCAGTTCAGATCAGTTCATCCTGTAACCCATTAGGTTGTTGGGGCACACTTGAAGACACTCCCACATTCCCAGGTCATCTCCCTCTGTCCGCTGCCACAATTTATGTCTCACCGGGATGAAGGTTTGACCACTCAGTGATGTTGTCTGTCCATCTCTTCCCTGTACGACCCCACCCTCTCTTTCCTGGTACGGTCGGAACCATGCAGTATCGAATTTGTAATTCCGCTGAACCTTGTGACGTGCCCATATCACGCCATCTTTTGCCTTTTGATAGCTGTGAACAGATAATCAAAAGGACCAATTGCATTTTCCACTCTTCGTCGTATTTCTAAGTTTGTGACACGATCCTTATATGTAACATTTAAGAGTCTTCTAAAGAACCTCATTTCCATTGCATGTGTTCAGCACTGGATATCCGCAGTAATGGTCCAAGTCTCACAGGCATACACAAATTATTATTAGTCTTAGTCTAGCTTTTATGCTGAGGGCGAGCCACTTATCATGCCATATAGGTTTCAAATGCGTAAGCGCCGCTGTTGTCCATGCTGTTCAGACAACTATCACAAGCTGCGAGCCCTCATCACTGATCAGTGATCCCAGATACTTGAACCGGTGTACAACTTCGAGTTCCTGACCATTTGCTTTTATCACAGATGTAAACCCTTTCGTGTTATTAGTCATCAGCTTTATTTTCTCTGCATTTATCTCCATGCCATAACTCTGCGCCGCTATGTCCAATCTACTAACCAGCTCCTGGAGTTCCGTTTCTGTGCCTACCAGACCATCTACATCATCTGCAAATTGTAGATTTGTAATCATCTTGTCACCTATCCTGACCATACCAACATGTCCCTGCATGGATGCCTCCATTATCCTTTCCAAGAATACATTGAAGAGTGTTGGAGAGAGTATACAACCATGTCTCACCCCAATAGACGTGCGGAACCATTCCCCTAGTATTCCGTCTACAGAAACTGCACTTGACGCCTTCTCATAAAGGTTCTCAATTACCTTCAAAATATTACTATTGATCTTGTAATGCTTCATTGTTGTTCATAGCGCTGCATACCATACTCTGTCAAACACCTTTTTGAAATCGATGAAGACGTGATATATGTGTTATTGATACTCTAAGTATTTCTCATTAAATATCTGTTCAGTGGTGCTTCTTCCCTCTCAAAACCATGCTTGCTCTTTGGCAATGATAGTCTCTACCTGTGGTTTTAATGTTGAGGATTATTCTGTCTAAATATGAAGAAATAAAGACAATGGAAAAAATTACTTCAAAGACAAATGGTATAAAGAATACCTACACCTTGCCAAGAAGCGATCAAGTGATGATATTCATATAGGTCACTACTGACTGAAAAATCATCTGTTTAACAAACTAAGAATTGGGCAAACAGACATATGACCATGGGGCGAGAACAAATGGTGGAACATGTTCTCTACATCTGTTGGCTCCATGAGAGGAGCAGAGTGACTACATGGCCCTCTCTAAACCAACTGTGGAATAAATTTAGGGCAATGAGAAAAGCCTGAGGCACACAGCCATGTTTATATTATGAGAACCTTGATCTACAAAAGGAGGTGAACCCATTGCTTACACCAATGAAGAAAGATAAACTCAAAGTATCAAAATAATAGCAAAAAAATGCACATGAACTAGCACACACAAATTTACAAATGAAATTGTTCAGCCAAATGAACATAAATCTTTTATTAACTGATAGAGTTAAATAAAATGCACACACAGCTTTGGCAACATGAATATGTGATTATAGACAGCCTGCTAACACACATAAGAAAAGATCAAAGGTAGCAATATTTTCTGCAGAGAATTGGGACAGGTCACTAATGTCTAGGGCATAGAAAATAGCCTGTCCAAGTGGTATAGCAATATAGAGTCATTTCATATCGCAGTCAAACTGACTTGTACGTAACTCAGTTTCATCGGGTTCCATTCTACCCAGTTAGAGAAGACAACTCAACAATAACAAAAATTGATAACTATACCACACATAAGCTTATAAGGTCTAACATGTCATCTCCATCAGCAACATTATGCTATGGGACAAATTTCACATTTAAATAAATGGCGACAAAAACTGCAACTGAAACATTTCAGCAATCATGAAATGGCTTTCAATTTATTTCATTGTCTTAAAAAACCATAAAATACTTGTTACATCACAATTCAGCTCAAATAAACAAGAGTGTATGGATATAAACCCATGCCCACTAATACAACTTTCCTTTCTCCAGTAAAACTTATGTTGCAGGTCCTAATTTGAGGTAGTAAGATAACGTTTAACAATAACATCGAGTCACAATAAGCCTATGTAGTTGTTATTTCTACCTCTTAAGTCTTGGAATTGTTCATGATGAACTTATGTTATATTTCCTGTATTTAGATTGTTATATCATTAAAAAAACTCCTCCTTTATCTCCCTAATAGCAGAATGAACCCATTAACACAGTCGGTCTCCTTACAGAAAGCCTGTGCCAAAACTTGTATGTGCTCTAGCATTGTTTCATCTGAAACACCTAAAAACAGAAGTGGAGAGTGAGGAGAACAGAATCATATGAGCATTCCTCATGCATGCACTAAATGGTATCATAGTTACAGGTTTACTAAATGAATTAGAGGCCAAAGATGCAGAGGTGAATGAGCCGATAGCTACCAGCGACTCGTACTGGCTGCTTGCATCAAAGGCCATCAAACCATAGTTGACCAAGACCCAAGACTATTAAACTTCAAAGTTGTGCCCCTGGAAACGGGCTGCACACTTGTAGTCTGGCTAAGAAAATTGGGATAAAAAAGACAAGGCAAACCTGATCCCAAAAATGTGGGAAAGTCAACAACAGCCACTAGAGCAACAAAATAAGAGAAAAATATGGAAATGGATATGACATACGATGAGGAAAGCATCATACAACATAGCTAGGCAGGCTCTCATATGAAATCCACAGTGAAAGAGAAAGAGAGGTAGACCTAAAAAACATGAGAGAATGTGAGAGGGAACTATGATTAAATGGTTACACCTGGAGAGAGGCAGAAAGAGCAGCCAAGGAATGTGAATGCTGGTGAGATCTGGTCAATAACATATGCACCGAGAGAAGAGACGGGCTTTGATTGATTATAATTGCATATACAAAAATATAACAGATATTACAGAGATATAATATTTAGGTTTTTACTTAATATGTACAACTTACATAATTTTATTATGAAATACACATAGAAAATAAAAAGTTAATGAATAACAAACACACTGACAAGTCAATACAGAGCTATCAAACATCTGTCTATCAAGTACATTCAACTTTGTCACACATACAAATCAGTCTTGTGGAATAATACTAAATATTAACCAATAATCACTGTGATAAATCTGATTCTGTGCTTCAGGTATCAAGGTCAAGGCTGTCAGTTTCAATATCAATATCATCTATATCAGAGTCACTGAGGCTGAGAACCAATTTTTCTGAAATATCAAAAAGATTTAACTATGATGCTTAAATACAAAATGTTAAACTGATCAATTATAATGTTTATAACAGACATTACAACAAGGTTAAGCTGTGAGATTTCAATAATGTTCCAAGCACAAGTTTCTTTCATGTGCAATCTGCACGTGCCATTGCCAATAGGCAATCATGCCTCTGTAGTGTTTCTTTACCACTTGTTTGGTTTTATATGTTAATAGTACCACTGCCTGTCATAAGAGGCAAATAATTGTGTGACATGGCATAACACTGGCCATGGTTAGGTGGTTTGTTTAGAGCAACATAGATGGCACCTAACAGGCTGCGGATCTACTTTGCTCTAGTGTTTGAGTCTATTAAGATAGGCTCACACATCGGTTATCCAACCGCAATAAGCACTTGTCCCAATGCAGTGGTGTAATAAGCTATTCGAGCCTAGCCTGCTAAGCAGGAAACCCTTCTCCCGGCTACATCCAGCTCATACCAGAGCTGAGACCTGCACAGGAGCATCTACCCATGTAGAAGTACAGGTCGACTAAGACTAAGAACAGTGGTAGGTTGATAGACACTCTTGTCAAAGTCATTGAATTTTGTATCTGTCCATATAGCCATGTATGTACTTTTTTCACTTTCTGCGATATTTGTTTACTTTATACTTTCTTTCTTCTTCTGACACTGACAAATTTTCACATGCTGATCAGGGTGCATGTTTGACACTGGTAGCAGATAGTTTGTATGAATGTACTGTTGATCATTTGTCCTTTTGTCTCTATTGCAATATTTTGATGTCTTAGTAATAGTGATAACTGATACATCTCTGCATTAGGCTTCTGAGTTTTTGCTCTGTTCATTCTGTTGTCATCTGTGAACATGCTTATCAATTATTGTCTGAATTCTTCAATAATGTGCTTCTGAAATATTTTAGTAATGCTTAGCTCTGGCCTTAAAAAAATATTTATTTCTAACATTCAAATAATGCTTGTGAAAGACAACTGAATATCAGTAAAAAAAAAATTACAAACAATATATAAAAATTACAAACAATATATAAATATTACAAACAATATATAAAAATTACAAACAATATAGCAATGGAAAATAAAAACAGATGCTGCAAGACTGCCAACAACTGCAGCATAAAAAACAATTACCGGGTACTGAGGAAAAAAATAGAAACAGCAATTTAAACAGAAAAATATCAAAATTTGATTAAGAAATGAATCATTTCATTAAATGCAGTGGTAAAATACCAACTACTGAACTGTACAATCATTAAAAATAAGACATAAAAAAAGAACAGATTAGTAACACATTAAAGATACACCCTCTAAAAGGTGCAACTCAGTACAAACATTTCTTGAGAAATAGAAGCAACCAACAAATTCAACATACAAATATCCATTTTTCTTTAAGAATAGGAGTAGTCACTGTTAATGTGATCAAACCTGTTTTAGGTGTTCCAGATTTGTAAACAGATCTTCTATTTTTTGTTCGTCGCTTTGATGTGGTACCATCCCGCAGATCAAATGTAAGAGCTTCAATATTGTCATCTGTGTTGTTATCACTCAAATCGCTGATATCAGATAAGTCTGATAAGCTATGCAAATCATCATGGTCAATATCCAATGTAGAAGTTGTTCGTGAGGTAGGGATATATGTATGTCTGGGATGTCCTATGATATCATAAGAAAATACATGTTTTGAACACAATAATCATAGAACAAATAGTTTAACTTATAAAGAGTAAACATGTTAGAAAATATACACAACTTGAACATTAAATCAAGAAGGAATACACAATTGTCTATTATCTTTTAATTGGTACAAATGTTGTTTACATTCTGTTTCTAAGAATTGAGGTCACTGCACTCCGGGCATACCCATAGGTGCTCAGTCTCTCTCAGCAAATGGCGCAGTCTGGATGCTGATGGTCCCTGTTGCTCGCTGTTCGTACACTCTCTTGCTTCGTCCCCTCATGCATAAAACTTCGCTTAAACCTCATTTAATGTCAAAACTTTGCATTCTGTGAATTGCTGCTTTATCTATTGCAGTGTCTTGATCTCACAAGGCTTTGATTGTGTTCAAAATGTCATTCCTATCCATCACTAATATGCCAATGATAGGAGTTTGTGAAGCCAAGATGTTAGCTCTTTTGTTGTCCTGAATCTCAGCAGGACCAGCACTTTCCCAACAGTAAGCCAGGAACCAATCTACAGCAGGATGGACTAAAGTGTGTCTGTAATGTGAGTTGAACTCCATACTTTTGCCATGAAAAGCAAGTGGTCTACCATTACACTAATCAGACATTGTTAGGTAGTGGCCTGCTTAATGCATAATATATAAGAATAAATAATGCCAACGATAAGATAACAAGATTTTATTGAAGGACAAAATCAATAAGAACAACACAAAAATGTGTGTGTTCACTAATCTACAATAAGATATGTAGAATTGCTAGTTCAGGTGTCATCTTCACAAAAAAGGCAGCTGCAATAGATCTCCAGCACACTCTTTATTTTTCTCTGATGTCGGAATCTGACAGACTCTTTCCAGTTCATTTTCTGATGTTATCTGACCACTTATAACAATATCTGCCTCTTTAGTGACTCCCTTCCACCTTACCGTATAGTATAGTCTTCAACAAAATGAAATGCTGTTACATAGTCAAATCATCTCAGTTGTCTAACTTTGATATTTGACAGCAGTTACCACCCCATCCCCAACGCTTTCAGTACTTTCTCATTAATTTTCTCTTCTTTCCACAAGACATAGCACATCTTCTATAAAACCACATCTCAAATGCCTCGATTTTCTGTCCCACCTGTTTATTTAATGTACATGTCTTCATGTCATAGAGTAGTGACGAGTATACTTGACCATTCTCATTTTTTTTATGTCAGTAAGTGTTGCAGGTTGTTGAACACTGACTTAGTCAAATCTATCCTCTTTCTGATTTTTTTTACGTAGCAGCCTTCTTCGGTTATTATATGTCCTGGATATGATAAAATCTTTGTCTGCTCCAGTACGAGATCAAGTATTCTTAAATGCCTATGTGATGTCCTGTCTGTTTTTCCACAGAATCATAGTTTTATTTTTCTCATGTTTAATCTATACTCTTGACTTTTGTCATTTATTCTTGACATTTGCTCCTGTTTTCTGCTAATTTAATTATTATCATCTGCATATCTAATGTTGTTTATTGTCATACCTTCTATGACATATCACAACATATTTGCTATATGTTTGAAAATCTGTTCCGTGTATATATTAAAAAAGGCATGTGGAATAGAACATACCCTTGTCTCACCCATCTTTTCACATCAGTACATGGGGTGCAAATCCTGTCCATCTAGATCATACTGATTCTGCTTGTTCCAAGTACAAATTACCGAGCAATCGTGTGTCTCTTCACTGTCTAACACTAATTCTCAGGTCAGGTCAGGTCATCCCGTAACCAGTGAGGTCGTTGGGGCACACATGAAGACATCCTCACAACACCACACCACCCTTCTCTGTCAGTGGCCGCTGCCTGTACTTCTTCTGGTCGGATATTGGTCCATTTTTTTATGTTGTCCTCCCACTTCATTTTGGGACGACCTCTGCGTCGTCTGCCTTGCACCTTTCCGTGGAGGATCGTATTTGCAAGACCATTTGATCTCGATATGTGACCGTACCAAACAAGTTTCCTTCTTTTGACAGTTGCCAAGAGGTCTTCAAAAGGCCCTATTGCTGTTGTAATTCTATCTCGTATTTCCTTATTTGTAACTTGATATTTGTACGTGACGTTTAAACGTCTTCGAGACTTTTAATTAATTTTTCATGCTGGACTGTTAAAAGCCTTCTTGTGGTCTTTGAAGCATACTTAAATGTTATTTTGGGAATTCATGTTTTTCTCCTATGGCTCTTAAACAAAAAGTGTCTTTCTTGGCGCTACCTTGTCTATTTCATGTCTTATTCTCACATGTATGTTCTTGAGTAGTATTCTAATAGTGTGACTCATCAGGCTAATTATTTGTAAATATGTACATTCAGCTGTTCTATATTTCTTGGGTATACATAAAATATAGGTGAGCAAAGCCACGATCTTGGGTCTCCTGTTCGCAGACGATTGTGCCCTCAACACTTGCTCAGAAAAAGATATGCAGTCCACCATTATGGAGTTTTTGTCGGCATGCAGTAACTTTGGTCTCACAATCAACACTAGGAAAACGGAGGTTCTCTTCCATCCTGTTACTGAGTAGCCATACATCGAATCAAACATTACTGTACAGAACCAATGTCTCCAGGCAGTCGCTAGCTTCACCTACCTAGGTAGTACTCTCACTAGAGAGGTAAATATTGACTGTGAGGTCAATAACAGGATTCCTAAAGTGAGCTCTGAGTTTGGGAGGCTCCAAGCAAACGGCATCAGTGTCGCCACCAAAGTAAAGGTGTATTGTGCTGTGGTATTGTCCACTTTGCTGCATGACTGTGAGACATGGACAGTGTATAATAGACATACCAGACAGCTCAATAATTTTTACTCTGGATCAAGTGGCAAGACAAAGTGTTTAACTCTGAAATCCTTGGCAAAACTAACATTTTGAACATCCAGACATTTCTGAGAATAGCTCAGCTAAGGTGGACTGGACACGTTGTTTGCATGCCAGATGAGCGCATCCACAAGCAGCTGTTATACAGCAAGCTCAAAGCAGGCAGACGCTCTCCAGGAAGGCAGAAGAAACGCTACAGAGATACCTTGAAAATTTATCTGAATAGCTTCAACATTTATTTCACCTCCTGGGAGATGCTTGTATAAAACCATACCACCTGGCACGCTAGTATCATCAATGGTGCTCAGATCACAGAGAGTATAGCATCACAGAGGCTCAGCGAAAGCGTGCTACCCGCAAAAGTAGGACATACGACGTTTCCACAGCCAGCTCCCCACATGTGTGCCCTGAATGTGACAGGGTATGCCGTTCCAAGATTGGTCTTTACAGTCATCAGAGAACATATTTCGCAGCAATGGTGTGGTTCTGTTGCCATCTTTGCTAGCGATGAGCAACTGTTATTATTATTATGCATAAAACAGTTAAAGTTATCTAACATTTTTGTAATGTTTCCAGCCACTCCTTGCTAATTATGTAGTAATTTAATGGATATGTGTGCAGGTAAGCTTAAGCAAGATGCAATCACACCATGAACCACATTGAAATATGAGAAGAATGCTCTCTAACTGTTGACCAATGTTACACTTTCCATTCCATGAGAGTAGTGATGAAGGATATGGGACAAAGAAAACATTACTTGTAATCTGCTGTCTGTAGGAAATAAAGTTCTGGGAAACATCTTACCTGACTATGGCTGAGAATAGAGTGGCGGCTTTGAGCATCTTACCTGATTATGGCTGAGAATAGAGTGGTGGCTTTTGAACATCTTACCTGCCCATGGCTGAGAATAGACCTGCAACTTTTGAACATCTTACCTGCCTATGGCTGAGAATAGACCTGCAGCTTTTGAACATGCTATCTGACCATGAAGAGGAAAACTAACGTCTGGTTAGGCACTACATATTGATCAGACATGTTAGTCAGGATCAGGTAAAATATATTGATCAAGGCCCTCACCTC
The DNA here is from genome assembly GCA_036924085.1 of Ariolimax columbianus. Taxonomy (NCBI): domain Eukaryota; kingdom Metazoa; phylum Mollusca; class Gastropoda; order Stylommatophora; family Arionidae; genus Ariolimax; species Ariolimax columbianus. Next base: position 82,198,038 of record JAVGWX010000008.1, read on the forward strand.
AGCTTCCTTGCAGCCAACCCTGGAAACAGACTGTTTTCATGGCAGCCTGGCTAATGAGGTGAGAGATCTATATGATCCCCATAGTAGTGAGCAGCACGCAGATGAAGCCAAGCATAGTACCTCAGTCCATCTTCATCAGCACACTCGGGATGTGAGGAAAGCCACCGCAACCCGCCACTTAACGTCCTTTTTAGGGAGCACCAAAGAGTAATCCTACTCATTGTGGGCATTCAACAGCAACAACAGTACCTGACCATGGCTGATAAGAGACCTGTGTATTTTGAACATCTTACCTGACCATGGCTGATAAGAGACCTGTGTATTTTGTACATCTTACCTGACCATGGCTGATAAGAGACCTGTGTATTTTGAACATCTTACCTAACCATGGCTGATAAGAGACCTGTGTATTTTGAACATCTTACCTGACCATGGCTGATAAGAGACCTGCGTATTTTGAACATCTTACCTGACCATGGCTGATAAGATACCTGTGTATTTTGAACATCTTACCTGACCATGGCTGATAAGATACCTGTGTATTTTGAACATTTTACCTGACCATGGCTGATAAGATACCTGTGTATTTTAACATCTTACCTGACCATGGCTGATAAGATACCTATGTATTTTGAACATCTTACCTGACCATGGCTGAGAAAAGACCTGCAGCTTTTGAACATCTTACCTGACCATGACTGAGAATACAGTGGCGGCATTTTAGAAGTGGCTACATCTAATTTTCTCTCAACGCCATCCAACTTTGAATTCAAAGAATTAACAGTTTGCCTGCAAAATTATAAAGTCACGTTACTGATCATTCACAATAATGTTTCAAAACTATAAAAAATGTAAAATTATATCTTCTCCTAAAATTATAACTCAAAGTACGACTGGGAAGACTAGAGCATGTAAAGACCAAGGATTGAAACTCTGTACATTAACCATAAGAAACAAGTTCTCTTACCAATAGTAATAAACATACAACATTTTTCCCATTGCTGGGGTAGTCAAGGGGTTTTGAAGGCTGAGGACAACAGACCACTTCGCCACTTCTGTCACCATGTCATGTGCTGGCTATGTTTATTTAATTCACCCCCAACAGAAAAACAACATATGGCATACCAAAAATTCCAACCGCTGCCCTCCTTGTCGGCAGACAGGCCTTGAAACCATTCGGCCCCGCGCTCCTCTACCAATAGTAGTACTACCAATAGTAGCCATTGCAAATTACAATCAATATGTATAAGGTTTCTGATAGCAAAACTATATTATTTTTAAAATAGCAAATAAATTAGTTATTTTGTCCTGTAGTAGAAACTGAACACACAAAGTAGGATAGTAGCAATAACAATTGCTGAGACAAACATTTTTTCATTCACAAAATATGTATACCAAACAGAAGAAAAGAAAGTAAAGTAATTGGCACTTCAAAGTAGAAGTTTGGTTGTCTAGGTAATGAAAGTGCCTCGCTTTAAGAAAGAGATGAGTAATAGCAAAACTGGCTGAACACACAGAGTGCAAAGATATGTCTTTGTGCAATCATTGCCACTACTAGTCACCATCTAAACCAGTATTTCCCAACCTTTTTACACTCGTGGACCAGTGAAAATAGGAACAAATTGTCACGACAGGTGAAGATAGTAAATATAGTTTGTGGACCAGTAAAAATTGTTTGCGGACCGGTGACGATAGGAAAAATTGTTTGCGGATCAGTGAAAATAAAAATTTCTCACGGACAGGTGACAATAGAAACAAATTTCAAAGGGCCGCTAAGACAGAACAAATTTATATAGTATTGTGTGTATTAGATGTTAAATCTACTACTATAAATTGAAAATTCTATAGCTATTTAAAATAAACAGAATTCAAGTAGTAAATAGATAAGGTGTTCAGCAGTCATTTTTATTTCCCAGACCACACTTAGCAGAAACACATAGTTTTAGTAGTGGTCAATACTAGCCAACATACAAACCACTCAGCAGAAACTCATAGTTTTAGTAGTGGTCAATACTAGCCAACATACAAACCACTCAGCAGAAACTCATAGTTTTAGTAGTGGTCAATACTAGCCAACATACAAACCACTCAGCAGAAACTCATAGTTTTAGTAGTGGTCAATACTAGCCAACATACAAACCACTCAGCAGAAACTCATAGTTTTAGTAGTGGTCAATACTAGCCAACATACAAACCACTCAGCAGAAACTCATAGTTTTAGTAGTGGTCAATACTAGCCAACATACAAACCACTCAGTAGAAACTCATAGTTTTAGTAGTGGTCAATACTAGCCAACATACAAACCACTCAGTAGAAACTCATAGTTTTAGTAGTGGTCAATACTAGCCAACATACAAACCACTCAGCAGAAACTCATAGTTTTAGTAGTGGTCAATACTAGCCAACATACAAACCACTCAGTAGAAACTCATAGTTTTAGTAGTGGTAAATACTAGCTAACATACAAACCACTCAGCAGAAACTCATAGTTTTAGTAGTGGTCAATACTAGCCAACATACAAACCACTCAGCAGAAACTCATAGTTTTAGTAGTGGTCAATACTAGCCAACATACAAACCACTCAGTAGATACTCATAGTTTTAGTAGTGGTCATCCTTGAAGCTGAAACCAAAAAGTGCAAAGCACTCATTACAGAACCCTGGATATGGAGCCAGAACTGGTCCAAAATAATCTTGCAGGTTCCAGGGTTAACGAAGAAAACTGAACAGTCAGCATCAACACAAAAAATCCACGTTCTACAGGAGCTCAAGAGACAGTACCCTAGCAACTCTTGGACACATGTGTACACAGATGGATCTGCCTCGGTGAGTGATAAAAGGGGAGACAGTAGAATCTACATCAAACATTCCAATAGGGACATAGAAAATCATTCCATACCAGCAGGAGAGACTTGTACCGATTTCCAAGACTGTTATATGCTTAGCCAATTGCGTACTAGCACTGGCCCATGGAGGTGGATCTCCACACAAAACTGTTTGAAAGCTTTGAAGAACTCTCCACTACATCAACTTTTTTCTAGAGAACTGGACTTTGCATTTAGATGTAACAAGAAAAAGAATGGCAAACGAGAAGAAAATGAAGACAGTTGTGTAAACTAGAGCATTCTGCAATGAGGTTAAAATGTTGATCCAATTTCTGCAATGAAAAAACCTTCTGACCACTCTGCCAATCTCCTATTATTACCTTAGTTGCTGTAAATCCAGACTGCTAGTTCCTTCAGTGCCTTTGTATGTTGGTGTGTATAGCAATAATTGCTTCTGGTAATGGCTTGTGTCATTAATACTCTGAAATTGAAGTTATTACACACAATTTTAAATGCTATTTCCACATTCTGAAAACAAGTAGCAAGAAATCTATGACTATGGAAACTTTAAGAAAACAGGTGCCATGGGAGTAAGATAGATGGGCTAAGGAGACAAATTGTGTGATCTTCTTGATTCAATCAGGTTAACTTTACTTAACTGGTTTAGAAGACTCTGGAGAGTCTGTGTGCAGCCAGTTTCATATACATTTTCTTGCTTTAAAAGCTATACACATCCTATCATTTGCATTAATTGTCCCTGACTCCACTACTTCCTGTGGCAATGCATTTCAAGCATTCACCACTTTTTGACTAAAAAAATATTTCCTAATATCTAATCTGGACCTTTCTTTAGTTAATTTGTAACTATGCCCTCTTGTTCTTGTAGGCGGTTTATTTTGAAAAAAATTGTTATAGTCTAATTTATCTGAATGTGTGCCAAGGTCAATCACTGTCTCAACACTAAGTCGACGAAGGAAACCACTCTGGCATTCCAATTTGGGTAGTGGAGGTTTTGTGACAGTCGGAGGCCATCACGACCGGCTGTGACATTTAGAGTGACAGGAATTCGGTGTTATTCGTCCAATGACAACTATTTGGAGGTAGATCCAAATTAGAGTGATGGCTAAGTAAGACAACCAATATAAGGCCATTGGACAGCAATGAAGTTCCTTGAGACTATAAAATACTCGTCAAAGATGAACTCAGTAGACTGGCCTTGACAGAGAGAGAGACTAGCTAGCATGCTGACTAGGGAACCTATTGATAGGTTGCTGCTAGCTAGCAGGCTGACTAATAGTTTGTGAGAGAGAGGATGAGTTGCAGAGTGACTGAACCAGCATACACCTTTGAGTTTTGGCCAGTTGCTCTATAAGTGTGTGTGTTGGACACCTTGTGACTAGAAGTGATCTGAATATGTATGGTACGTGCTGGACACCGAGTGAACAATGTGTATTCTGAAGTATGTGTTGGCACCGATCGACTGAGTGTGTGACCATAAGTGAGTACGTGATTCCGACTAGAAGGACGTGATCGAAGTATTTGTCAATGCACAGATCGCCTGATGGTAATTGATCTGATTGTAATTGTGAATGGGAAGTATTTGTGAATGGGAAGTAATTGTGAATGTACAGATCACCTGACTGAAGGGATCTGAGTGTGTTTGACTTCACATTACGACAGAGTACATAATACGATCGTGAAGAAGAGATTGTGAGAGTGTGTTGAGTGTGCAGATAAGGGGAGGGGAGTGTAGCGGCTAGAACTGGGTTGTATTAGTTGGGGGAAATATTTAAAAGCTCGTGCTTAACATCTCCAATGTAATTCAATATATATATATATATATATATATATATATATATATATATATATATATTAGGATTATTTAGTTTCAATGTATTTTGTTGATTTTTGCTAAAATTCTTTTGATTGTAAGTGTGATTATTAAATATGACTCATTTTGTTGGAGACTGTTTACTGTGTTATTTACTGTGTGTAGTCATGTTGTGGTGTGGATACATGTTGTAACATTTTAGATAAATAACTACTGAAACCTGGACTCTGCCACAATTCCACTATCAGCTTTGTTGCTCTTCTTTGCATCCTTTCCAGCATGTTTATATCCCCTCTATGATAAGGACTCCATACCTGTATACAGTACTCCAATCTAGGTCTAACTAATGCTTTATACAGTTTGACAATCATTTCCTTGCTCCCATGTTTAATATTTCTTTTTATCATACCTAACATTGCATTGTTTAACATTTGCATTTTTCACTGCTACTTGAACTTGCTCACTCACTTTACCTGTATGATCTAGTATTATACCTAGGTCCCTTTCCTTTTCTATGTTTCTAATATTGTTCTCACCCATTCTGTAATTATGTTACATATTAGATCTACCCATGTGGATGACTGTACATTTTTCTACATTAAACTCCATTTGTCAGCTTACAGATCATTCTCTAATTTTATCTAAATTCAACATCAATATATCCATTTCTGCTTTAGGTGAGACACTACAGCACAGTTTTGCGTCATCGACGAATTTTGAAAATGTTGATCCGATATCAATGTTCAAATCGTTCATAGATATCAAAAACAAAATTGTTTCTAAAACCGAGCCATGTGGCACACCACTTTTTACTTCTATAGGAAATATGGTGTTAGACCCATATTATTTTGTAACTAACAGCACATAGCAGATGATGTGTAGCTAATTTCTGTGGCTGGGTCGACCACATGGCTGAGAAAAAAAATCAGGTGAAGCCACTGCACTAACCACTGTGCTACCGTGGCTTCTCCCCCCCCCCCCCCCAGTGTACTCATTATTTATGCCCACTCTCTGCCTTCTTCCTGTTAACCAATTTTCAATCCATTTGGTAACTTCCTCACCTATTCCATGTGATTTTAATTTTCTAAATAATCTTTGATGAGGTACTCTATTAAAGGCCTTAGCAAAATTTAGATAAATAAAATCCACAGGCTCTCCTTTATCTATCATTTTAGTAACGTCCTCCAAGAATTCTAATAGATTTGTTAAGTACGATCTCTGTCTAGTAAAACCATGCTGAATTTTTCTGATTAGATTAAACTTTTGTAAATGAATTACAAAGTTTTCTTTGATTATTGACTCTAACAATTTACAGACTATGCTTTTTAAACTCACTGGTCTATAATTTGCTGGATCTGATTTTTTGCCCTTTTTGAAAAAGGGGATCTCCCCTGCATCTTTCCAATCCCTTGTAACAATACTTTTTGCAAGTGATTGAGAACATAATATAGCCAATGGTTTTGCAAGCACGTCTCTAATTTCAAACAGCAATTTTGGATGAATACCATCTTGACCTGGACATTTATCCACTTTCAACCCCTCCAAATTTTTTAAAGCCATTTTCTTTGTAATATTGATCTTAATCCGGTTGTATCCATGTCTTTTTGGAAAATATATATAGGCTCTGGGATCTTGGAGCAGTCTTTTTTTGTGTAGACTGTGCCAATGTACTGATTGAGTAGATTATCTGCCTCCCTATTCTCACCTAGTATTGTTCCTGTGCTATCTATGAGAGGGCCTACTTTGTCTTTCATTCTTTGTTTATTTCTAACATAACAAAAGAAGATTTTCCTATCAGTCTTGATCCTATGAGCAAGTTTTTTTAAGTCTATTTTTGCTGAGCTATATTTCATTTGTCCAAATATTTTAAATATGTTTCTTTTGATTTACCTGCCTCTATATATTTTTTACATGCTTTATTTTTAGCTCTTCTACATTTCACTACAAATCTAGTTATCCACTTTTTATGCTTGGGGTTTACCTCTCTACATGGAATACATTCCTCTTTTAGCTTTTCTAGAACTGTTTTGAAACTTTCCCACTCTTGTTCAACATCTGTTCATCTTCTTAACATCTGCCTTAGAGTAGTCATATGTTTCACGTGTTTATGTTTACTTCCTTCCTTGCTATAAGATCCCAATGGTTGATCTGATGGTCACTTGAGCCAAACAGTTCCCCAACAGTCAAACTGTATAAAGCTTTAGTTAGACCTAGATTGGTGTACTGTGTACAGGTGTAGAGTCATTATCATAGAGGGGACATAAACATGCTAGAAAGAATACAGAAAAGAGCGACAAAGATGATAGTGGGATTCCAGAATTACAGTTATGAGGAACGACTCAGAAAAACCGGCCTACAGTGTCTCGAAGAGAGAAGAATTCGTGGTGACTTAATACAGGTTTATAAGATGATCAGAGGAATCGATAAATTAGACTATAACAAGTTTTTTAAAATACAGCCACCTACAGTAACACGAGGGCATAGCTACAAGCTGACTAAATAGAGGTCCAGGTTAGATATTAGGAAATATTCTTTTAGTCAGAGAGTGGTGTCTGCTTGGAATGCATTGCCAGGGGAGGTAGTGGAGGCAGGGATAGTTAATGCATTTAAGAATAAACTGGATGCGCATAGCTTTTAGTGCAAGGTGATGTAAATGTAACTGGTTGTATACAGACTCTGCAGGGTCTTCTAAACCAGTATAAAGACGTTAAGTTAAGTTAAGTTAAGTAACATTTTCAATCATATTTTCCTCTGTGGTAAATAATAGGTCCTGTAGTAATCCTGGTATTCAAACAGACAAAAGAAGTATCTTATGCCAATAGTCAAATGTTTCAGCAATCATGTAGTGTTATGGCAAACAGAAACAATATCCCTGTAGTCTTGAAAAATCCATTTGTGTTTTGTAGATCTAGTGTCCTGGTTATGCTGGGGTGGATAGCAATGAACAAGCTGACATTTTGGCTTCCAAAGTACCAATTGTAGGAACATTAAATAAAGATCCGTAGACAAACTGAATTAAATAATTGACGGTCTGCCATATAATTACACTGCAATCGATGTACTGCAATACGCACACTGCAGGAGTTTAAAATCAAATGTGGGTTGAACAGGGACAGGCATCTCAGAGGACGGAGCAAGAGTATTAATGCACTTCACCCTTTGCTGAGAGGAAGACTGAACACTCATGAGTCTGCCTTGAGAGCAATGATGTCAGTTTGGTATGACATAACAATAGATGTTCAGTTTCTTTCAGCAGATGGTATAGAATATATATCTACATTTAAAATAAATAGCTTGCTAGTTGTGCAAATTCGTCCTCTGAGTCACTCTTTGGTCAATCTATATTTGATACCACACTCCTGTAGTTACTGTATTTCATTTTGTTTGTTTCTAACAAAAAATGTAAGAAACAACTTAATGCAATCATAGGACAAACAGTGTAAAGGTTCTTCCACATGGACATTTAAAAAAATGACATTAGAAAGATAAATGAAAATATTATTTAACTTTAATATGATGTAGTAAACCGTATGTAACAACACAAGTGCATAAACACTGTACAACTAATTTTATATGCAACATTTGTTTATGTTCAATCTCAGCACGCAATAAGGATAAACTGTGTTAGGGGAAATTCAGAAAACTATCTTAACTTTATTCTGGTTGTCCCTATAACACTGTGTCATTTCTATAGAAAAACATGTCATCAGAATTATAGAAATATACGCAAATAATTAATTATGTGTCATTTTTCAGTACTACTAAAATGTACATAAAATGCCTACCTTGCTCAAAGATGTAAGTCTAGGCTTGTCACATTGTTCATTCATTTTCTGGGATTCCAGCTTATCTGATTAAAAGAAATGTATATTTCTGCAGACTTCATTAACAGTTGGTATATTATTGAAGCTAATCACAACGACCTGTTTCTTCTTGATGAATTTTCTATGGTTGCAGGTAGAAGTGACTCTTCTGATATCCCAGAGCATACTGAAGAGGGTGAGTCTGGGTTTTTCTGGCTGAAGTGCAATGCTAGATGTCTTGGGATAGTTACCACTATGGGAACATTGAAATGGAATGGACATGACGTGGGGGCCTTTAGTCAGTATGTTGCACCTGACCTTGCCGTAAGTAACTTAGCACTATTAACATTAACAAAATAGACATTTTATAAATATCCAGAGGATGTTGATTTTTTAAAGATAATTTTTTAAAGATTATGCTTTCCATCATTAAAAATACAAGACGAGCAAGACAACAAATTAGTCTGCCAGTAAAAATAATCAAAACTGCATGAAACTGTGTGAAGAAAGCAGTGGAAAATAGACAAAATATTGCTATGAAACAAGGCTGTCAGGCTAAAACTGGAACTTAGAGCCACTGAAGCCAGACATTTTAGTTGGAACATGAGTCAATTAAAATAACTGGTTCCACGACTCTAGCTAGTTTTGGTATTAACTTGGCATATGTGATATAGTGGTGTATTATTAATACAGAATGATGCACTATAAAAAAAAATATATTAACATACACAAATTCCAAACTGAAACACTTGTCAAAAATAAAACTATTGGATAAATTCGAGTTGGCAATGCTTTAGTCGAAATTGCAAAAATTAAACATCAGTCAAAGATGTCTGAATAAGATCCTTTAGTAAAGGACACTGAAATTATACTAAATGTCTTACATGTTGTTGTTGCTTTGCTCTCCAAATCTAGTTAGTCTGGAGCATTTATTTTCTGCATGTACATAAGTTAAAATATGATCTGAGAGCAGTAATGAAAAGGACATGATTAAAGCAATTTTATTTTTGTTATGAATAATTTTAATTTAAGTTTTGAAAGACTTTTTTTCTTCATTTTTAATGTAACCATTATCTTTTAATTAATTTAGAGTTTTCAGTATTTTCTTTTCATCATTAAATTGTATTATAGCCCGTCTTTTAATTCATAAAGAAGGTCCAAAGCAATTTTCTACTAAACTGCATGTTAGACCCAAATGACATTTTGCATGCAACTTTAGAATATCCATGACATTAGGTAAATATGTTTTTCTCTAAGAAATTTGATGTATTTTGAAAAATGTATTCATTAGGCTGGATTAAAAAACAACCTCACTGAATTGGACATATTTTTAACATGTATATGATACTCAGTCGTGCTGTTTTAAAAATAGATGTTTTGACATTCAAATACATTGAGTTAAAAACAAACTCCTGATTATGCTGTGCCGCAATTAGACATTTTGTCGAATGCAAAAAACAACCAAGGCCATTCATAGAAAACTGTTGTTCAGTTATAGGTGCAATATCATAGTTTGTAGGTCGCTATTGTGACATATAGTTGCTTTTTCAAAAGTTACATTGAAACAATTTCAAAATGAATTTGAAGTGTATATTTAAAACAATGCAGAAGGTTACTATTTTACTATAAAAGTTTTTCCGCATGAATTCTAAGATGGGTCATTTATATTGCTATATTCATGACCAAGAGAAGCGAAGGCAATTGGCACTTGGTCTGGATAGATCCCCCTTTAACCGTTGGATTGGACAGGTCTCAAGAGTGCACTCATATCAAGCAAGGTAGGAAAAGGAAATTTGACGATTTCGACAGAGATGTCATAAAATGAGAGATATTGAAACTATTGACAAAAAATCAACTTGGTACTCTGCTGAAACTGAAAATAACATTGCAATCCAACTGCAGTTTTGAATTTTCCAAAATTACTCTTTGGAAAATTGTAAGAGCGGCTGGCTTTACATTCATGAAAACATGAGGCGGCAGGAACATTTTATGTGAAAAGCCACATTTGATTGCTGCCCGATGCAAATACCTGAGACAGATTCGTGAACGGCGTAGGCAAGGCTATGATATTGTATACTTGAATGAATCCTGGGTCAATGCTCACGACACCTATGGTAAAGAATGGCAATCAGCTGACGGTAAACAGAAAAGACAAATTCCAAGCAGCAAAGGGCAGCGGATTATACTAACGTATGCCAGAAGCAGTGAAAACGGACCTGTCCATGATGCTGAACTTATTTTCCAAACGGAAAGTAATGACAGTAAAGACTACCACACTGAAATAAATGGACAATTTGTCAGGCACTGGGTGAAGAATGAAACTTCCAATTCTGGAAAGACCGTCATGCATAGTAATGGATAATGCATCCTATCACAATGCAGTATCAGAGGAAGACAATGTACCAACTGCATCAAACATAAAAGCTCAAATTAGAACATGACTAGATAAGGAAAAAGTGAATTTCAAAGACACGTATTTGAAACCAGAATTCTTGCAGCTTGTGAGGAAAAAAATAAGACAGAGGAGTATCATACTGACAAAATCATTGAAGAGTACGGTCACACTTCTCTGTGACGACCTGGATATCTGGCGCATCTAAACCCTCTAGAGCTTGTGTGGGCTAAAGTCAAAGGACAAGTTGCCAAACAAAACAAAAACATTTAAAATGTATGGTGTTGAAGTGCTGACACATTACCTTTCAAAAATAGACATTCAGTTTTGGAAGAAGTGTGTTGAACATGTGCTCCGCAAAGAAGTACAGTAGTGGCAACGAGTTGGATTACAATTTGCCCAGCCAGTAACAATTATCAATCTCTTTGAATCTACAGATTCGGATGATTAATATAATCTTTTGTAGACATACTGACTAGCAGACTTGGATGAATTAGCGTATGTTTATCAAAACAATTAGGTGTACATACAATGGCTACAAATACATTTCAATATTCAAATGCATCACACAGCATAAAATTAACTGCGCAATTGATACAACCTTGGGAGTCTAAGGGGGACCAAAGTGCTGTACTAACTGTTGCATATTGGTGCCATTTTTACGATTGTACATAAAGGGCAAAAAAACAATCAATTGATCTATCAAGACATTAAGGAGATGTGCCTATAAACAAAATGTGATGATAAATTGAGCTGCATACTGTAAAATATTAAATTTAATGCTATTTCTTTGCAATGGTCCTTAAGAGCAAAAGAATTCGGCAATGTGCAAATGTCTTAACATCTATGGACTAAATAATATCAATGTTTTAGTGTGATGGATATTCTAAGACTACATGTGAAAAATTATTTGGATATGAGATGCAGTTTAGTAGAAAATTGCTTCAGACCTAGTTCTGAATTAAAAGATGGACTATAATATAAATTCCTCACTGGTTTCTTTATTAACAAGGTAATATTTGTGTTAGAATTAGTCTTAATGTGTATGTTAAATTCCTCACTGGTTTCTTTATTAACAAGGTAATATTTGTGTTAGAATTAGTCTTAATGTGTATGTTAAATTCCTCACTGGTTTCTTTATTAACAAGGTAATATTTGTGTTAGAATTAGTCTTAATGTGCATGTTAAATTCCTCACTGGTTTCTTTATTAACAAGGTAATATTTGTGTTAGAATTAGTCTTAATGTGTATGTTAAATTCCTCACTGGTTTCTTTATTAACAAGGTAATATTTGTGTTAGAATTAGTCTTAATGTGTATGTTAAATTCCTCACTGGTTTCTTTATTAACAAGGTAATATTTGTGTTAGAATTAGTCTTAATGTGTATGTTAAATTCCTCACTGGTTTCTTTATTAACAAGGTAATATTTGTGTTAGAATTAGTCTTAATGTGTATGTTAAATTCCTCACTGGTTTCTTTATTAACAAGGTAATATTTGTGTTAGAATTAGTCTTAATGTGTATGTTAAATTCCTCACTGGTTTCTTTATTAACAAGGTAATATTTGTGTTAGAATTAGTCTTAATGTGTATGTTAAATTCCTCACTGGTTTCTTTATTAACAAGGTAATATTTGTGTTAGAATTAGTCTTAATGTGTATGTTAAATTCCTCACTGGTTTCTTTATTAACAAGGTAATATTTGTGTTAGAATTAGTCTTAATGTGTATGTTAAATTCCTCACTGGTTTCTTTATTAACAAGGTAATATTTGTGTTAGAATTAGTCTTAATGTGTATGTTAAATTCCTCACTGGTTTCTTTATTAACAAGGTAATATTTGTGTTAGAATTAGTCTTAATGTGTATGTTAAATTCCTCACTGGTTTCTTTATTAACAAGGTAATATTTGTGTTAGAATTAGTCTTAATGTGTATGTTAAATTCCTCACTGGTTTCTTTATTAACAAGGTAATATTTGTGTTAGAATTAGTCTTAATGTGTATGTTAAATTCCTCACTGGTTTCTTTATTAACAAGGTAATATTTGTGTTAGAATTAGTCTTAATGTGTATGTTAAATTCCTCACTGGTTTCTTTATTAACAAGGTAATATTTGTGTTAGAATTAGTCTTAATGTGTATGTTAAATTCCTCACTGGTTTCTTTATTAACAAGGTAATATTTGTGTTAGAATTAGTCTTAATGTGTATGTTAAATTCCTCACTGGTTTCTTTATTAACAAGGTAATATTTGTGTTAGAATTAGTCTTAATGTGTATGTTAAATTCCTCACTGGTTTCTTTATTAACAAGGTAATATTTGTGTTAGAATTAGTCTTAATGTGTATGTTAAATTCCTCACTGGTTTCTTTATTAACAAGGTAATATTTGTGTTAGAATTAGTCTTAATGTGTATGTTAAATTCCTCACTGGTTTCTTTATTAACAAGGTAATATTTGTGTTAGAATTAGTCTTAATGTGTATGTTAAATTCCTCACTGGTTTCTTTATTAACAAGGTAATATTTGTGTTAGAATTAGTCTTAATGTGTATGTTAAATTCCTCACTGGTTTCTTTATTAACAAGGTAATATTTGTGTTAGAATTAGTCTTAATGTGTATGTTAAATTCCTCACTGGTTTCTTTATTAACAAGGTAATATTTGTGTTAGAATTAGTCTTAATGTGTATGTTAAATTCCTCACTGGTTTCTTTATTAACAAGGTAATATTTGTGTTAGAATTAGTCTTAATGTGTATGTTAAATTCCTCACTGGTTTCTTTATTAACAAGGTAATATTTGTGTTAGAATTAGTCTTAATGTGTATGTTAAATTCCTCACTGGTTTCTTTATTAACAAGGTAATATTTGTGTTAGAATTAGTCTTAATGTGTATGTTAAATTCCTCACTGGTTTCTTTATTAACAAGGTAATATTTGTGTTAGAATTAGTCTTAATGTGTATGTTAAATTCCTCACTGGTTTCTTTATTAACAAGGTAATATTTGTGTTAGAATTAGTCTTAATGTGTATGTTAAATTCCTCACTGGTTTCTTTATTAACAAGGTAATATTTGTGTTAGAATTAGTCTTAATGTGTATGTTAAATTCCTCACTGGTTTCTTTATTAACAAGGTAATATTTGTGTTAGAATTAGTCTTAATGTGTATGTTAAATTCCTCACTGGTTTCTTTATTAACAAGGTAATATTTGTGTTAGAATTAGTCTTAATGTGTATGTTAAATTCCTCACTGGTTTCTTTATTAACAAGGTAATATTTGTGTTAGAATTAGTCTTAATGTGTATGTTAAATTCCTCACTGGTTTCTTTATTAACAAGGTAATATTTGTGTTAGAATTAGTCTTAATGTGTATGTTAAATTCCTCACTGGTTTCTTTATTAACAAGGTAATATTTGTGTTAGAATTAGTCTTAATGTGTATGTTAAATTCCTCACTGGTTTCTTTATTAACAAGGTAATATTTGTGTTAGAATTAGTCTTAATGTGTATGTTAAATTCCTCACTGGTTTCTTTATTAACAAGGTAATATTTGTGTTAGAATTAGTCTTAATGTGTATGTTAAATTCCTCACTGGTTTCTTTATTAACAAGGTAATATTTGTGTTAGAATTAGTCTTAATGTGTATGTTAAATTCCTCACTGGTTTCTTTATTAACAAGGTAATATTTGTGTTAGAATTAGTCTTAATGTGTATGTTAAATTCCTCACTGGTTTCTTTATTAACAAGGTAATATTTGTGTTAGAATTAGTCTTAATGTGTATGTTAAATTCCTCACTGGTTTCTTTATTAACAAGGTAATATTTGTGTTAGAATTAGTCTTAATGTGTATGTTAAATTCCTCACTGGTTTCTTTATTAACAAGGTAATATTTGTGTTAGAATTAGTCTTAATGTGTATGTTAAATTCCTCACTGGTTTCTTTATTAACAAGGTAATATTTGTGTTAGAATTAGTCTTAATGTGTATGTTAAATTCCTCACTGGTTTCTTTATTAACAAGGTAATATTTGTGTTAGAATTAGTCTTAATGTGTATGTTAAATTCCTCACTGGTTTCTTTATTAACAAGGTAATATTTGTGTTAGAATTAGTCTTAATGTGTATGTTAAATTCCTCACTGGTTTCTTTATTAACAAGGTAATATTTGTGTTAGAATTAGTCTTAATGTGTATGTTAAATTCCTCACTGGTTTCTTTATTAACAAGGTAATATTTGTGTTAGAATTAGTCTTAATGTGTATGTTAAATTCCTCACTGGTTTCTTTATTAACAAGGTAATATTTGTGTTAGAATTAGTCTTAATGTGTATGTTAAATTCCTCACTGGTTTCTTTATTAACAAGGTAATATTTGTGTTAGAATTAGTCTTAATGTGTATGTTAAATTCCTCACTGGTTTCTTTATTAACAAGGTAATATTTGTGTTAGAATTAGTCTTAATGTGTATGTTAAATTCCTCACTGGTTTCTTTATTAACAAGGTAATATTTGTGTTAGAATTAGTCTTAATGTGTATGTTAAATTCCTCACTGGTTTCTTTATTAACAAGGTAATATTTGTGTTAGAATTAGTCTTAATGTGTATGTTAAATTCCTCACTGGTTTCTTTATTAACAAGGTAATATTTGTGTTAGAATTAGTCTTAATGTGTATGTTAAATTCCTCACTGGTTTCTTTATTAACAAGGTAATATTTGTGTTAGAATTAGTCTTAATGTGTATGTTAAATTCCTCACTGGTTTCTTTATTAACAAGGTAATATTTGTGTTAGAATTAGTCTTAATGTGTATGTTAAATTCCTCACTGGTTTCTTTATTAACAAGGTAATATTTGTGTTAGAATTAGTCTTAATGTGTATGTTAAATTCCTCACTGGTTTCTTTATTAACAAGGTAATATTTGTGTTAGAATTAGTCTTAATGTGTATGTTAAATTCCTCACTGGTTTCTTTATTAACAAGGTAATATTTGTGTTAGAATTAGTCTTAATGTGTATGTTAAATTCCTCACTGGTTTCTTTATTAACAAGGTAATATTTGTGTTAGAATTAGTCTTAATGTGTATGTTAAATTCCTCACTGGTTTCTTTATTAACAAGGTAATATTTGTGTTAGAATTAGTCTTAATGTGTATGTTAAATTCCTCACTGGTTTCTTTATTAACAAGGTAATATTTGTGTTAGAATTAGTCTTAATGTGTATGTTAAATTCCTCACTGGTTTCTTTATTAACAAGGTAATATTTGTGTTAGAATTAGTCTTAATGTGTATGTTAAATTCCTCACTGGTTTCTTTATTAACAAGGTAATATTTGTGTTAGAATTAGTCTTAATGTGTATGTTAAATTCCTCACTGGTTTCTTTATTAACAAGGTAATATTTGTGTTAGAATTAGTCTTAATGTGTATGTTAAATTCCTCACTGGTTTCTTTATTAACAAGGTAATATTTGTGTTAGAATTAGTCTTAATGTGTATGTTAAATTCCTCATTGGTTTCTTTATTAACAAGGTAATATTTGTGTTAGAATTAGTCTTAATGTGTATGTTAAATTCCTCACTGGTTTCTTTATTAACAAGGTAATATTTGTGTTAGAATTAGTCTTAATGTGTATGTTAAATTCCTCATTGGTTTCTTTATTAACAAGGTAATATTTGTGTTAGAATTAGTCTTAATGTGTATGTTAAATTCCTCACTGGTTTCTTTATTAACAAGGTAATATTTGTGTTAGAATTAGTCTTAATGTGTATGTTAAATTCCTCACTGGTTTCTTTATTAACAAGGTAATATTTGTGTTAGAATTAGTCTTAATGTGTATGTTAAATTCCTCACTGGTTTCTTTATTAACAAGGTAATATTTGTGTTAGAATTAGTCTTAATGTGTATGTTAAATTCCTCACTGGTTTCTTTATTAACAAGGTAATATTTGTGTTAGAATTAGTCTTAATGTGTATGTTAAATTCCTCACTGGTTTCTTTATTAACAAGGTAATATTTGTGTTAGAATTAGTCTTAATGTGTATGTTAAATTCCTCACTGGTTTCTTTATTAACAAGGTAATATTTGTGTTAGAATTAGTCTTAATGTGTATGTTAAATTCCTCACTGGTTTCTTTATTAACAAGGTAATATTTGTGTTAGAATTAGTCTTAATGTGTATGTTAAATTCCTCACTGGTTTCTTTATTAACAAGGTAATATTTGTGTTAGAATTAGTCTTAATGTGTATGTTAAATTCCTCACTGGTTTCTTTATTAACAAGGTAATATTTGTGTTAGAATTAGTCTTAATGTGTATGTTAAATTCCTCACTGGTTTCTTTATTAACAAGGTAATATTTGTGTTAGAATTAGTCTTAATGTGTATGTTAAATTCCTCACTGGTTTCTTTATTAACAAGGTAATATTTGTGTTAGAATTAGTCTTAATGTGTATGTTAAATTCCTCACCGGTTTCTTTATTAACAAGGTAATATTTGTGTTAGAATTAGTCTTAATGTGTATGTTAAATTCCTCACTGGTTTCTTTATTAACAAGGTAATATTTGTGTTAGAATTAGTCTTAATGTGTATGTTAAATTCCTCACTGGTTTCTTTATTAACAAGGTAATATTTGTGTTAGAATTAGTCTTAATGTGTATGTTAAATTCCTCACTGGTTTCTTTATTAACAAGGTAATATTTGTGTTAGAATTAGTCTTAATGTGTATGTTAAATTCCTCACTGGTTTCTTTATTAACAAGGTAATATTTGTGTTAGAATTAGTCTTAATGTGTATGTTAAATTCCTCACTGGTTTCTTTATTAACAAGGTAATATTTGTGTTAGAATTAGTCTTAATGTGTATGTTAAATTCCTCATTGGTTTCTTTATTAACAAGGTAATATTTGTGTTAGAATTAGTCTTAATGTGTATGTTAAATTCCTCACTGGTTTCTTTATTAACAAGGTAATATTTGTGTTAGAATTAGTCTTAATGTGTATGTTAAATTCCTCACTGGTTTCTTTATTAACAAGGTAATATTTGTGTTAGAATTAGTCTTAATGTGTATGTTAAATTCCTCACTGGTTTCTTTATTAACAAGGTAATATTTGTGTTAGAATTAGTCTTAATGTGTATGTTAAATTCCTCACTGGTTTCTTTATTAACAAGGTAATATTTGTGTTAGAATTAGTCTTAATGTGTATGTTAAATTCCTCACTGGTTTCTTTATTAACAAGGTAATATTTGTGTTAGAATTAGTCTTAATGTGTATGTTAAATTCCTCACTGGTTTCTTTATTAACAAGGTAATATTTGTGTTAGAATTAGTCTTAATGTGTATGTTAAATTCCTCACTGGTTTCTTTATTAACAAGGTAATATTTGTGTTAGAATTAGTCTTAATGTGTATGTTAAATTCCTCACTGGTTTCTTTATTAACAAGGTAATATTTGTGTTAGAATTAGTCTTAATGTGTATGTTAAATTCCTCACTGGTTTCTTTATTAACAAGGTAATATTTGTGTTAGAATTAGTCTTAATGTGTATGTTAAATTCCTCACTGGTTTCTTTATTAACAAGGTAATATTTGTGTTAGAATTAGTCTTAATGTGTATGTTAAATTCCTCACTGGTTTCTTTATTAACAAGGTAATATTTGTGTTAGAATTAGTCTTAATGTGTATGTTAAATTCCTCACTGGTTTCTTTATTAACAAGGTAATATTTGTGTTAGAATTAGTCTTAATGTGTATGTTAAATTCCTCACTGGTTTCTTTATTAACAAGGTAATATTTGTGTTAGAATTAGTCTTAATGTGTATGTTAAATTCCTCACTGGTTTCTTTATTAACAAGGTAATATTTGTGTTAGAATTAGTCTTAATGTGTATGTTAAATTCCTCACTGGTTTCTTTATTAACAAGGTAATATTTGTGTTAGAATTAGTCTTAATGTGTATGTTAAATTCCTCACTGGTTTCTTTATTAACAAGGTAATATTTGTGTTAGAATTAGTCTTAATGTGTATGTTAAATTCCTCACTGGTTTCTTTATTAACAAGGTAATATTTGTGTTAGAATTAGTCTTAATGTGTATGTTAAATTCCTCACTGGTTTCTTTATTAACAAGGTAATATTTGTGTTAGAATTAGTCTTAATGTGTATGTTAAATTCCTCACTGGTTTCTTTATTAACAAGGTAATATTTGTGTTAGAATTAGTCTTAATGTGTATGTTAAATTCCTCACTGGTTTCTTTATTAACAAGGTAATATTTGTGTTAGAATTAGTCTTAATGTGTATGTTAAATTCCTCACTGGTTTCTTTATTAACAAGGTAATATTTGTGTTAGAATTAGTCTTAATGTGTATGTTAAATTCCTCACTGGTTTCTTTATTAACAAGGTAATATTTGTGTTAGAATTAGTCTTAATGTGTATGTTAAATTCCTCACTGGTTTCTTTATTAACAAGGTAATATTTGTGTTAGAATTAGTCTTAATGTGTATGTTAAATTCCTCACTGGTTTCTTTATTAACAAGGTAATATTTGTGTTAGAATTAGTCTTAATGTGTATGTTAAATTCCTCACTGGTTTCTTTATTAACAAGGTAATATTTGTGTTAGAATTAGTCTTAATGTGTATGCTTTTTTCCAGACATTATCCTTTTATAATTTTCTCTTCTACTTTCTTACAAGTTTTTTTTTGCTATCCTCAATGTATTTTTTAAATCGTCAATAATGTATTAATGTCCTTTTAGAATTCTGTAAAATAATAATAATAGTTGCCCTTTGTAAGCAAAGATATCGACATCATCAGACTGTTGCTGTGAAATGTGTTCTCATATGACTGTAAAGACCAATCCTAGAACAGCATATCCTGCCACATTCAGGGTACACATGTGGGGAGCCAGCTATGGAATCATTGTGAGTATTGTTTTATCAGGCAGCATGCTTTCACTGAGTCTCTGCAATAGCTATACTTTCTGTGATCTGAGCACCTTTGGTGATACTAGGTCTAGACAATACGGTTTTGAGCAGTCATCTCTCAGGAGATGAGATCAATATTGAAGCTTTTCAGAGATACTTTCAAGGAGTCTCTGTAGCATTTCTTCTTCCCCCTTGGTGATCATCTGCCTGTTTGGAGCTCACCGTATAACAGCTGCTTGGTGATGCTATCATCTGACATGTGAACACCATGATCTGTCCATCTTATGTGACTTCCTCTGTACAGTAGTGTCTCAGATATCAATGTATCAAGAGAGGGACGTCATGGATGACACAGGCAGAGAAAACAATGGAACATGTCACCCCAGCTGAGACGAAAGCCAAGAGGAAAGAACGGGACCACACTGGTGATAAAATGATAGAGTACCAGAGAGTCATCATAATGTTAGGAAAGCAATGCAGAGAATTGGGCAACTGAAAAGCAGAGCATGAGATGAATCAGCTGATAACTGAGAACACTCAGGATATTGATGACATCATATACACAGACGGTTCAGTGCTGCGCAGTGGGACATCAGGCTGGGGCTTCTCAGCTAGAGTGAGAGGGCAGGTCGTTGCAGCGAGGCTTAGATGTCAACAACCTCTCGTTTGAGAATGGAGATGGAAGCAGTGACCACAGCACTGAGATGGATATCTGAGACTTCTTTAACAAGTGCAGTCATCGTGACTGATGCGCAAACCATACTTCATATATTACAGAAGGGATGGCTTAGGTAATAGTGGATAGCAGCTGTTCAAGCCTCAAAGCTCCAGGGTTTGACATAGATTTACTGTCCTGTTCATGATGGAGTTCAGGGCAATGGAAGAGCTGACATCTTGGCTTCACAAGCTCCCATCATGGGACATTAGTGATGCATAGGAGTGACATTTTGAAATCAATCAATGACCGCCTGTTGGATGAGGACACAGCAATAGATGAAGCAGCAATCCACAAACTGCAAAGCTTTGACATCAAACGAGGTTCAAGCGGTGTGGAGTTCATGAGAGGACAGAGCAAGAGAGTATACAACCAGCGAGCTGTAGAGACCATCAGCATCCAGACCCTGTGCCATTTCCTGATAGTGACTATCAACCTATGGTGACATTGATTCTTAGAAACAGAAACAGGCAGTGAGGAAGGGAAATGACCACTGCACCTTAAGCAGTTTCTTAGTAAAAAGTTTCTAACAGCACATCCCTGACGGCAGAGCCTGCTATAGAACTGACTATAAAAAAAAAAAAGGAAAGATGAACATAAAAATTGTGTTTTGCTGCTATATAGTTATAACTTGGTATGTATCTCATTTAAACTTCAGACCTTTGTCAAAATATGTCTCCAAAATGTCTGTCATACTTTGGTGCCATAAATAATGAACAAGAAGAAATATAAGAGCCACAAGGACACAGCACCAGAATATCAGATAAAAACAGCAATGACACTAAATATTTAATGGATAGTATTATTAGAATTACTTCAAAATGTGAATTTTACCTCATTTTAAACAAACTTACTATCTCACCTAATCTTGTATTCATTGCATTTACCTCCCTGTGGACCTGCTCAAGGCTTTCTGTCAAATTCTCCTTCCTGCAAGAGAAAGGTGAAAGAACAGTTTCTGTAGAATATGAAATACTAACAGACTAAGGGACATAATAGGGAAAAAGTTTCCAGCAAATGTGATAGCAAATAACAACACGGATGGACCATATTTTAAGAGCCACTCCTCTTGTAAACAAACGATCTATAAATTAGGCAAATGTCCAATAGGATTGACATTAAAATGATTAAAATGGCAAAGATGGCGCCATAACTGGCTGCGAGTCTACATTTCTCTACTGTTTTGGATCATTATGGATGCCGCCAGACCACGGATTTGCCTGGAATTCACACTAATCGACAACTTACACTTGTGTTCACGGAAACGTGGAGTTGTTTTCCGTCTGGACTTGTTATTTCGTTCTTTTTTTGTGATTTCTACCATCCGTTTATCCTGGTCTGGACGCCGGCTGAATGGCGCTACGCTTATACCTGTGTCGTATTTCACGGGTTAGTTCTGCCGGTTCACCTTCACGAATATGGCGTGTGAGAGTTTTAGATGCTACTATGATGAGCTGAATACAGCTGGGGAGAGATGCCAGAGTCACTCACACGCTGAGTGTTGTCCATACGACCTCTTGTGGTTATCGAAAAGGCACGACAAACTGCGTTAGATGCCTTCCCACCTTTCTACCCTGCGGGTTACATGTTTACGGAAAGGCTTCGGTGGTAACCCTGAGGCAAAATCTGCATCCTATGCTATCTCCAGTCGTCTCGATGAATGTCTTGCCACTGGCAAAAGGTAGCTTAGGCTCTGTGAGTGAGGTTGACAAAAGGCGCAGTTTCTTCCTCACTTTAATCCAAATCACCGCGCAAGTCACCCATATCAGCGGACACAGCAAGTGATACGACTGTCCACACGGCTGAACAAAGAGAGTGGTCTTCATCACTTGTGATGGACAACTATTAATAAAATGATTATATGATATTTTACAAATTGATTAATCAATTACAACAATCACAAAATAATGTGAATATTTAAAAAACATGTGATGATTTGATTTTTGATTATGTGCTGTATTTATTTTAGTGGCTTTACTGTACTAAAGAAATATGCATCTCAGAGGAGACAAAGTGACAGTTGATATTTTTACTTCTAATATCATATCAAGCATAATGCTGCCTGAAACACAGAACTGGATGATAACACATGAGAGAGTTGGTGCTTGTCAAAAGCTGTTGAGGCCTTCATAAAAGATTTTTTTTTTGTTTTTGTTTGCATTGGCCTTTTTCTCTATTCCCTAAGGCGGTGTGAATTGCACTGTGGTTTTTATTTTGCGCCTGTAGGCCCAGTGCATCTGACTTCAGCATGCATTTATGTAAGGGTCTGCTTCCTCCTGCATTTTCTAAGGGTTTGCTTCCCCGGGGTAACGGCCGGTGCTGTGATGGGGATCGAACCCAGCACATTCGGTTGGGAGCTGTGTCACTTAACCACTAGCCCACGCTGTCCCCAAAGATAAATTTAAAAATTGTAAAGGTAGACAAGGCTATGCAAAAATGCACATGGTGGCTAGCGGTAAAAAAAAATAATATTTCAGCTCGATTTTCATTAGTATCCGAAGTCTTGAACAGCAAATAAGAAAATGAAGTTGTCAGTTAATTGGACAACTGAGTAGAATATGGACAGCTGATATTCATAAAGACCTGAGGAAACATTTTTCAATCCTAGCTATGGCAGAACATCTCACAAAAGAATCTACTTGCAATGCTTACCAACACACTGCCCAGGCTGATGGAAGAACTCAACTAAGCTTACATCTTTTTGCATTGTTAATTACAGATTTGCTTTACTGAAAGTTTAAATGAACACTTGTTTTCATTCACTTATTTTTGTAATAATAAATTATAACATAGTAGTCTAGTGACTAGTACTGTCATAGACTGCCTACCAGAATAAAAGAACTCACATTGTCCAGAAATCATCATTCCATGAGGAAGACTGAGACGATCGTTTTGCGTTACTGGCTTCTTCAGTATAGTTCTGCAGCATGGCCTTTACCTTCTCTATCTCATACATTAGTTCCCTCTTCATTTTTGAAACATGTCTTTCAGAGCTGGCTGCTACAAACTGACCACTCATTTTATCAGTTAGTCTTTCCACGTCATCTAAAAATATTTATCTGAACTTTAGAATCACATATATAATTAATATAACACTAACTTTTGTTAATAGTTATATAATTAATAAAATATACATAAATATTCAATGAACACAACCATATATGTTAGTCTACAACATTTGACCATGTTTTGTTAGGATTTATGTCTATTTTTAATATAGAAAACATCATTACCTACAGTTTTCTTTAGCTGACTTTCTCTTATTAATCTCATATATTTTATCTTCGTGTTCTTTGCTTTAGAAAGGAAAAGACATAAACAAGTAGGATGCACAATATCCAGGCCACCAAAGAATATATATAAAATACTTGTGGTGCATCCGTCGTCTGATGTTTACGCCATCACTCAGGTTTCAGACTTTTATACTTAGTGGTTTTTCAATTACCGTTTCAAAGAAGCTGCATAAAGCTACGAACTGTTTTACAAATATTTAAAAAGCTTGTATATACATTGATGATCATGTTAGAAAGAAATGTTTTAGTAATGAGATAGTAAACAACTAAATGCATTAGATATAACTATAACAAAAACAATAAAATGTTATTCATTTTTTGTGTGTGTGTTTTTCTATTTCAAGATAATTTTTAGAGGAGCTAATCAGTATAACAAGGATAAAAATCAAAAATGAAAATCAGGAAATTGTGCTGCTCTTTTAAATTTAAAAAAAACAAAAATAACAATAATGTTGGAAGAAAAAATGATAAAGTAAATGAAACTTGAATAAATAAATAAAATAAAAGGAAAAGTATTAAACATAGGAGCAAGGAAGTGATAGTCAAACTGTATAAAACATTAGTTAGACCTAGAATGGAGTACTGTGTTTAGGTGTGTATTCTTTATTGCAGAGTGGATATAAATTTGCTGGAAAGGATATAAAGAAGAGCAACAAAGCTGATAAAGGGATTCCGGAATTATACCTGGAACTTTTAATACTTGGAATTCTGGTATTCAAACAGGCATGTTTAATCTCTGTTGCCAAGTAGCCATAGGCTTCGGCTATATATAGTACATATTTTAGAACTTCCTGCGGCTTAATAGGCTTGGGGGAAAGTACAGCTAATTTGGCTAGATTTTTAACTTGAATTTCAAAATTTTGTTTGGGCAGCAGCTGTTAAGCCTACCCTTTTCAATTTCTAACTGACAAGAGATTTTTAATGTGCTCGACACTGAACACGGAAGTTCAATCTGACTACCAAGAGATCATGGGAATTTTTACTAGAAAATCCATAGGAAAAAAATCCCAGCCTCCAATGTGATTCATACCCATGACCTCCACCACCCGAGGGACACCTTACCTCAAAATCACAGAGCCCACAGAATTATAATTATGAGGAAAAACAGGAAAACTGGCCTAAAGTGTGTAGATAAGAGAAGAATTCAAAGTGATTTAATAGAGGTTTTTAAGATAATCATGATAAAGGAATAATTACACCATTATAATGTTTCAAAATACAACCACCTACAAGAACAAGAGGGCACAGCTACACATTAATTAAAGAAACGCCCAGGTTAGATATTAGGAAATATTCTTTTAGTCAGAGAGTGATGAATACTTGGAATGCATTGCCACAAGAAATAGTGAGAGTAGAGTCATGGTATAAGAAATGGGTGATATGATAGTGACTGAAAGTAAATATAAAAGTTGCAGCTTAGATAGCAAGAAGAGAGAAGTGATGCCAATCAGAAAGTCTCCAGAAAACAGCATTAATGTTAATGGAATAATATTTAAACTGTCCATCAAGTGTAATATTATGGAACTTTACTAACATGCCATGAGAGAAAAGGAGAATAGAACGACCCAGGCCAAAACAGCATTCCAGAAAAATTAAAGGCATTCTATGTGCTGCAACAAGTCTTTGCATATTTTTTGTACTTACATTTTTTTTATTGTTTCCTTTTTTTCTTAAGAATGGGTACATTGTACTGTGCTTTGTGTCTAGTGACCCAGTGCATCCAACTTCCGCATTCAAATCTTTAATTGGTTTACTTTACACAGGGGTATGACCATGATGTTTCAAGAATCTCACCCAGCAAGTTTGAGTTACGAGCCATGTTAGTAATCTTTGTATTTGAAACTTCTTCTTACTATTCGTCGTTCATTCTCAAATTCCAGCTACCAAGACCTGGAAAATGGCTTTGCAAGTAGCAGGATGTTATCCAATGAACACAATGCGTTGTGTCGTAGTTTACAGCTTGACTGCAATACTTGCACATTTCGGTCCGATACATCCAACTTCAAAAGGCATTTTTTAAGTACCGAGTTAGCATTCCCTCTTCAATCCCTTCTCCTTATCCAGTCTGCTCTGTTGCAGCCTGTTATCCAGGATCACTGCGTGGAGGTATAGAAGAGTCTTAACAGCTCTGGTTAACTGACCCTGGTGCTAACAGTCCGCTATGGGTCGCTGACCGCTGCAGTTCAGCACTGCTTAGCATCTTGTTCCAATATTTGGAACAAAAAGAAAGCTTTCTTCATTGTTATATAGAGCAAATGCTATTGTATAAAAGTGAATCATGGAAATGGAATAAATAAATGAGAAGATCACAGAGATGTGGGTTTTTTGGAAGAATTTTAAGGATTCCATTGGTAGTAGAAATATTTTATGAGGATCAGTAGTGAGCAGCAGATATTTAAAAGAAGCTTATTAAAGGCATCAGAGGGAAACAATCTTCAATCATTATGTTAATGTTATGAAATAAGAATAAATTGCAATTGATTGTAACAACAGCAAAATCAATATAGAAGATACTGGTCAATTTAACATCATAGCATAGAGCAAAGTTATAAATCACAAACAGCTCTAGGATCAAGTTATGGATATCAATGATTATTAATGTCAGGAATAAAACTTTTTTTTAATATGAGTACGTCATCAGCATCTGGCAAAAATACAACACACTTGGACAAAATCTTTTGTGTGCCTCATGTACTTCCGCATATGCTATGTATTTGTTAATCTCTGGTAAAATTATTTACCATTCCGTGCTCTTGGTCTGTAGATTATTTTAAAGAAAATGTTTGCACCAAATAGATTTTGATATCTAATGTCAGTCTGGAGTCCTGGATTAGTTCCGAAGCAAAGACCATGTCTACAGCTTCTATGTATAAGCGCAATACAAAAGAAAACTAAAATAGGTTACAGATTTCATGTTCGTAAAATCTTATAAATTGCAGACTCAGTAGGAGAGCCTTGTCTATGATTCATACAACAATGGATGTGCAAACATTTAAGGGGTTCAAAGGGGCATTGATGGATTGATAAACTAGTTACCTCAGTTACTGAGAGTGACTGGACCTAAGTTAAGATAAAAATAAACAAAAGTTTTTTCTTTAAAGAGTCACAATTTGCAAATTAGTGAACCCTCATTCATACGAATACATACATTAGAATAGCTTCAGAGTAACATTAATTATTTTTAATATGCAAATTTAAATAATACCTTTCAATTGTGATAATTGTTCCTTGTAAAATTCCCTCTCATTGTTTAGCGATACAACCAATTTTTGAAGTTTCTCAATTGTCTGAAAAATAATCATTTCAAAAATGTAATGTTATGTATCAAATAGTAGTTTAGGTTATAAAGCTATTTATTTATGCATAAATGTAGTCTATGTAGTAACAATGTTTGTGCAAGTCTAGACAATTATTGTACATGTTCTGAGTGCTACATGAATAGGTTCACTGCCACCTACAATGCATGCCAAAAAGGATTACTAAGAAGGACTCTGCAAAGGGTTGTGCAAAGGGCTTTGCAACCTCTCAAAGAAAAATGTTTAGATACAGATACCACCAATGCAAAAGCACTAAATGTTTTAGCCCAGGCTTTCTGCAAGGAGGTCAATAGCAGTCTCATGCTTCTGCTGAAGTGAATATGGGAAAGAAACTAATAATGATGATGATACAGGTGATACTAATTCAAAAATGAGCATATAAATATGCACATCTACATGTTATAGACCTTATTTAAGAGTACATGCGCCACAGAGAGCATGTCATAAGAGATGACTAACTGTGTGACATGGCATAACACTGACGCCATGGTTAGGTGATTTGTTTAAAGCATCAAAGATGGCAACAAACAGGCTACTAGTCTACTTTGCTCTAGTGTTTGCCTATTAAGACTTGCACATCTGTTAACCACCCTCCGTTGCACTTGTCCCAACGCAGTAAAGTATTAAGCCGCTCGTGCCTAGCCCGCTAAGCTGAAAATCCTCCTCCCCACTTCATCCAGCTCATACCAAAGCTTCTACCTGCACAGAGGCATTTGTCCCTGTAAAAGTACAGGTCAATTAAGACTAGTCTTAAAATGAATATATAAATTAAAACCACTATTTAAAGAGCATATCAAGTGTATTAGTGCAGGTTTTCCACAAGCAAACTGCACTGCAAAAAGGAGGGAAGTAGAAAAGAATACGGTTGTAGGGTATATACACAGATAAGTCTATACAGTTATAATGTATAAAGCTAACAATCTCATCATTTACAAGATATTTCTAAAGAATCTACAACTTCAGGAGCACATAAAAGACTTTGGTGCAGACTTCCCTGAAAAGAGGTCAGTCATATTGGTTATGTAGAGTAGAGAAGAGACAGGCTCAAATGGAGTGTTAAGTATGGACTGGAGAAGGAAATAGAGATAGGAATTGGAAGTAAGGGAGATTCTAATGAGGAAACAGAACACAGGATAGAGAGCTTTGCAGACAGTATGCAACTATAAGGGATAGTTCAGTGTGATATAGGGGATTCATTGGTGAGGGAGATTTGTCAGAACAACATAAAATGTTTGAAAAAATGGATATTAGAGGAGTTAAAATTGAGGACGACATAGAGGGGAAAATAAAGATGATAGGTAACAGGGCAAACAATCATTTTGTGGTAATAGTAGGAACGAGTAATCTAAAGAGAGATGGTACAGGAATAATTATGCAAAGCTACAAGAGTCTGGTGAGAACACTTAAAGAAAATAAGTACAGGAAGGTCACCATGATGGGTATTGTAGACAGAGCAGATGGGTCAGACTATTTAAACAGTAAGAAAATAGGTATCAACCTCAGGTTGCAGGTGATGTGTGCAGATATTGGTATAGAATGTATTGATGTGAAAATAGACAGAAATAAAATGCTAGACAGGAGAGGTTTACATCTAAAGGACATAGGACAGCATGCAGTAGTGAAGAATATGTTTCATCACTGTATTCAAAATTTTAACTATAGAGGATGCAGTCAAAAGGGAGAGTTGGGGTTATGAAACACTGAAATGATAAAGCAAAAGCAAAATTTGAAAAACAACAAACTAACAAACTAAAATGTTTTTATGCAAATGTGAGAAGCATAGTAATTAAAAGAGAAGAATTGGCACTGTATGTAGAAGAAGAAAAACCAGATATAATATGGTTAATAGAATCATGGGCATCTAAGGACATTGCAGATAGTGAACTTGAAATAGAGGGATATACAATGTTAAGAAAATATTGAGTAGTTGGAGACAAGGCTAAGAGAGGTGGCATTTTAATATACTGTACGAATTCAGTTAATATAACTATCCAAGATGATCCATCATCTGGCAACACAAATGAAAACGTATGGGGAGAAATAGAAAGTGGTGGTAAAAGAACTGTGATTGGAGTATGCTACAGATGTTCATCAAGTCAAAAAGAGAAAGATTAGGAGCTGATTAGTAGCATAGAAAAGGCAAGTGCAGGTAAATTTTTATTATTAATAGGGGGTTTCAATTTTCCAGAAATGAAATGAGATATGGCAGATACACTTGTCGAGTCAAAATTGTTTGTTAAGTGTATAACTGACAATTTTTACTATTTTAGTCGCCCTTGTGGGCGACCAAGGATGAGATAGAGAGATGGCATAATGGAGGTTCTGAGCCTAACATGCTACACGAAGGCAAAAGAGCGAAATGAATTTACTCAACATTTGGCTACCTGGATTTTTAGTTTTAAGGAGACAACTAAACATACTCAATTCATTTTTTGGCACAGTCTACACAAAAGAAGACTGCTCCAAGATACCAGAGCCTATAGATAGGTTTCAAAGAGACATGGATACAATGGGATTAACATAAATCTGTATTACGAGAAAATTGTTTTTAAAAAACGGGAAAGGTTGAAAGTGGATAAATGTCCTGGTCGATATGTATTTATTCAAAATTGCTGTTTGAAATTAGAGACCTGCTAGCAAAACCATTGACTATATTATGTTCTCAATCACTTGCAAAAGGGATTGTTCCAGAGAATTGGAAAGATGCAGGAGTGATTCCCTTATTCAAAAATAATTTAAAAAATAATTTCCAGCAAATTATAGACCGGTGAGTTTAACGAGTCAATAATCAAAGAAAACATTTTAATGCATCTAGACAGGTTTAATCTAATCAGAAAAAATAGTCAGCCTGGGTTTACTAGAGAGAGGTTGTGTATTAACAAATCTATTACAATTCATGGAGGAGGTTTTTAAAATGATAGATAAAGGGGATCCAGTGAATGTTAATTATCTAGATTTTGCAAAAACCTTTGATAGAGTACCTCATCAAAGATTATTTAGGAAGTTAAAATCACATGGAATAGGTGGGAAAATTGCCAAATGGATTGAAAATTGGTTAACGGGAAGAAGGCAGAGGGTGGGCATAAATAAGGAGTACTCTGAGGGGTGGGAATTAAAAAATGGAGTGCCACAGGGTTCTGTTTTGGGACCAATTTGGTTCTTGATATAATATAAATGATTTGGACATTGATATCGGATCCATGATTGCAAAATTTGCGGATGATACAAAACTATGCAGTAGTGTCACATCTAAAGCGGAAGTGGATATATTGATGTTGAATTTAATAAAATGTTAGAATGGTACCTCAGCTGGCGAATAGAGTTTAATGTAAATAAATGAACTGTCATCCACATGGGTAGATCCAATATGAAACATAATTATAGAATGGGAGAGAACAATATTAGAACGATAGAAAAGGAAAGAGACCTGAGTGTTATAATAGATCATACAGGTAGAGTGAAAAAATGTTAAACATAGGAGCAAGGAAGTGATTGTCTAACTGTATAAAGCATTAGTTAAACCTAGATTGGAGTACTGTGTACAAGTTTGGAGTCCTTATCGTAGAGGAGATATAAACATGCTGGAAAGGATACAAAGCAGAGCAACAAAACTGAAAGTGGCATTCCAGAATTACAGTTACGAGGAAAGACTCAGAAAAACCGGCCTACGGTGTCTAGAAAAGAGAAGAATTCGAGGTGACTTAATAAAGGTTGATAAGATAATCACAGGAAAGGTTAAATTAGACCATAACAAGTTTTTCAAAATACAACCACCCACAAGAACAAGAGGGCACAGATACAAATTTATTAAAGAAAAGTCCAGATTGGATATTAGGAAATATTTGTTTAGCCAGAGAGTGGTGAATGCTTGGAATGCATTACCCCAGGAGGTGCTGGAGGCAGAGACAGTTAATGCATTTAAGAATAGATTGGATGTGTTAAAATTTTAAAGCAGGGTAAAGCAAATGTAACTCGTTCTCTACAGACTGTGATGAGTCTTCTAAACCAGTATAAAGATGTTAAGTTGAGTTAAGTAGAAAGACTCAGGGAAATCGGTCTACAGTGTCTAGAAAAGAGAAGTATTCGAGATGACAATTCAGGTTTATAAGGTAATCAATAGTAAGGATAAATTAGACTATAACACGTTTTTCAAAATACAACAACCTACAAAAACAGGAGCGCATAGCTACAAATTAACTAAAAAGATGTCCAGAATAGATATCAGGAAATATTTGTTTAGTCAGAGAGTGGTGAATACTTGGAATATATTGCCACAGGAAGTAGTGGAGGTAGGGACAATTAATGCATTTAAGAATAGATTGGATGCGCATAGCTTTTAGAGCAAGGAAATGTAAATGAAATTGGTTGTATACAGACTCTGCAGGGGATCAAGATGCTGAGCAGCGCATGAGCTGCAGTCGTCAGTTACTCATAGCTGACTGCTAGCGTCAGGGCCAGTGAAACAAAGCTGCCAAGACCCTTCTACACCTCCACACGGTGATCCTGGATAACAGGCTGCAGCAGGGCAGACTGGCTAAGGAGAAGTTATCGAAGAGGGAATGCTAACCCAGTATTCAAAAAATGCTTGCTGAAGTCGGATGTGTTGGACCGTCAGGTGCAAATATCGCAGTCAAGCTGTAAACTATGACAGAATGCATTCCATTCTCTGGAATACATTCTGGTACTTAGGCCCTTTCAGAGTTTGGTAGTGGGAGATTGAGAATGAACGAAGCCAAGTCAAGACTCTGCAGAGTCTTCTAAACCAGTATAAAGACATTAAGTTCAGTTAAGTATTTGAAGATGGAAGAACAAATAGAAAAATATTGTTTTAGCAGAAATGAGAGTGCGATGATTGTGATTAAGCAGTTTCTTAAATTATTAATGTTAGAGATCAGGTGACAAGGTTTTATGAGTTCATGAAACTGAAATGGTGCCAAGTAAATGTTATGATCCCCATTGAAACGGACCAAATTTAAACAAGTAAAATTAATCAACTCTGATAATTCCACAAACCCTGTTTTGATAATTGATCTGTTCTTGCAAGTGAAGTGTTTGCACAGTGCGGTCAGCACTCATGATTAGGTCAGAAGAATCTGGCAAGGGAATGAGTGTAATGTTCTGCTGATGATGGTTTGAGTAAGGGTTGTCTGTTGTTACTATCCCATGTGAAAGATCATCATTTGTATTTATGGATTTCCCACTCAACTTTTCCTGTAATTATGAATACAAAATACACCAAATACATGAAAGTTGAACCAATCAATGAAAAACTTTTCACTTTCTATTCACCAGGTGGAGAAATAACAAAGTTTGCTCAAACTTCAATGATGCAAGGAAACATACAGTGAGTAGTAGATGGAGATGGTATAAGATGTTTCTGTTTTAGAACTTAAAATATATTGAACACAGTATTGTGCCAATAATTTTCATTTATTTCATACTGTTATCAGAACACAAACAAGTTACAGTTAACCTCCCAAATTGTCCATATCATATTAAATCATGATGCATCTAAGAAACATAAAAATCTTTTAGAATGTTTCAATCATAGCCTACATTGGGACTACAAATCAAATGTCGATAAAATATCAACATTTGTTTATCAAAACAATATTTTATACCAATAATACATAAATACAACAAATTGCTATAAATATTTAACAGTAATTTAAAATTTACAACATACTTTGGCTTTTGCTAAGTTATCTTGTGTTTCTTTCACAATGGAGTAGAACTTATTATCCCAGTCCATCAAAAATGAATGCTACACAATTTTTTCTGTGAAATATAAATGCACTTATTAACAAAAATATTAAATACATAATGACTAAAAAATGGAAATTAATGCAAGTTGGTCCTCAGTGTGGTTTCTTCTTCTTCTTCTTCTTCGTACGCAGTCAGACAGTAACCACTCCGTGTGGTTTTTTTTTTTTTTTTTTTTTTTTTTTTTTTTTTTTTTTTTTTTTTTTTTGCGTTCGCCTTATTTCTCTAATCCCCAAGGCGGTGTGCGTTGCACTGTGGTTTTTATTTTGCGCCTGTCGGCCCAATGCATCCGACTTCAGCATGCATTTTATGTAAGGGTCTGCTTCCTCCTGCATTTTCTAAGGGTTTGCTTCCCCGGGGTAACGGCCGGTGCTGTGATGGGGATCGAACCCAGCACCTTCGGATTGTGAGCCGTGCCACTTATCCACTAGGCCACGCCGTCCCCCACTCCGTGTGGTTTAAATACTATCATTTGAATTGGCAAATGTGCTTTTCATACTAGGCATAAAAAAATTGCTCAAGGATAAGATAGAGGGATATAAACATGTTCCAGGTAATTGAAACATGCAAGAAAACTAATGCAAGAATCGGTGAGTCATTTTGACATACTCAGAAACATCAACTAATCCACACAAAAATTATAATTTCTTTACAAACGTGAATAGAGTTACTTTCATTATTTGTAACAATCTATGAAATAAGAACCTTTACATTAATATATATGGTGTGCAAAAGTTTACCAGAAAAAGTGCCACCCCATTATATCCTCTGTCACCCTCTTGATCTACTTTCAGGCTAGTCCCAGTCTCTTATAGACTATCATTTTGTCATTCTAGCAAACTTTGAGACAATCTAAGGGTCTGGATCATTGGCTCTTTTTTTTTTCAATGACTGTCGTGGTAGCCATTTCCTTTTATTATGCAAACATGGCCAACTACCAAAGTTGTCATTGATCCATTCAAATGAGCAATGTTTGGGTTGCGATGTCATTTTGTATTGTCTGATACATTGTCACTTCGTCATTCTCATGTTACTTAGCCAACCTTTAATACATAAATATATATCAGGATGCACAAATTTGTTTCGGTTCTATGAGTCAGGTACAAAAATCTAGGAGCCAGGCACAGTACTAGATATAACTTAACTTAACGTCTTTATACTGGTTTAGAAGACCCAGCAGAGTCCGTATACAACTAGTTACATTTACATCACCTTGCTCTAAAAGCTATGCGCATCCAGTTTATTCTTAAATGTATTAACTGTCCCTGCCTCAACTACCTACCCTGGCAATGCATTCCAAGCAGACACCACTCTCTGACTAAAAAAATATTTCCTAATATCTAATCTGGACCTCTCTTTAGTCAGCTTGTAGCTATGCCCTCGTGTTATTGTAGGTGGCTGTATTTAAAAAAAATTTTTATAGTATAATTTATCCATTCCTCTGATCATCTTATAAACCTGTATTAAGTCACCACGAATTCTTCTCTCTTCGAGACACCGTAGGCCGGTTTTTCTGAGTCGTTCCTCGTAACTGTAATTCTGGAATCCCACTATCATTTTTGTCGCTCTTTTTTGTATTCTTTCTAGCATGTTCATATCCCCTCTATGATACGGACTCCACACCTGTACACAGTACTCCAATCTAGGTCTAACTAAAGCTTTATACACTTCCTTGCTCCTATGTTTAATATTTCTTTTTATCATACCTAACATTGCATTTGCCTTTTTCACTGCTACCTTAACTTGCTCACTCACTTTATCTGTATGATCTATTATAACCCCTAGGTCCCTTTCCTTATCTATCTTTCTAATATTGTTTTCTCCCATTCTGTAATTATGTTCCAAATTGGATCTACCCATGTGGATGACTGTACATTTATCTACATTAAACTCCATTTGCCAGCTTACAGACCATTCTCGAATTTTATCTAAATCCACTTCCACTTTAGATGAGACACTACTGCATAGTTTTGTGTCATCAGCAAATTTTGCAATCATGGATCCCATATCAATGTCCAAATCATTTATATATATCAAGAACAAAATTGGTCGCAAAACCGAGCCCTGTGGCACACCACTTTTCACTTCACACCACTCAGAGTACTCCTTATTTATGCCCACCCTCTGCCTTCTTCCCGTTAACCAATTTTCAATCCATTTGGTAACTTCCCCACCTATTCCATGTGATTTTAACTTTCGAAATAATCTTTGATGAGGTACTCTATCAAAGGCCTTTGCAAAGTCTAGATAAATAACGTCCACTGGCTCCCCTTTACCTATGATTTTAGTAACCTCCTCCATGAATTCTAATAGATTTGTTAAGCATGATCTCCCTCTAGTAAACCTATGCTGACTATTTTTGATTAGATTAAACCTGTCAAGATGCATTTCAACGTTTTCTTTTTTTATTGACTAACAATTTACAGACTATGCTCGTTAGACTTACCGGTCTATAATTAGCTGGATCTGATTTCTTTCCCTTTTTGAATAAAGGAATCACTCCTGCATCTTTCCAATCCTGTGAAACAATCCCTTTTGCAAGTGATTGAGAACATAATTTAGCCAATGGTTTTGCTAGTTGGTCTCTAATTTCAAATTGCATTTTTGGATGGATACCCTCTTGACCTGGACATTTATTTACTTTGAACCCATCAAATTTTTATAAAAACCA
Source organism: Ariolimax columbianus (assembly GCA_036924085.1). Classification (NCBI taxonomy): domain Eukaryota; kingdom Metazoa; phylum Mollusca; class Gastropoda; order Stylommatophora; family Arionidae; genus Ariolimax; species Ariolimax columbianus. The sequence continues at coordinate 82,233,528 of JAVGWX010000008.1, forward strand.
TTTCATCCGATATACAGAATGATTTTAATCCAACTATCTAAATGTCACATTTGAAAATATGTATAGGCTCTGGGATCTTGGAGCTGTCTTCTTTTGTGTAGACTGTGCCAAAGTATTGATTTAGTAGATTGTCTATTTTCTCTTATTATTTTACCTGTGCTATCTATGACAGCGCCTACCTTGTCTTTAGTTTTTTTTGTTTATTTCTAACATAAGAAAAGAAGCTTTTACTATCAGTCTTGATCCTATTAGCTGCAAGATTACCACAACCAGATTCTAGTGTGACCTACGAAGAGTCCAAAAGGTTTATTAGGGCCAGATACATGGCCAAATGGGAAACAGAGCATACTGGCTACACAAAAAATGATGCCTATTACCAGTTGAACAAAAGAGAGCAGGTCGTGGTCTTCAGACTCCGCACAGGCCACAACAGACTGAGGTACCATCTATTCAATAAAGTGAAGATAGGTGGTACTGACGAATGCACCTGTGGTACAGGGAAAATCACCGCTGAACATCTGCTGCAAAATTGCCCGACATACAAGGACCAGAGAAAGCACATGTGGCTATCACCAGTGACAACACTAGACAAGCTCTATGGCAGTGTCGACAGCCTCAGGATGACAGCTGCTTTCTTAGAACAAATTCAAGTTGACGACTAACAGCGTATGAAGAAGAAGAAGAAGATCCTATTAGCAAGTTTTTTTTTCTATCAATTTTTGCTGCTTTATTCACTTTATGAGCTATATTCTGGCTTGTCCAAATATTTAAAATATGTTTCTTTTGATTTACCTGCCTTTATATATTTTTTCAATGCTTTATTTTTAGCTTTTCTACATTTAATTACAAATCTAGTTATCCACTTTTTATGTTTGGTGTTTACCTCCCTACATGAAACACACTCCACTTTTAAAACTGTTCTGAAACTCTCCCATTCTTGTTCAACATCTGTAGCTCTGACAATATATTTCCAGATTATGTGACTGGCTGCCTCTTTCATCTTCTTAACATCTGCCTTAGAATAGTCGTATGTATTACGTGTTTATGTTTACTTCCTTCCTTGCTATAAGATCCCAACAGATGATCTGATGATCATTTGAGCCAAATAGTTCCTCGGAAATAAGGTTTCCAATCATATTTTTCTCTGTAGTAAATATTAGGTCGAGTATGTTTTTACCTGCCTCTGTGAGCTTCCTCTACATGCTGGATTAAAAAATTGTCAGTTATGCACTTAACAAAAGGATTAGACTCTGCAAATGCTACTGCCATATCCCATTTTATTTCAGGAAAATTGAAATCCCCCATTAATAATAATTTCCCTGCCCATCCTCATCTTCCTCTTTTGTACTTGAAGAACATCTGTAGCATGCTTCAACCACTGTTCTTTTACCCCCACTATCTATTTCTCTCCATACACTTTCATTTTCAAACTTAAACTTAACGTTTTTATACTGGTTTAGAAGACGCATCAGAGTCTGTAGACAACCAGTCACATTTGCATTACCCTGCTTTACAGGCTTGGCACAGCAGAGCTGCAATATCTACGCCTTTCAACTCAACACATTAGATTTTAACTGGATTTTTGAAAACTGGGTTTGCCTTCCTATGAAAGGCGCAGATATTGCAAGCCATGCTGTAAATGAAATCACAATGTCCTTTTCAGGACGAACACAGAAGAAGAAGCATAATATATGATATGTCAGAAAGAAACACAACAGTGTCTAGCTAGCACTCATTGTTCCCAGATGATAGATCATCTTGTAAAGTTATATTTACTCTATTTGCACAGTATGATAAAACGCCCCCTCCTTCAGCCTTGTCCCTAACTATCCTATCTTTCCTTAACATTGTTACAATGAATGATTGTATCATTGTATCAATCCCTCTATTTCAAGTTGAGTAGTACACGCAATAGTGCAATACCATCGGTGGAAAATGAGGGGTCAAATAACGGAGAAAAAAAACATGCTACATACTTTTTAGTCGTCGCAGTGTTTGCAGATGTTCTATAACTTGTTGTTATTTTTGTCAGTTCAATCCATTTTATAAATGGTTTTCTCAGTTTATTTGGTTATGACATGTCCGAGCTAAACTGTTTACATTCATTACCGCCCGTGTTGCTATACTATGCATGTTTTCCTAACTCATGTACCAAAGATTGTTCATAAAGGGAACCTACTGTCGTAACTTCTAATATCGCAAAGGATGCAGACGAACAACTCTGGACAACGTTGAAAGGAGAAAAGTCTGAAAAGTATTCCAGAATGGCGCGTAGAGTGGGTGTCATTGAGAGATTTTTAACAAATTTAAAGAACTCGTTTTATGTTGCCAAACAAAAGGACACATTTGTAGGATCTGATAAGTACGGCAATAAATATTTCGAGAAGATAGGAGGTAAGAAGGTCAGTTGAAAAAGTTGCGGTGCTATAAATAACTAACTAACTACTAAATTAACTCTAACTAGTGTTAAATTTACTTCTACTACTAATACTACTACTAGTACTTACTACTTACTAACACTGTCACTGTGTTGAGTTTAGTGTAACAACAGTAACGCGACTAACGGTAGTTCGAATTTTACGCGGAGTTATTACGTTCTAAACGACTTTGAGCAAGCAAGTGCAAGGCCATCGCCTCGTGTAGTCAGAAATATTTTTCAAAAATATCTTCCCATAAAGTAATAAAATAAATAATTCGTCGATGAGGACCACTAACATCATCATATCACTTGTCATAAATAATGTAAAATGCAACCTTGAGTATGTGTGTGCGCCCATGACTGATCAAGCCTGGAAAAGTCTGTGACACGACTGGCAAACGTAGTCAGCAGTTGTCTCTGCTATCTCCATGAAGTATATAATATTAATAGATATATTCTTTTATATGTACACATTGACACTGCATATCTTTTATATGTACACACTGCATATACTGTTACAGATAGGTAAGTAGTTACTAGTTCGCTTAGGCGACAGTGAACACAATGATTGGTTGACTCCCATGCTGCGTGCAATGAGAATGAGATCTTTCCGATTTGACCTATCCAGGTCGTGCAGGGACATGTGGAACCATGGTGGAGAAGGTCGTTTGTCATCCTTGATATCCATGGCCTTCTTTAAAAGCTGATGGTTTTCAGCAAGGCCAAGGCAACCCATGTGCCCAAATAGCGACAGTTTAGCATGGTGAATGTAGTGATTGTTGTAGTCTCGAGGCCTATCTCAGTGTCTGTCAGGTGATTCCTTGTTTGTAAGCCAGTCATACCAGTGGATAACTTCAATACACTTATGATCACTTTACAGAAAGGTCAAGTTTTGGAGTCGTACAGCAGGATGGGGATGACATAGGTTATGTAAATCCATAGCTTGGTTTTGAGTGAAGACCTCTGCTGGTTATAGACTCAATGCAGAGCATTCATAAAAGCAACCGTCAATGTTGATTCTTTGAATGATGTTCGTAGGGAGGGGGGTTACTTGCCTGAGTTTTTGTCTGATGCCCACAGCATCTAAAACACCTGGAATGCTGCTCTGAGTCTGCTTTTCTCCTTTTTTTCAATCCACACAGAATGATCTTATCAAGCTGTTGACTGTCTGTGAACCATCTCCTTGTTGCTAGAAGTTTTAGCACATCATCATTGATTGAGCTACATTTTGTTGATTTAAGTACTTTAGCCTCAAGGATACCGTTTTTAAGCTTTTAAACAACTGTTTTGCATATTGCCAATCGTGTTGCCAAATTTGGTCTGTCAGCTTAGTAGCATCACGTTTTGTGGGAATCTCCAATTTCCTTTAGTGAAAAAGAGTGTTCATTGTCATTGTTGCTCTAACTGGTCTGTGGTCATTGTCTATCTTGAATTAATACAACACTTTCCCCATTTGTAACAAATTTTATATCACTTCTCGTGGGGATATTTGTTCAAATTAAAAATATATCCAACATCATGTACACATATACATTTTGAAATCTCTTTTGCCTTCTATCACCCAGGGGTGCATAGGCCATCAACGATCCCACGCCAAGCATCTCTGTCCTGTGCGATTTTGTTTCTACTTCCTTCCAGCTTTTTCCTGTTTTCTTTACTGCCGCCTCCAGATCTCGTCTCCATGTATTAACTTAACTTAATGTCTTTATACTGGTTTAGAAGACTCTGCAGAGTCTGTATACAACCAGTTTCATTTACATTACCTTGCTCTAAAAGCTATGCGCATCCAATTTATTCTTAAGTGCATTAATTGTCCCTGGCTCCACTACCTCCTGTGGCAATGCATTCACCACTCTCTGACTAAACAAATATTTCCTAATATCTAATCTGGACCTTTCTTTAGTTAATTTGTAGCTATGCCCTCTTGTTCTTGTGGGTGGTTGCATTTTTAAAAACTTGTTAAAGTCTAATTTATCCGTTCCTCTGATCATCTTATAAACCTGTATTAAGTCACCTCGAATTCTTCTCTTTTCTAGACCTTAGGCCGGTTTTTATGAGTCTTTCCTCATAACTGTAATTCTGGAATTCCACTATCAGCTTTGTCACTCTTTTTTGTATTCTTTCCAGCATGTAAATATCTCCTCTATTATAAGGACTCCAAACCTGTACACAGTACTCCAATCTAGGTCTGACTAATGCTTTATACAGTTTGACTATCACTTCATTGCTCCTATGTTTTATATTTCTTTTTATCATACCTAACATAACAACATATCATACCTATTCCTTGGTGTGCTTATACCTCTCTTTCCCTGGGGGTTCCATGACAGGGATTGCCAGGTAATACTGTCCTGTGGCTTTCTTAATGGATGATCCGTCCATCTCCACTTTCTTCCTAAGATTTCCTGTTCCTATTTCCCTTTGTCCCTCTCTCTCCAACAGTCTGTCATTTGTAACTTTGTCAAACCATTGTATACCAAGAATCTTTCTCAGGCATCTGTTGACAAAACTCTGTAATCTCCTGTCATTACTTTTGGTTATCCTCCAGATTTCCGCTCCATACAGCCGTACTTGCTTCACATTTGAAATGAAAATCCTTATTGTTATCTTCCTTCTTAATTCCTTGGAGTTCCATATGGGTTTCAACATGCTGAATACAACTCTTGCGTTTTGTATCCTTATTTTTATATCCTCGCCCATCCCTCCTTCCTTGTTGATAATATGTCCTTGGTATGTAAATACCTCTACCTCTTCCAGTGGTGTTCCTCTCAGCCTGATTGGTTCTGTGTTTGCTGCATTGACCCTAATTATTTTTGTCTTTTCCTCATGGATTTTCAAACCGTTTAGAGGTAAAATGCAGTCTATCCAGTTTCCTTTGCATTTGACTTTATCTGTGGGACATAAGGGCTATATCATCCACAAAATCCAGGTCCTCAGCTGTTTATTCAAGGTCTACTGGATTTCATTTTTCTCAACTGTTGTTACTTTCATAATCCCATATTGAAATACACTATTATAATTAATTTCTGAATGTATCTTTTGTTGTCTTGTTTTCTTCCATAAGTCTGTTTAGATGTATATGCCTGAGGCATCTGCTGGTGAAAGTTTGCAGCATATTTGTGGTTCTCTTAGTTGCACGAGAAAACTTTGTCCGAGTAGCAGACAAAAGTGAATGAATACCGTACCTGGCTAACTGTTAGGGAAAGAAAAGCAGCAGAGGAGAAGAGAACCGACCTGCCTCTTGAAAAGGCTGAGGCCTAGTATAATGGTCTCTTACCACTTCATCCCCAACAACGGTATCTTCATCTCAGTTACATATCATGTTTCTGGGTCACAGACCTGCTAAACATTTGACTTTCAAATGGAATACCTGTGACAGGTATATCAAGGACTGAATATTAGTTATTTTTGTCCATGATTCATTAATTTGACTCAAAGATTGTGTATCATTACTAAATATCATCACTTATGTTCTTTTAAAAGACAAGTCTCACAATGTGCGAGCATCAAGGTATATTGAGGAAAGTAAACATGTGGATGCTCATGAGGTACCAGAAGTTCCTGTTGAGTGGAATGGTATGTTTTTAGCATTGCTGATCTGTAAATATAACTGTCACCAGATAATAAACTTGTACTTCTGATAATTAACACACGTATTAGCACTAAACAACACTTAAAATACTGCATGATTGTAAATATATATTTTTAAATGGTATGTGGAATATACAAACTTCTGAGGCCCGACAAGATGGTGACCTCCTTTGTTCATGGTGGCCCAATAATTTAATGAGGATATTACTCCAGATATGAAAGATGCTGAACAGGGCTTTGCAAGTAGCAGGATGTAGTTCGGAGAACAGAATTTGTTGTTGCTATTTTACAGCTTGACTGCGATATTTGCACCTTTCGGTCCGACACATCAGTCTTCGGCAGATGGTAGTAGAATATATTTGGCTACTAACAACTTCAACAAAGAGCTTGGTCTCCTGCAGCCAATCTGTGCAAATTGGTCAGATAGCATTTGTATGGCAAATGGACAAGATCATTCAAAGCCTAACACTGCAAGCTACCGTAAGACACGAAACATGCACTTCACCATATGTACCTTCAATTGCTGTTCTACATGCTCTGCATATCTGACCATACACATTTTTTTATTTTTATGAAATTACATTTTTTTTAAATTTATTTTTCTGACTATATGTTCCGCACCACAGCTGAACAACCTTATTGATAAGAATAAACTATGACAGAGAATAAATGAGAACAATAAATCTCAACCACTTGGTATGATGTCATAAGATATAGATCAGTGCCGAAAGGCCAAGTCTATATCAGATGGAGTTAGTTTCCTTCCTCATTGCTGCACAAATCACTAAAGTAATTCAACAAGAAACATTTGTCGACCACATTTTAGCTTTTTTAGACATTGCTGCTACCATCATGCAAGTATGTGCACCAACATCAGATAAAGATGAACAAGAGCATGCTGATTTCTACAATATCCTTCAGGGAGCTCCTTGACATATCATAGCTGCAATAAGATCATAAATGGTACCTTCAATGCAAGATTGGACCCTCGGCGACAGTGACACTAGAAGCGATACAAGTGATAGACTTGCTAATTTCTATGAGACTAATCGGCTATTCCACTGCTGTGCAGCTTTTTCAAGAAGACCTTCCACAAGATATACACATACTAGGGACCCAATGAGCAAGATGTAATAGATAAAATATTGTTAAATCATAGGTCAGCAATGGACATCTCAATTGTTGGTTCTTTCTGCATTTGGAGTGAGCATCTCATTCTCTGCACCCATTTCCAATTCATCCTCCAACTTGCTACGCTCCAGCGTATCAAGGTCTAGCGATCCTATGATTACTGCCACCCTTGCTGCTAGCAAGCAACTCGAATCACTCAGCTAAACCAGGATTTATACTGACTAAGCTGACCTGGATTTAATGGTTACATCTATTTCAGAAGTGGCCGTGCTCCCTGCACCCACCCACACCATGAATGGAATATCACCAGACACACAAGCGTTGTTAGAAAGGTGGCACATGATTACTTGTTCATTGGCCACCAATACAGCTTTTAACACTCTTAAACAAAATCTGCTGTCAAAAACTTAAACAACATAAATAGTTTTCACACTAGCATCTCCTAGAAGTTGCAAAATCTTGATGCATTTCGTGACCTTGCTGAACACCATGCAGTGATTCCTCGTCTGAAATTTTCAGACAGATCCCACACCACATAAATATGTGAATGCAGTCAACCATGAAAGATTATAATGAACTGTACAAATCATCAGACTCTCCTCCAATCCCCCTCCCATCCTCACTTTCCCCTCTTTCGGATTTAATGCCCTCAGAGATTTGCCATGCCCTCGAAAATATGCCACCTCATTAATCACCTGACGAGTATGGTATTACTGCAGAAGACCTCAACGCTTGTGGACAACAACCACTCTATCTAGCTATATCTCACCGTTTTATGAAATATCTTCACACAGAGAAAACACCAACCGCTAGGCACAGCTCTAAGGTGATACTCTTACACTAGAAGGGAGACAAATAAGACTTTGAAAATTATTGTCTGATTACACTCTCCCAGTTACTTACAAAATGTTCGCTAAATGCATATTTATTAGAGTCCGTCTCATCCTCGATAGTCCGCAACCAATTGAACAATCTGGCTTTCGGCATTCTAACAGTACGCTGGACCATATCACAATCTGCTATTGCTTTACTGAGGCAGCTCGAGAATATCAGACCTTCTTGATCTTCACCTTTATTGACTACAAAAAAGCATTTGATTCTGTAGAACCACAATTTGTCTGGAATTTGCTAATGGAACAAGATGGACATCTTGGCTACATCAAAATTCTTGCCAACTGTACACAAATTGCACTACCACATTCCAACGTCCAGTTATGGTTCCAATACAAAAAAATGGAACACCAGACTTCTAATCGAACCTCTTCTTGGCTTGCTTGAAATCAGTATCAGTCAGTGCGACTGAAAAGCCTTTGGAATTAATGTTCATGGCAAACACCTCAATTGTCTTCGATGTGCAGATAAGATAGTGCTAATCATAGTGTCAGTCACAGAAGCCAACCACACATTAGAGATGCTGAACAAAGAAGGTAAGAGAGCAGGAGGGCTAGAAATAAATGTCTCCAAAATCGAAGCCATGCACAACTGTTTCTGCCATTAATGATGCAGTCATACTCGATTGGAAAAGCTTGGAATACTTCAAGGAATACTACTATCTTGTGTGCTTCTTCAACATGCAGAGTAGTCTAGATCCAGAACTAATAAGATGGTGAAGCGGGGTCTTGATGGCTTTCTTGTCCATCCAAACAGTCCTGTGTGGTTGCTGGAAATACACCCTACATGTTTCTCTCTTCAACTCCACTTGTGATCCCAGCAATGTACTGTGCTACTGAAACATGGACACTTGCAAAAACAATGGAGAAAAACTGTGAGTAACCCATGTCTCTCTCTCATGAGGGACACATAGTCGGCTTTACTCTCTGCAAATCAGCATATGCAGAAACTCTACTATCCCGACCAATGGCATTGTCATTAGCGAGTGTTTCAGTTCATGTAAATAAGGTAAAACATTGATGGGCAGGCACCAAGGACAATCATCGTGACAGATTCCAAATCTTTACTTCAGAAGGTATAGGAGGGCTGGCTAAGGCGTGGGTAGAGACATGATACCTCCAGGGGCTGGTGTGAACCTACTGTCCTGATGATGCTGGGGTTCCAGGCAACAAGAGAGCTGACATCGTGGCTACACACACACACACCCATTATGGACACTTTTTATATGAGCAAGAGGAACATTTGGAAGTGTATCAATGACCACCTTTTGGATGATGGCACGGCAATAGATGAATTAGCAATACACAGACTGCAGAACTTTGAAATCAAATAAGGGTCGAGCGGAGTGAGGTGCAGGAGTTTGTTCAACCAACAAGCTACAGGAACCATAAGTATCCACACCATTTGCCATTTTCTGACAGAGACAGCACTTACAGTTAAGGTATGCCTGGAGTACAATGAAGTCGAATCCTAATAACATAATTAAATAGCAAAGTTTTTTTAATTTATTAAATAGTTTTTTTGTAATCAATTACTATTATTTTAAGTGTTTCTGTGGGGACGGCGTGGGCTAGTGGTTAAGTGCCACGACTCACAATCCGAAGGTGTTGGGTTTGATCCCGATCACAGCACTGGCTGTTATCCCGGGGAAGCAAACCCTTAGAAAATGCAAGAGGAAGCAGACCCTTACATAAAATGCATGCTGAAGTCGGATGCACTTGGTCGACAGGCGCAAAATAAGATTGGAGACGAATGCAAAACAAACAAAAAATGTTTCTGTGACTAGCAAAGACATTTAATTGACTATCAGCTGTTTTGTTGCATTGATTCTGTAGAAGTGTAAACAGAGAAGCCACAAGGAACACAAGAACAAACATTTTTATAAGCAAGCACTAGGAAAACAAAACAAAAACAATTGCTGTTGCTACTGTATTGACTATTTACTTACCATAAAGTTTCCCCTCTTGTTTCTTTTCTGTAGAATTCTCTTCATGTGTTAACATTCACACATTTGAATCATACAGTGTGGGGTGCTCAGTTCAAACTTACATATCTTTTTTATCCAAAATTGAACAGCTTGGCTGAGAGGAATGAGGAAAAATCCCCCAACTGCAGAGGTTAGTCATTTCAGATCATTTACATCTCAGATCATGTAAGCTATTTTGTTATGTAATTACTACCAAGTTCTTTCTCAATTACATAAAGTTAACAATTGTAGTGTTTCAAAACTAAAGGACATTAGTAAATACTGATATTTAATTACACAATGTTGGATTGATGAATCATCAGTTTGGGGACCAGAGAGGTTTGAAATCAGAGGTAGGTCAAGCGGGGAACTTCGCATACAATCAGGAAATAGGGTTGTGGTGAACTACAGAAACCATCAGTACTGAGTATATATATCTTTCATAATCTGTTGAAAATGGATGTACACCTATGGGTCTTGCTGAAGTGCAGTGATGCCAGTTGAGTTTCAAATAACAGCAGACAAGATACACCCACTGTACAGTAACACAACAGATATCGAGTAAGAGATATTACGCATAGCACCGGGCCAAATATGCAGCGCAGTGAATGAGCTGATAGCAGCCAGCGACTCAATAGTTAGCTGCTTGTATCAAGGTCAATGTACCAGAACCCTATTCCGCTCTGAGAACATGCTGCACTAGTTTAGTCTGGTCAAGTGAATAGGGATCGCAGTGGAAAGGCAAACAGATACCCAAAAAATGCCAGCTGTAATCGCACGTGTCAAGCCGAAAGGTGCAGATATCATAGCCTTGTTATTGCACGTATCAAGCCGAAAGACGCAGATATCATAGCCTTGTTATTGCATGTGTCAAGCCGAAAGGCGCAGATAACATAGCCTTGTTATTGCATGTGTCAAGCCGAAAGGCGCAGATAACATAGCCTTGTTATTGCATGTGTCAAGCCAAAAGGCGCAGATAACATAGCCTTGTTATTGCATGTGTCAAGCCGAAAGGCGCAGATAACATAGCCTTGTTATTGCATGTGTCAAGCCGAAAGGCGCAGATAACATAGCCTTGTTATTGCATGTGTCAAGCCAAAAGGCGCAGATAACATAGCCTTGTTATTGCATGTGTCAAGCCAAAAGGTGCAGATATCATAGCCTTGTTATTACATGTGTCAAGCTGAAAGGCGCAGATATCATAGCCTTGTTATTGCATGTGTCAAGCCGAAAGGCGCAGATATCATAGCCTTGTTATTGCATGTGTCAAGCCGAAAGGCGCAGATAACATAGCCTTGTTATTGCAGATAACATAGCCTTGTTATTGCATGTGTCAAGCCGAAAGGGGCAGATAATATAGCCTTGTTATTGCATGTGTCAAGCCGAAAGGCGCAGATAACATAGCCTTGTTATTGCATGTGTCAAGCCAAAAGGTGCAGATATCATAGCCTTGTTATTACATGTGTCAAGCTGAAAGGCGCAGATATCATAGCCTTGTTATTGCATGTGTCAAGCCGAAAGGCGCAGATATCATAGCCTTGTTATTGCATGTGTCAAGCCGAAAGGCGCAGATAACATAGCCTTGTTATTGCATGTGTCAAGCCGAAAGGGGCAGATAACATAGCCTTGTTATTGCATGTGTCAAGCCGAAAGGCGCAGATATCATAGCCTTGTTATTGCATGTGTCAAGCCGAAAGGCGCAGATAACATAGCCTTGTTATTGCAGATAACATAGCCTTGTTATTGCATGTGTCAAGCCGAAAGGCGCAGATAACATAGCCTTGTTATTGCATGTGTCAAGCCAAAAGGCGCAGATAACATGGCCTTGTTATTGCATGTGTCAAGCCAAAAGGCGCAGATAACATAGCCTTGTTATTGCATGTGTCAATCCAAAAGGCGCAGATAACATAGCCTTGTTATTGCATATGTCAAGCCGAAAGGTGCAGATAACATAGCCTTGTTATTGCATGTGTCAAGCCAAAAGGTGCAGATAACATAGCCTTGTTATTGCATGTGTCAAGCCGAAAGGTGCAGATAACATAGCCTTGTTATTGCATGTGTCAAGCCGAAAGGTGCAGATAACATAGCCTTGTTATTGCACGTGTCAAGCCGAAAGGCGCAGATATCATAGCCTTGTTACCTCACAACATCCTTTTCGGGCTAATACTGAAAAAGAAGAATATATAACACGGGCAGAGAGGATGAATGGCCTGGTGATGACAGTTAATATTATTACATGAGAAAGGATTCATCCATACTAGCAGCAACATGACTGTCATAGAGTCATCATCGTACTTGGGAGGGAATGCAGAGAGTCCTGCAATCATAAAATGGAGAACTGTTGATAAGCGATAATATTGTGGATTATTGATGCTGTCATATATATAAATGGAATGTTGTTGCATGGTGAGAAATCAGGTGCAGGCTTCTCTTCTATAGCGAGAGGTAAGGTCGTATCTGAGCAGAGTTGGCATATATGACAACAGCCTCCAGTAAGAGAATAGAGGTTGAGGCTATCTGAGACCTCATTATTCATATCAGTCTAATGTTAGATTCTTCATCCTTGCTTTCGAAGGTTTAGGAGGACGGACTATGGTATCAGTGGGATATCAGACAATGAGGACTCAGACTTTCATGGGGTTGCATGAATCTACTGTCCTGGGGTTTGTTGCAATAAAAGAGCTGACGTCCTGACCTCAAAGGCATCAGTTGTAGGGACATGACATATAGACAGAAGTGACATTCTGATGTCAATGAACCATTGGTCAAGTAAGGAATACTGACTAAGAGGATAAAGCAAGAATTACGTGCAACCAGCTAGCAACGGAGAATCATCAGTATCCACGTCCATTGTCATGGGCTGTAACAAACTGTACATCTATGAGTCTGTCAAAAGTTCTGTAACAAAACATAATGTGACAACCGTGGTTTCTTATATAGTGCTTGTTATACGAGGGCTGTATATATAGAATAAATAAAAATGGCAGACAACACTGGTTGGGCTTTCATGGAACAGCATGTTGTGATGAAGTTTCTTGTGAAAGAAAGCGTGGAAATGTACATAAGACTAATCACAATACGGTGATGAGACACTCAGCTGCAGTAAGACATTTGAATGATGTAAACATTTTAAAGAAAGCTGTACATCCGTGAGTGATGATCTCAGCCATGGTGGACCTAATCTAAAAAAATGATGGGGGGTGTTTTCTTGGGAAAATCTGGCACCATTCATGTTGATTTTTTTACCCCATGGTGCTACTATCAACAGTGAGCATGACGTACGCATTTTGTGTGATGTACATAACCCTCTGCGAGGAATGGTGTCCTGCTACTACAAGATAACGCTCGACCTCATACGAACTGGAGGTATTGCTACATCCACCTTACAGCCCAGACCTGGTTCAAAGCGATTTTCATACTAATATATCTTTCTTCACTAAACCTTTTCAAGTATTACTTAAATGCTGGGATAAGTGCATAAACGTTGCAGGAGATTATATAGAAAAATGGCATTTTGACCACTTGATGGAAAATAAAAAATTTCAATACAAATAAACAGTCCCGGTTTGGCTTGAACGCACCTCGAATTTCATTTTTCATTATACAATATTCGTCGTTTTCATGTTTGATCGAATGTATGCTATTTTCCATTCCATTAGTAGGTAGTCCATGTTCAACATTGAAAAACATAACATTGCCTGTTGCTGTTTAAAGCCACCTGTGCTATTCCTGTGGGATTTTTTTTTAATTTAGAAAAAAAATAAAAAAATTTCTATGTAATGGACTAAAAGTGTCTCTTCTTATATCCCAAGGAGTACTCAAGAAAGTGGACCTGCGTCCTCCTGTCTGTAGTTTTTTGTGAGGCTTTTCAATAAGCTCACCACATTGTCGATCTTGGTCAGTATGTTTCACCTGACTCATGTAATTCTTGACTCCCAACATGTTTCACCTGACTCAGGTAATTCTTGGCTCCCAGCATGTTTCACCTGACTCAGGTAATTCTTGGCTCCCAACATGTTTCACCTGACTCAGGTAATACTTGGCTCCCAACATGTTTCACCTGACTCAGGTAATTCTTGGCTCCCAACATTGCATATTCAATTATATTATGGGCAGGGCTCAACATGACAGACACAAATAGGAGTCGGTGGAGAGAATCCATTGCATCATATCGTTCCAAGGAGAATCAGTTGGATGAAGTCAAGTCACTTGGAACAGGAAGTTATGTAGACATATTATCTCCGTGGCTGTCGGCATGGCACATTTTATTGACATCATATCCACAGAGTCCAAATATTATAACAATTTCTGACTGATGACTGTTTCTAAGCTTCAATTTGACCATTTTTGTCGTACAGGAAATAGACAGAAATTACACCACTATGATGAAAACTAAATTAAGAGCTGCTGAACTGCAGCAAAGATTCTCATGGAACGAGGTAGGCTAACTATTGTATTATTCAGTAACATAATTGTTACATACCCACTGTGTTATTTAGTAACATAATCATCACATAACTATTGTCTTGTTTAGTAACATGATTGTCACATAACCACTGTGTTGTTTAGTAACATGATTGTCACATAACCACTGTGTTGTTTAGTAACATGATTGTCACATAACCACTGTGTTGTTTAGTATCAACAGGGATCTGCCAGTAGAGAAAAAGTTTTGTTCTGTTCCTAAGAATCAACTTCACTACACTCCGGACATACCCATATGCGTTTAGTCTCTCTTTCTCTTTCTCTCTCAGTAAATGGCGAAGGGTGTAGTTACTGATTGTACCTGCGGCTGATCTGCAGTCTGAATTGTTGATTCATCTGTTGAGGCGTGGGCTAGTGGTTAAGTGACACTGCTCACAACTCGCAGGTGCTGGGTTCGATCTCCATCACAGCACCAGCCATTACACCGGGGAAGCAAACCTTTAGAAAATGCAGGAGGAAGCAGACCCTTACATAAAATGCATGCCGAAGTCGGATGCACTGGGCCAACAGGTGCAAAAATAAAAACCGCAGTGCAACGCACACCTCCTTGGGAAAAAGAGAAATAAGGCGAATGCACAAAAAACAAAAAATCTGTTGAGGTGACATCATCTAACAGGTGGTCATTGATAGACTTCAAAATGTCACTGCTCTCCATAATTAGTGTACCTTTAATTGGTGCCTGTGAAGTCAGGATGTCAGCTATTTTTTTTATCATGAACCCCAAAATGACCAGGGCAGTATATCCACACCAGCCCCTGCAGATTTGATGCAGCTGTCAATCACTCATGCCTTAGCCAACCCTTCTTAAGTTTCCAAAGCGAGGATTGGTATCCTGATACAATGACTGCCCCTGTTAAAAAAGTCCCAGATAGTCATCTTAGAGCTGCAGTCACTGCTTCCATCTTCATTCTCGTACTGGAGGTTGCTGTTCAGCAACAAACTGCCCCCTCACTTTAGCTGAGGAGTCCCAACCAGATATGTCACTGTGAGCAACGATTCATCGGTATATATGATGTCACTACTATACTGCATGTTAACATTTTAGCTTGTTAATCTCGAGCTCAGCCTTCCCATTGCATCACTCTCTGCCTAGGGTTATGGTGCCAGTGTGAACCCATTCTTCAGCATACGAAGAAGAAGAAGAGCGTACGAAGAAGAACCCATTCTTCTCCCTTGACTACCATCTTAACTGTGATCACTTGTTCAATTATTTTCTCTACCTGTGTCATCCAAAGCACTATTTTTGTTATTGTGCAGTGGAGGCCACCTGTTTGTGGTAACCCACATATAAGCTTTGACCTGTTCCAGTTTATATCTGGATGTCACAGACCGAAGTTCCAGCATGTACCACATCTTTAAGTATCTCTAGTGCATCCCAGAACCTGTCTCATCCATTCATTGTGGATACGTTCTAACTGATTACACTGTAATCTTGTTAGTATGAGGATGCCCAGTCTGTAATCAACAACTGTCACTACTATCTGCAGGTATAGGATGAAAAGCAGTCATTGTTCCAAGTTTGCTACTGTCATGGTCTTGAGTGCCCCCAGGCCTTGTTTGCGTTTCTGTATGGTCTGGTCGACACAGTATCTATATGAAATACTATGATCAAAGGTTACCCCGAGGTATTTCAACATGTCACTCCTGTCAATGGTACATCAATCAAAGGTAATATCCGTGAGGTCAGCCTTCACCACATGCAGACCTTGATCTGGGAGCTGGGAATCTGCACATCACTGTGAGATTGTCTACAAGGTCTCCTGAATCTAAGCATAACCCACTACTGCAGCTGGCCCCCATATATGCAGGCTGAATCTGAGCATAACCCACTACTGCAGCTGGCCCCCATATATGCAGGCTGAATCTGAGCATTAGCATTGGCTGATTACAATAGCAAAAGTTTTTGGTTAACATGATTCAGTTACCTCATGCAAAACCCTTTAAGTGAACTTATGACATGCTTGGGTGGCTGCAGTTGCCATCTATGACACCACTCGGATAATAGTGGATTATACCAAACAGAAATTAGTAGAGGGGTGTAAGGACAGATTATTTTAAGCATGTCTAATTAATGTCAACTCTTTCAGCCTGATTTACCCACTGGTTCAGAATATGTGGCAGAGGACATAAAATCAAACCCACAGAAGAGTAAGTTGTGATACGTGTGTGTCTATGTGTTACTACTAGAGTAGATATGGTGAGGTCTGTATGTTGTAATAGTGGAGATTGTGTGTGATATAAGATCTGTTTATGTTACTTTGAGCATGTGTGTGTTATTGTGGAACTTGTTCATAGAACCTGCTGTGGGGCGTGACCCAGTACCCGTCGGTATAACTGGGCAGACAGACTGGGTTTAGAGTCAAGAGTTTACCTTCTCTTAGATTGGCTGCCAACCAAGGCTAACTCTTGACTCTAAACCCAGGTAGACGAAGCTCGTTAGCCTGTTCAGGCAGTTCACCTAGTAGAGGGAGAACTCTGATTTTAACTCACAAGTGCCAGGGAGTGTTGGCTAGTCCTGCGGCGATGAGAGTATCATCGGATGTCTTAAGTAACTAGCATCTGCAGGCAACAATTCCACTGCCTTGGGAGAGTGTAGGACTACCCAGACAGAAAATCCAGAGTGGTAGCATCTAAAGCGTATGGTTTCAAAATTGCAAACTCATTCCGGCAGCTTCTGGAACTGAGCTGGGGCCTGTTCGTGTTACTTTGAGCATGTATGTGTTATTGTTGGACTTGTTCATGATATTATTAAACCCGTGTTGTTGACCAGAATGGGTATGCTGGGGCCTGTATAATGTAAAAGCATATATTGTGACCCAAATAGATATTGTCAGACGTGTATGTGGAAGTACTACACTTTTCCCTTTTTAATTTCTGTTGAGGCAGTTATTCTATTTTTAAAAAATGTTGTTAAACATTTACCATGAAAAATGAGATGATGTAACAAATGTACAAAATGTAACCAAAATACGTTAGGAAAGTTTTTTACTGAATTAAAAAACTGGCATATCTATTAGAGGCATCAACAAATGATTTCTCTTGTTAAAATTTTGCCATGTTTGTTTAAATATTCCTCAGTATCTTCTGTTAGCCACATTCTTATTCATACCTGTTTCATTTCCTCTATTCTGTGTTTATCAACATTCGTCATTTATGATCAATATTAAATATTTCAGCAATGCAAGCTAATTGTTTTACGAGGGATGGTCAAAATGTTTTGCACTTCAGTATGGAGGAGGCAAGGCACATCTGGAAATTGGTGTGAACTTTAGTTGTTCTCTATGAATTCACCCTGCAAGGAAATACACTTTTCCCATCTATTCTTCACCTTCCTCATGCCTTGATTGTAGAACTTCTCCGTCTGGGTCCAGAACCACATCTCCAGTTCAGTAATCAAGTCCTGGACGTCAGAAAAATAACGTCCATGAAGCGGATTCTTTATGTTTTGGAACAGGAAGAAGTCACTAGGTGCCAAGTCCAGCTAGTATGGTAGATGGGGCATGATTTCATACTCGCACATTTTTGTGACATCCAGGACTTGATTATTGAACTGGAGACATGGTTCAGGGCCCAGATGGTCCTACAATCAGGAAGATGATGGTAGAAGTGTATCATTTTACAGGGTGAGAAGGACTAAAGTTCACATCATTTTCAAGGTAAGTGCCTTGACTTCTTCATACTGAGGTGCAAAACTTTTTGACTATCACTCATGAAGTAAATTATTTCTGTGTGTAGTTGATATAGTTCTTTTCTGTGTTCTGCATCAACTACAGATGTTAACATCTTATCTCTTTACCATTTTAAAATATAGTTGTTGCTTTATCTTGGTTAGCTTTTTGAAATTATTTCTAGGCAGAAAAAAATGTGCGTTTTCTACATTATTTGATTAAACTCAAGTTGATGAGGTGCTGATAGCCTAGCGGAACCAATAAGAGATGATTTCATAACCCTGGTACAGTTTAGACTTGTCCCTTTCGAAGTGATAGAAGAACAAAGTCTTCACACTGCATGAGCAAGTAGCCTTTGTTTCTGGGTCCTATTAACATATCTTATCTTAATGTCTTTATACTGGTTTAGAAGACTCTACAGTCTGAATACAACCAGTTTCTTGGAAGGTGGTTTAAACGATGTGCTAGTTCTTCTTCTTCTTCTGCGTACGCAGTCAGACAGTAACCATTATTTTTTCGAAAAAAGCGGCGGTCATCCTGAGGCTCTCGCCACTGCCATAGAGCTTGTCTTGCAGTTCCACTGGTAATGGCCACATCTGCTCTCTCTGATCCTCGTATGTCGGGCAGTTCTGCAGCAGATGTTCAGCGGTCATTTTACCAGTACCGCACGGGCATTTGTCGGTACACCCTATCTTCAATTTGTTGAATAGGTGGTACCTCAGTCTGTTGTGGCCAGTGCGAAGTCTGAAGACAACGACCTGCTCTCTTCGGTTCAACTGGTAATAGGCATCGTTTTTGGTGTAACCAGTATGTTCGGTTTCCCATTTGGTCATGTATCTGGCTTTGATAAGCCGTTTTGACTCTTCGTACGTCATACTGGTATCTGTTTGTGGTAGTCTTGCACCTTCTTTTGCCAGTCTGTCTGCCTCCTCGTATGTCGGGCAGTTCTGCAGCAGATGTTCAGCGGTCATTTTACCAGTACCGCACGGGCATTTGTCGGTACACCCTATCTTCAATTTGTTGAATAGGTGGTACCTCAGTCTGTTGTGGCCAGTGCGAAGTCTGAAGACAACGACCTGCTCTCTTCGGTTCAACTGGTAATAGGCATCGTTTTTGGTGTAACCAGTATGTTCGGTTTCCCATTTGGTCATGTATCTGGCTTTGATAAGCCGTTTTGACTCTTCGTACGTCATACTGGTATCTGTTTGTGGTAGTCTTGCACCTTCTTTTGCCAGTCTGTCTGCCTCCTCGTTGCCTTGGATGTTGCAGTGTGACGGAACCCACTGTACCACTACCCTTTTTGGTGCGGACTGCTGGCACAGTTTGCAGAGTGCTGCTCTTAAGTCATTAAGCTCAGTGTTTTTCTGGCTTTTTAGCGCTGTGACTACGGCGAGAGCATCTGTCAGCAGGACTATATGGCTCTCATTTTCACTGTGTGTCACCATTTCTTCCACTGCCGCCCTCAGTGCCTCTGCCTCCGCTCTGAAATTGCTTGTGTACTTACCAGTAGCGAATGACAGTGTTATTTTTCTGCCATTTGGTAGGTTCAGGAATGCTCCTGCCCCTCCGTTCTGTGTAGTGTTTGTTACAGAACCGTCAGTGTATGCATGGGTCCAGTCCATGCTTGGGTAGCTTTTAGTTATGAAGCTTAGGGTAGTATCTCTCCTTTCTTTTTCAGTCTGGCAGTTTTTGTTTGCAATACCTGGTATATTTTCTACCACCTCTGGAAATATATCCTGCCTCCAGGTAGGTTTTCGTACAGTAGTGATGGGTTTTGGTGTTGTTAGTGCGTTTATGGGATCTTCGTGCATCTTTGCTTTGGCTATTTCTGCAAAGTTTCTCCGCTTTAGTTTCCCATTTCCCAAATTGTTTAGTCTCTGGTGCATTGGATGGTCGGTCAGTCTTCGGAGTTTCTCTGACTGCAGCTGGGCTCTGCAGTCTCTTCTATCGGTCATGGATTGCAGTTTTGTAATCTTTTCAAGTTCTACAATTGGCGTTGACTTCATGCCACCTGTTATAATTCTCATGGCTTGGTTTTGAAGTTTGTTAACTTTATCGAAGTTCGCCTTCGCTGCTGTTGTCCATGCCGCAATGCCATACTCGAGAACTGGTCTCACTCTTCCAGTATACAGTTTCTTTAGTATGCCTTCGTCTGTTCCCCAGTTTGTGCCAGCAAGTTTCCTCATGATTGCCATTCTTTCTCTGGCTTTCATTCGGTTTCTCTCAATTAGACTTTTCCATGTCATGCGCCGATCAAATGTGACTCCCAGATAGGTTGGGTTGTTGTTTGGCTGCAGGATTTTGCCATTTAGACTTAATTTGGTACTTTGGGGTTTTAATGAAAGCGAGAATATTGTGCATGTGGTTTTCTCCTCGTTTATTTTGACCAGCCATGTGTGCTAGTTCATCTTAATAGACTCAATCACTAGAGCTAAGTAGACCAACAGCCAGTTAGGCGCCATCTATAGCTGCTCTTAACAAACCACCCGGGGAAAGGTACAAATAACTTTGGTAGATTTTTAACTTGAATTTTGCCCGGGCAGCGGCCGTTAAGCCTCATCTTTTTTATTTCCAACTGCCAAGTAATTTTTAACCTGCTCGACACTGAGCAGAGATCATGGGAATTTTTACCAGAAGATCCACATGAAAAAAAAAAAAAATCCCGGTCTCCACCATGATTCGAACCTCATGACGGAGCCCATCAATGAGAATGAAAGCCAAAAACGGTTTTTTAATTTTTTGTTCAAATTGGGTTCTACGTTTCTGAAATGTATAATTTTTCTTTACATCTGTTTGATCTATTTATATTTTTTATGTTAATTCAGTAAAGTGTTTGTTCCCATTGCTATGGTCAACTGGGATGATTTATAAGGCTGTGGATTAAAGGTTTCTTGATCACACAGACATTACAGGCTAGGTGTTTATTTTACCTACGATAGAATTAACATATGTGCCTTACTG
This sequence comes from Ariolimax columbianus, assembly GCA_036924085.1. Lineage (NCBI taxonomy): Eukaryota > Metazoa > Mollusca > Gastropoda > Stylommatophora > Arionidae > Ariolimax > Ariolimax columbianus. The sequence continues at coordinate 82,254,640 of JAVGWX010000008.1, forward strand.
AGCATTTGAATGCTTTATCTATTTCCATCTTTTATTTCAACGACAATTACACTTTGCCTTTTGTAATTCAGATACCAATAGGTAAGAAACATTCTTAAAATAATAAATAAATGGTACCCAGTGAAGAGAGAATAGTCCCACATGAACCTTGAAAGCATGTCGCTGAAAGTACTCATGAAAAAACCAGTACTGTAAGAGTGATTTGATACAGACTTCCTGTAAGGAGACTAGCTACAGTGGTGCCCTATGAAATGCTGTATATGAAGTGAAAAGGAAACAAGATAAGAATATGAATTGTAGAATATATCATGTGATTATATTTTTTTTTACTTCCTCTGCTAATATCTTTCCACGATCTTGTTTTCCAAAATCCACAGTTCCATTTCCAAAATATAAGGACCTGGAAGTTGCACCTGGTGAATTTTCTGACAAGTCATCAAAGGTTAAATGATTATTACTTATGAAATGTCTCTTGGTTAAGAATATATAAGTTTTGGTATTGTATCAGTTTTAAGTAAATAAATATGGAATTCAATAGCTTATTCCCTGGAAAAATTATTAGGTTATTCAAAACAAATGTAAAAAGACAAAAACATGCTTTGAAGAACATCATGTTCAAATTTCCTATCTTCACTAGCAGAATGGCCAGTCATAACAAAAAAAAACAGCCTTGTGAAAGGGAAGTAAGCAAGAACTAGTAAGGTGAGAAATTACAGAACCATAATATATCATCTGGGCCCAGGCATCCCTTTGAATGTAACCCACAGGGAAAGAGAAAAGTAGTTTTTTTTAACATAGACTTCATTGTAGTCTCAACTTTTTCTGAGGTTGTGTGATTTAATTCCCTTTGTTACAGCCTTCCCACCCGTAATCAAGTCAGTACCCCTTTACAGATGGGTTCGCTGGGACATGCCGAGGCCAAGATTAAGTCAATTCAAGCAGAGCCTCACGGATGGAACTGAGATACTGATCCAAAATATCAATAATTGACCGGCAATAATTGTGTTCAATGGAAAACAAAATGGGAATGGTGATGTGTTATGCTGATTTCATGAAAGATGATGAAGTGTCACACACTAACAGAAATAACAATTGCTTAGCCTCATTAGTGTGAAACCAGAAGGAAATATGAGCAAGGAAGCAGAACACGATGTCTCCTTCATCATGTACTATCTTGACAGGCATAGATGGTCATGTACCTTCTTAACTATCTATATCAAATGCTGTTACTCATTTCATGCCATAACATTTCAACTGCCCAGTATCTTCTCTCCAGCTCTGGTGCACAATTTTCTTTCAACAACTTTCCTGTTACACCTGTCATTGTTTTAGTTCCTCCCATAAGCTTGCATTTGTAACTTTGTGAAACCATTACAGACCATGAATCTTGTTATTTAGAGATTTGTTATGTCCTGTAATCTCTTAATGAGTTTGGTCACCCACATTGGACTTGAAGATCATTAGTATGGTATGCATTTTGATCATTTTAGAGTTCCATATGGTTTTAATCATGACAAAGCTCTTGGTTTTTTGTGTGTGATTTTTTTTTTGTTTACATTCACTAATGTAGCATCTGTCTTGTTTATGATGTTCCCTAGGTATGTGAAGCTTTCCACCTCATCCAAAGGTGTTCCTATGTTTTTTAAGAGCTGTGTTGTTGGCCACATTTAATTTTATCTTTACAACAGGGATCTGAGTTTTCCCCCCCCCGTGCACAATTCTACAATGTATGTCTTGTTTTATTATGTGGACAAGCTTATGCTGGATCCTGTAGTTTCTAGAATGTACCCCTCCATCTAAACTGTCAAAAGATTTTTCATAGTTGATGTACAGACTTGAATTATATTCTGTCTGTTCTACAATTATGCCTAATATGACCATCTGATTTGCACAGAATTCATTCATTCCTTCTGTGTTCGTTCGCAATCTCCCGCTACCAAGTCCTGAACAGGGCTTTGCAATACATACCTGGTACTGATAAGAACTTTGCTCTTCTGTAATTTTTGCATTCTTGTAGATCGCCTGCCCTTCTCTTTATGTACCGCATATATTTCCAATCAAATTGTAAAATTTATGATGGATACTTTGTGGTTAGCCCTATGCACGAAAATCAGATTAATGTGCACACTGGTCCTGTCAATATTCCTCTATGCTTGTGAGACATGGACAGTTACAGCTGACCTTCAACGAAGGATACAGGCCTTGGAGATGAGATGTTTCCGAAGACTTTTAAACGTCACATACAAAGATCGAGCTACAAATTAGGAATACGAGATAGAATTACAACAGCAATAGGGCCTTTTGAAGACCTCTTGGCAACTGTAAAAGAAGGAAACTCGCTTGGTACAGTCACATATCGAGATCAAATGGTCTTGCGAATACAATCCTCCACGGAAAGGTGCAAGGCAGACGAAGAGGCCGTCCCAAAAAGAGATGGGAGGACAACATAAAAGAATGAACCAATCTCCGACCAGAAGAGGCACAGGCAGCAGCCGCTGACAGAGAAAGGTGGCGTGGTGTTGTGAGGATGTCTTCATGTGTGCCCAAACGACCTCACCGGTTACGGGATGACCTGACTTCAATATCTGCTTCATCTGGCATCCAATCAGGCCCTGCATCTTATCTCAACTGTGCTAGTGGACCTATTCACATCTGTCACACTCAGGAGCCCTACCATTAACCACTCTGTTCATTCAGTCTGTCAAAACTTGTTTGAATAAATTTGTTTAAAATAAATTTCAAGGAACAGCTTCATTTGATTAAGAAAGCAGATATGAAAAATATAAGCTTTAACAGACACATCAATTTTATGTAATTTTCATGTGATGATTGTGTGTTTCAAACATACCATACATTTTTTATGCTGCTTTACTAAACAGAATAAATAATGTTTCTGGATTAATAAAGCAAATATTGCAAGATGTTACTTGTTTTGTTTGTGTCGCTATGAATAGCAATCATTTAGACCAAAGTCTAATAATGTGGACACTATATCCTGTGCTGAATGCATAGCAAGACCTTGACCTTCCCTTGTGATCATATCTTTGATGTTTACAATGTCAGATGAATTCCCATAATGTAACTCAATCATTGTTGGGTAGGGTGTGAACTAAGATTGTGTAACATGGTTAATGGTGAGGTGTGAACTAAGACTGTGTATCTTGGTTAATGTTGAGGTGTGAACTAAGATTGTGTAGCATGGTTAATGGTGAGGCGTCAACTAAGATTGTGTAACATGGTTAATGGTAGGGCATAAACTAAGATTGTGTAGCATGATTATTGTAAGGTGTGAATTAAGATTGTGTAGCATGGTTAATGGTGAGGTGTCAACTAAGATTGTGTAGCATGGTTAATTGTAGGGTGTGAACTAAGATTTGTGTAGCATGGTTAGTGGTGAGGTGTAAACTAAGATTGTGTAGCATATGAGGTGTGAACTAAGATTGTGTAGCATGGTTAATGGTAGGGTGTGAACTAAGATTGTGTAACATGGTTAATGGTAGGGTGTGAACTAAGATTGTGTAACATGGTTAATGGTAAGGTGTGAACTAAGATTGTGTAGCATAGCTAATGGTGAGGTATGTACTAACATTGACATAGCTAAGTGCACAATAATAAGGATAAGATGAGTAATTACTTCACATATTTGAAATCAAACAGCTAGTCAGGCATGGAGTAAGGACCAGGAGTGTGTAGAACACAAGAGAACAACAAGAACCATCTCTATCCAGAAGTGTGTACAACACAAGAGAACAACAAGAACCATCTCTATCCAGGAGTGTGTACAACACAAGAGAACAACAAGAACCATCTCTATCCAGGATTGTGTATAACACAAGCAGGCAACAAGAACCATCTCTATCCATACATTTCAACATCTGTCCTGTAGAAACTATTAGTCACATGAGCCTGCTACCCAATCCTGTAGAAACTATTAGTCACATGAGCCAGCTACCCTATCCTGTAGAAACTATTAGTCACATGAGCACGCTACCCTATCCTGCAGAAACTACAAATCACACTCAGCTAGCAGAAACTATAAGTCACATTAGTCGACTACCAGAACCTATAAGTCACATGAACCGGCTACCTAATCCTACAGAAACTAAGTCACATAAAAAAGACAAGACATGTACGCCTCATAGTAAAGGAGGACAGACTACATCAGTATTCATTAGTTGCCCATCGCAAGCGATGATGGCGGCGACAACAGACGGTTTTGTCCTTATGATGTAACTTGCGGCAGTGCATTTTGATTATAGTGAGGAAGAAACTGCGCTTGTCATCAACCTCACTCTCTGGTCCCGAACTAACTTGGACCAGCGGTAAGTCAAGACAACGGAGACAACTCAAAATGCAGGCAAAATTGTCCCACATCCCATGAGTCCAGGGGGTACTTTAAAACATGTGGGATTCGATAGTCAACAGTTTCTGTTCAATGCTTTGGAAGATTCTGTAGACAACCAACATTATATTCCAGTCGTGCAGTTTCATCACAAAGTGACCAGCGGACAATTGGGATGTTCATGCCTAAGCCATCACCATGCTGGCGCTGTAGGGGTCTGGGCTGATGTATCTGGGGTTGACGTTGGCCAGCTTCTTCCTGATCAGAGGGCCAGTACTGATCAGGGACAATGGTTTCACTAGTCTGGCCCGGCTGCATACGACTCCGTCTGCCTGCACCCTAAATTGTTTACTTGGAAATGCGCTGCCCCTTGAGATGTGTATTAATGAGGATGCTGGGTAATTTTTATAGATTTCCTTCATGATATCTGCATGAGAATGGGTTGTGTAGAGAAAATGCTTGTAATATTGATGGTAAGATGATAGTTGACTAGGTCTCAGTGACCTACAGCAGTCAATGATGTAGACAAAATCCGGCTTGAATGGATAACGTGATACTGATACTAATTGATGTTTTGACATAAATATTGTGCGAACCCACTCGAGAGTTGAAAACATGATGAAGGAACAATATTGACTGCAATGGCTGTTATTGATACCGTTAGACAAAATATGTCTTTTATACCATGGAAGTGAAAAATACAGCACAATGAAAAATATGGTGCACAAATATGATTCGCCATAGATATAGTAATAGGAATCCGCATCAGGCGATGGAAGCAGATAGAATCATACAAATAACGACATTCGAAGTATGGTCGACACTACGTCTTGTGCCGAATACATTTTCAGGCAGAAAATAAGTTGGTTTGGTCATCTCATGAGAATGCACCCTCATCATCTTCCACTGATGGCTTACAATGCTGGTAGATCTGGCTACAGGGCAAGGGGGCGGCCGCGAGGTAGGTGGATAGATGACTGAGTGATTGTGCAACGACAAGGGCTCACATTGACCGACGCAACGTACTTGGCGCAGGATAGATGACTCAAGCTCCCCACGACGTTAAACGGCACAAGTGGAAAGAAAACTAACTAACTAACCGGACAAAAGCTGGAAGCAACCTGTAGGGCGGCTAGACCAGAAATGCTAGACATCATCATCAACCAGTAAATGTATGAACAAAGCATTCCAGAAAGTTATTGTGAAAAAAAAAGTCCCCATTAAAAATAAACAAACAACATTTTGTAGAGTTTAATTTCTCATTTGTTGAAACTTCCAATATTCAAGCAAATCAACATGAATGTGAGTGAGTAATCAACCTCAAGTCAAGAATCATAACAAAAAGAAGATGAAAACGTTTATACATCTGTACATAGTTGTTTCAATTGGCCACATTCAACACTTTTTGCCTATTTGGTATATTTTAATTCAGGCGTTCTCAACCTGGTGCTCTTTTAATGACATTTCGTTCTTGCGTCATGCAAGTAAAAAATTGTTCGCGTGCACCAACACTCATGATTTAAACCTTGTTATGCAAACTCAAAATAAATAATTTTGCTATCTATCCATTATATTTTAGGCGACATGAAATTTGCTAGTTGCACGTTTGCTGCCAGTAAACGTATTTACCACTATGTTCTGAAATATTTTGCGCTGTTAATTTTATTTCGAGGGTTTCCCCCTGATGCTGGTCAGGGTCAGGATTGTATTGCATCATGGACACTTGAATTGATAGATCTCCAGAAATATTTGTTTAAAAATGTGAAATTCATAACCTTTTAGGGAGCAGAATATACAAATAGCTTCTAAATACTGCAAAGTGTTTCTCTCAAATGTCTGGCTATGTTTGGGACAACCTATCTGTGAGAAAAAGTTTTCTGCTTATGAAATACCTCAAGAACAAAGCACTATCATGATATAACCGATTCACATCTGCAAGACTATTTACATGTAGTTAGTTACAAGCGGCTTCTCCTTGGACATCACTGAACTTCTGACGTGTAGCTAGCTATAAGCGACTTCTCCTTGGACATCACTGAACTTCTGACGTGTAGCTACTAGCGACTTCTCCTTGGACATCACTGAACTTCTGACGTGTAGCTACTAGCGACTTCTCCTTGGACATCACTGAACTTCTGACGTGTAGCTACAAGCGACTTCTCCTTGGACATCACTGAACTTCTGACGTGTAGCTACAAGCTTCTCCTTGGACATTGACGTGTAGCTACAAGCAACTTCTCCTTGGACATCACTGAACTTCTGACGTGTAGCTACAAGCTTCTCCTTGGACATCACTGAACTTCTGACGTGTAGCTACAAGCGACTTCTCCTTGGACATCACTAAACTTCCGAGTGGTTTTCAAGCTCAAGGATACCATTAACCCTGTGAGTGTTTTAAAAATGTATTGTTTTTCAAAAATGAAACCCATTAGATTACATGGTGCTCGTATACTTAATATTACACATGAACAATGCTCGCAATCTAAAATGGTTGAAAACCCCCTACCTTAGTTCATCTCATCTATGTTGTCAGACATCGTGGAAAGGTGCAATATTCTATTGTAGGCCATCTGTGTAGCCGTTATTTTTTTTATCTTTACATCGGTAACGTTTCCATATTTTACTTGGTCATCCTCTTGCTCTGTTTCTGTAAGTTAAATAATACAAACAGGCACTTTGTCAAGGGTTTCACTCAAATAACCACATCCATTGACTTCATGAAAATTACGTCATGTTTCGGGTTTCTCTCGTTTACATACAGTTTATCCCTCAAGTAGGTCAGAGACAGTAAAGCTATCACCCTACTCCTGTTATTCAGCTGACATAATTTGAACACATTTTCCTGTTTGCTTCCCTACCACACACGTGCATGTGTATCCAATCTTTAATATGTATATCTGAATCAGAAGTTTAGTTCTCACAATGCATAAAGCAGAAACTTAAAATACCAAACTTAATCTCATCTACTATGAAGTCCAGAATTTGAGTAGCATAGTGGTTGGAGCAATGGTTTCTCACAGCAAAGGAATCTGGTTTAATCCTAGATCTCGTGGGATTTGGTGTACCCAGCTGTAAACATTATCTGACTTTTGAGTTAGACGAGGAAGGCAATGAGAAAGAGAACTGATGAGCCCATCTCAACAACAATCACTGAGACCTAGTACAATCAAATCCCTAACACTGCATCCTTGATGGCAGTACTAACAATTGGACTACTTTTACTATAAAATTATTTTGTCAATGCAGTACAAGTAGTACAAAATCATGATATAACCAAATATAAAAGAGGGCTAATCCGTTAAACCAGTAATATTTATATTTTGTGACTCTTATATGCTGTACATTTCTTAGTCTGCATCCGTATTCAAAATCTTGTATGGATAAAATATGAGCATTTTTTTTTTATATCACCCTTACACCTTCAAAGGTCTTGACTTAAAAATTGCAGCTGAGATAAATTTTTCTGCTTAATACAATACAATTTATTTGAACTGAGTAGAAGATTATCTCAAGTACAGCCAACAGGCATGAAATACTCGCATCAATTGACAAAATGCAAATCCAACAAAATATCTTTCAATCACTCAGACATATTCACAACACAAATATACTCTCAATTATTTACAAATATTTGCATATACAAGTATTTCATAAGTATTTCCGTTAACAAACATCATCACAAATATAAAATGCTCTCTTTCCATCACATTCATTCACGTACACAAAACAATGAAAGCATTCTCTTACATATATATACATCTATAAGTTTACAAGCATCTAGCTACAGGAATCATCAGTAGCCATACTCTACACAACTTGCTGAGAGAGCCTGAGCACCTATGGGTATGTCTGAAGTGCAGTGATGTCAATTCAGTATAACATTTATAAACACATTGTGGGTGGTCTTTTTTTTCATTCTTTCTTAATCAACAAGATATACTGATTCATCAACTCATGTGTTTGTGAATATATTTTCATCTGTTCACACATAAACATTCACACACACTGATAAAGTGTCTGTGAATATATTTTCCTCCCCTCACACATAAACATTCACATACACTGATAATGTGTTTGTTTATACCACTTTATACCTTCACACACCAACATAAAAGTAATCATACAAACTACATTATTGACACACATGTACACAAAACATGCCTGTGAAAGCTGGCTTCAGAGTCAGGTGTTCTACTGGCCAAGACCCTATCTCACATCCAAGTCATACACCTGAAAACAGGCTGCATTATGGCAGCTTGATCAACAAGGTGGGAATCCATTGTGATCCCTGCAGTGGTGAACCTCCTGAGATGTCTTGCATTGCACTACGCTCAGGTGGGCCCTGGTCCACCTTCTTCTATGTCTCAGGATAAAAGAAGAGCCATTATAGACCACTACCAGAGAACACTTCCCTATGTCCCAGGATATAAGAAAAGCCTCTACAAGTCACTACCAGAGAAACATTGTTAAGAGTGAAGACAGTTGTCAAGAGTGAAGGCAATTGTCAAGAGTGAAGACAGTTGTCAAGAGTGAAGACAGTTGTCAAGAGTGAAGACAGCTGTCAAGAGTGAAGACAGCTGTCAAGCGTGAAGACAATTGTCAAGAGTGAAGACAGTTGTCAAGAGTGAAGACAGTTGTCAAGAGTGAAGACAGTTGTCAAGCGTGAAGACAGTTGTCAAGAGTGAAGACAGTTGTCAAGAGTGAAGACAGTTGTCAAGCGTGAAGACAGTTGTCAAGCGTGAAGACAGTTGTCAAGAGTGAAGAACTCAACACAGGTAGAGTTCAAAACAAAAACATACATTTTCAAACACCCACATATAAACATTCAAAAACAATATTGAATTTGTGAATAAATTTCATCTCTTCACATTCACAAACAATGATCAAATGTTTGTGAATATACCTTCATCCACTTTACATACCCACATTTAAACATTTACAAACACTTTTAAAGTATTAGCATACACCATTTGATCCTTTCACACAACATATACGTATTTACAAACTCTCAATGCTCATTGTTTGACACAGATCTACACATACATTGACAAGAAGACTGGCAAAAACCTGAGACTTGTTCTTTTGTTACATAGCCGCATAGAGAAGATTGAGACATATAGGCTAAATTCCTAGCCGACCTATATCTGAGATCAGACAATGTTGCCATTTGGATGATCAGAGTTTGTACCATCAGATTAAATATTAAGTCTTTTTTCCTTTTATTTTGTGTACTGTGTGTTTCATGTCTTTGTGATATGACTTAGTCACTTCTCTTCTACCAGTGTGTGGAGATATTTTCTTATCATTTTCCACATGCTCAAATGTAGTCCCCGTCGGCCATTTCACTTTAAAAAGGATTCCCAATGAGAAGTAATAACAAACACAGATGTGTGGTCAAGAACATGACTATAACCAATACATGAGGACAGGTGGGGAAAGAAAGTGGATATAAGGCAGAGAAAGTGGATACTGAAGAAAGTGGATATTGGGGAAAGAAAGTGGATATTGAAGAAAGAAAGTGGGTATTGAAGAAAGTGGATATTCGGGAAAGAAAGTGGATATTGAAGAAAGAAAGTGGATATTGGGAAAAGAAAGTGGATATTGAAGAAAGAAAGTGGATATTGGGGAAAGAAAGTAGATATTGGGGAAAGAAAGTGCATATTGGGGAAAGAAAGTGGATATTAAAAAAAGTGGATATTGGGAAAAGAATGGATATTGAAGAAAGAAAGTGGATATTGAAGAAATAAAGTGGATATTGAATAAAGAAAGTGGATATTGGGGAAAGAAAGTGGATATTGGGGAAAGAAAGTGGATATTGGGGAAAGAAAGTGGATATTGAAGAAAGAAAGTGGATATATGGCAGTGAAAGTAGATATAGGGGAAAGAAAGTAGATATTGGGGAAAGAAAGTGGACATAGGGGAAAGAAAGTGGATATAAGGCAGAGAAAGTGGATATTGGGGAAAGAAAGTGGATATTGGGGAAAGAAAGTGGATACTGGGGAAAGAAAGTGGAGATAGGGGAAAGAAAGTGGATATTGGGGAAAGAAAGTGGATACTGGGGAAAGAAAGTGGATATTGGGGAAAGAAAGTGGATATTGGGGAAAGAAAGTGGACATAGGGGAAAGAAAGTGGATATTGGGGAAAGAAAGTGAGTATATGGCAGTGAAAGTAGATTTAGGGGAAAGAAAATAGAAATAGGGGATAGAAAGTGGATATAAGGCAGAGAAAGTGGATATTGGCGAAAGAAAGTGGATATTGGAAAAGAAAGTGGATATTGGAAAAGAAAATTGATATTGGAAAAAGTGAATATTGGGTAAAGAAAGTGAATATTAGGTAAAGGATGTGGATATAAGGCAGTGAAAGTGGATATTGAGGGGAAAAGTGGATATTATGCAGATAAAGGATACTGAACAAAGTGAATATTGGAAAGTACATGGATAGAGAAATTGAATATTGGGTAGTGAAAGGATATTAGAGAAAGAATATTGGAGTGAAAAAGTGAACATTGAGGAAAGAAAATCAATATTGAGAGAAAAGTAGGTATGGATAAGATCCACCCACAGAAGGAAGTCTGGCAATGCAACTAGACATGGGATGGATTAGAACACACTGGGAAAGAGATGAAGAGGAAGGGTGAAGAACAGTAAAAGAGGAGGCATTGGCAGCTGAGTCTCACGATTGAGCTCAAAATTATAGTCCAAAAAAGATTAAGTGGACACCATCCATTGCAGCCTTATATTCCAAGGTCAACCAGATAGATTAAAGTCGAGTCGGTAAGATACTGTTGCTGATAAAATGTTCGAAACTTCAATGTACAAGATGTCAACTTTTGTTAGAAGTGTGTTTTATTTTTATATGAACCTTATTTCTCTATTCCCCAAGGTGGTGTGTGCATTGTACTATGGTTTTATTTTATGCCTATCAACCCAGTGCATCCAACTTCGTCATGCATTTTATGTAAGGGTTTGCTTCCCCGGGGTAACGGCCGGTGCTGTGATTGGGGATCGAACCCAGCACCTTCAGTTTGTGAGCCATGTCACTTAACCACTAACCCACACTGTCCCCTGCTAGATGGTGTGATCAGTTACTTTTACCTTCCATAAATGTAAACAGAATCAGATGTCCATTGGTAGCTGATAGATTACAGTATGGATATTAGGATATGTAGCCAGTCAGGTTTGCAGAGGGGAAAGCACTTGGACATTTAGATATTCCATTTCACTATATCTTACCAACAAACTTTATCTTTACATTCACACACTCTGATCCCAAACAAATATTCATTAATAAACAAGCAACAATCAAGCTGCTTGCTACAAGTATATCCTCCTTAAGTCGATTGGTGAAGTTATCATGTTACACTGCGGGCACAGCTTCTTTGCTCCCTGAAAACAAACAAGCCAAATCAAGGTTACAAAAAATGTAAAATGAGTCCCATTGCATATACTACTTCTAGGGGATGGCATGGTCTAGTGGTTTAGTGGCACGGCTCACAATCCGAAGGTGCTGGGTTCGATCCCCTACACAGCACCGGCCGTTACCCCGGGGAAGCAAACCCTAGAAAATGCAGGAGGAAGCAGACCCTTGCATAAAATACATGCTGAAGTCGAATGCACTGGGCCGACAGGCGCAAAATGAAAACCACAGTGCAATGCACACCACCTTGGGGATTAGAGAAATAAGACGAACGCAAAAACAAAACAAAAATACTACTACTTTTTTGTTCCTTTTTCACTCCAGCCACTCAGTCTGAGTATAGGGCCCCAACTACAGTTGATCTCCTTAAGGAGACTGTAATTTAAGTATTCATTTTAAGTTAGGTAGACTGCAATGTGTCAAGACTGGGTGGTGAGCCTCATTCGTTTGTCATTAGAGACAAGCACTCTAACTGCTTTACCATTCAACTAACTTTAAAAATATGAAAAGACTGCTGTAGAATTGGATACCAATAGGGACAGAACAATACCAAATATTGAATGGTCATAATCACGTATCATACCACACAGAGTTGACGATCGATTCCCGCTACAACATTCAGCCATAGCATTTACTTAAGCTAGTGTAGATCTACTGTACTGGTCATGCTAGGGTTCAAAGAGCCGACATTTTGGCTTCAAAATCACCCATTATAGGCTGTTAGATTTGGATTGAAGTCACATTTTGAAGTCTTATCAATTACGGACTGTTGTGCAATGATACTACAAATAGAATAATCAGCAAGACACAGAGTGTTGAAATACGGGGGTCAAGAGGTGTGGGGCACATGTGGTGTGGGGCATAAGAGTAGAGGTGTAGGACACATGAGGAGAGGTGTGGGGCACATGAGGAGAGAGGTGTGGAGCACATGAGGACAGAGGTGTGGGGCACATGAGGTGTGGGGCATAAGAGTAGAGATGTAGGACACATGAGGACAGAGGTGTGGGGCACTTGAGGTGTGGGGCATAAGAGTAGAGGTGTAGGACACATGAGGAGAGGTGTGGGGCACATGAGGACAGAGGTGTGGGGCACATGAGGACAGAAGTGTGGGGCACATGAGGAGAGGTGAGGGGCACATGAGGAGAGGTGTGCATACAACCAGCTACAAACAATAACCACCAGTATTCACACCCTTCGTCACTTGCTGTGACACCTATGGGTGTAAAGGGTAACTGACTCTTATGTATACTGCCATCCCAGATTTTTCTACCCTGTTATCTGCGGCCTCTTTGCGATCATTCTTTACATTTACCACAAAGTTTTCCTGGTCCTCTTTTCTGAATCTGAGATCCCAGAATTTGGCTTGATGTCCTTTTATTTTAGTTACTAGTGATTTTCTAATACTATAGTCTAAAGTTATATCTACATTAGATTCCTTTCTGAGGATCTACTATAATCCTATATCAACATTAGAATTCTTTCTGAGAATCTTCTAATATGATAGTCTAATACTATATCTACATTCAATTTCTTTCTGAGGATCTACTGTAATCCTATATCTACATTACATTTCTTTCTGAGGATCTTCTAATACTATAGTTTAATACTATTACTATATCTACATTAGATTTCTTTCTGAGGATCTACTATAAATCTATATCTACATTGGATTCTTATTTGTAGTTTTCTCTTGGGAACCAGTTATGTTAACCTAATGTCTTTATACTAGTTTAGAAGACCCTGCAGAGTCTGTATACAACCAGTTTCAATTACATCACCTTGCTCTAAAAGCTATGCGCATCCAATTTATTGTTGATTCAAGTGATTTCACTGTTCATTCATTGTCCATGATAACTGGTTATAAGGTAGTTACTTACATACTGAGTCGCTCCTCTTCTACCTGGAGGTGTACAAGTTTGCCAGACTGCAAAACATTTTTATCTGTCATTTTCTTCTTAGTCTGGTTCCAGCCTAATCCTCAGTTTCTTATAGATTGTCTTATATGGTTATCTCAGCGAATTTTGGGTCATCCTGGGGATCTGATCTGGATCCTTGACACTTTGCTTCCCATGACTGCTGACCTTCTTTCATTCTGCAGACATAGCCAAATCACCAAAGTAGAGATTGCTCCCTTCACTCAGAATTACAACAACCTGGTTAAGAGATCATGCTGTATTGTCTGATTGTCTCGTCTTGTTTCTTGGTTCTCCTTTCTCAGATGAAAATCAAACAGAGAAATCCCTTGCTACAGCAGAAATGTGATTCCTTGTAAGAATACTTGAGCTTACACGTTGGGCTGCTAAGAAATCTAATGAAGATATATTATTTTTTAAATGTATTCAAGGATCGCTGTGAACCTTTTACACTCTAATTATCAAATCAGGAAACACACCCCCTTACTCCTAAGCACAGGAAGATAACTCTTTTCTGCATAAATATACCACTTTTTTTAAATGATTGAAATATTTTACATTTTAAAAAACAAACGACAAGTTTATTTATATAGAAAAATGGATACACTTTCAGAAAAATTATAATGGACATTTTTACAAATATGAAACAGAAAAAATTTATTTTTTAATATATTTTTGTTTTACCTATTTTCCCCACATATATCGTGTTTGACTAGTTGGTGAAACTTTCAATGCTAACTTCTGTCAATACCTCATATAACCTTCAGACTAATTAGCAATGGTCCCACATTCGGTATCCATATCAGAATCTCCATTTTATCAACAATTTGTTCGCAATAACATCAATGTCCGATTCAGAATCAATCTTCACACTACTGGAATTTTTGCCATTACTCTACACAATTTTCATATCCTGGTCATTCAATGAGAATGGCAAAGCCACAATTTTCACAGATGAACTTGAGCTACATTCGACCTGTTGAGGATGCACGCAAAGCATCACTTTCCACATGAGTGATCGATGTCACCTGCATTTCGATCTGTCATTAGTTTGTGGTGTTTCAGGTTTTCAGATAGCCTAAAACATGACCAATGATTCAGCACATGTGCAGCTTTTATTTAATGTACCGTTAATGTACAATATTTCTGTATGCCTGCGAGACCTGGACCATTACAGCAGATATCCAGGGCAGAATACATGGAATGGAAATGAGGTGCTATAGAAAACTCCTAAATGTTACATATAAAGATCGTGTCACGCACGTAGAAATACGTCAGAGAACTGAAGACGCTATTGGTGCTTTTGAAGATCTGTTCACAGCTATCAAAAGACGAAAGATGGCCTGGTGCGGGCACATCGCGAGGTCCAACGGAATTACCAACTCGATACTCTTTGGTTCCGTACCGGGACAGAGAGGGCGAGGACGTCCAAGGAAGAGATGGGTGAGTACATCACTGAGTGGTCAGGCCTTCGTCCCGGTAAGATACGACAGGCGGCGGCAGACAGAGAGGGATGGCGTGGGTTTTTGTGAGTGTCTGCATGTGTGCCCCAACGACCTGATGGGTTACGGGATGAACTGAACTGAACTGAACAGTTGTTTAAGAATGTAATTACATTTTGCACAAGGAAAGTTGGACTTCAAGACTATTATTTGATCAGACCAGCGATCACGCATCTGGATTACCTGTGGATATTCAACACAATCTCATTCAGGCTTTGACTTCGACACAGAAGGAATAAACTATGGTAATACTAATAAAGGATTAATGCAGAAATGCACCTGAAGTTGTGAGTACAACAACAAAAAAGTTTTCTTCATATTTACCCCTTCTCAGGGACGATGAGGCTAACGTCTGGTCAGGCAAAACACACTGATCAGAGAATGTTAGCCAGGGTCACGGGAAAAATACTAGCCAAGACCCTCATCTGACCTCTTCGTTGGTCGTCCTGGAAACAGACTGTTGTTGAGAACAGTCTAGTTAACAAGGTGGGGTTCAACATGATCTCTGTAGTAGTGAGCGACATGCAGATGAGGCAAAGCATAGCACAACCACCTTCAGAAGCACGCTCAGGATGTGAGGAAAGCTACTGCAACCTGTCATTTAACACCCTTTTCAGGGCGCACATAAGAGTAACCTACTCATTGTGGGCATTCGAAACAACCCCTCCTCATTAACCCATAAAATCCTATAGGTATTTTTCATTATGGTCCATAGAATCCTGAATTAAATCAACAAAACCAATGAGAAATAGGTGCTTGTCTTATTTTATCTGTAACTTTTTTATTTGTTATGATATTGGAATAAATTTTGAATATGTAATGTATGAATAGAGGAGTGTCTCAAATGTCCTGCTAGTGTGCACAAAGTAGAAATTGCTGGACGTGTGCTCCGTGTTACAATAAAAGCTACACCCATTATGAGCAGTGCACACCGAACGCGGATACCCTGCATCATTCGCAATTGTGTCACTATGCCTACGACCATCATAAACTGACCCGACCATCAACGATACCATTGCTGTGGTATAAATCTAGCTCATCATTATTACTTTCTCAATATCTGATTGATTATCATAATAATCAAAGTCTAGCTTTTCAAATAGATCATATAGACTTGACAGCCCTCCATGCTCACTATCAGATAAATTGCTAATATTTTTGTGAAAATGCACTGGTTTTAACTTCTAAACTATGTTGTCTATACTTTATCAATACTTTCTCCTTGCATTCGAATTCAAAAGGCAACGATAGGCGTACTAATCGAGAAATGAACACAATGAGAACAAGCTGTTTTCAACAGTATAGGATTTGAGGGCGTCAGCAGTTACTAGCGGTATAAGATCTTAGGGTTAATCACATTTACCACTTCATACTAATATTTTTTAATTTATTTTGGATACTTATGTTATAGATAGTTTAACTATGTGTCATAAGATCTTTAGTTAATAATTTTTGCAATCTGCTTAATAGTAATTAACTTAATTTTGAAAAAAAAACTATTTGACATATGCGATTGTGACACTTGCCATGAACTGTAAAACACAAATTTGCTTAATTAGGCGGGACTGTAAAAAATTGATGATGCGGGACTGTAAAGAATTGATGATGCGGGACTGTAAAGAATTGATGATGCAGGACTGTAAAGAATTGAGGTACGGGACTGTAAAGAATTGAGGTACGGGACTGTAAAGAATTGAAGATGCGGGACTGTCAAGAATTGAGGTACGGGACTGTAAAGAATTGAAGATGCGGGACTGTAAAGAATTGAGGTACGGGACTGTAAAGAATTGAAGATGCGGGACTGTAAAGAATTGAAGATGCGGGACTGTAAAGAATTGATGATGCAGGACTGTAAAGAATTGATGATGCGGGACTGTAAAGAATTGATGATGCGGAACTGTAAAGAATTGATGATGCAGGACTGTAAAGAATTGATGATGCGGGACTGTAAAGAATTGAAGATGTGGGACTGTAAAGAATTGAGGTACGGGACTGTAAAGAATTGAGGTATGGGACTGTAAAGAATTGAAGATGCGGGACTGTCAAGAATTGAGGTACGGGACTGTAAAGAATTGAAGATGCGGGACTGTAAAGAATTGAGGTACGGGACTGTAAAGAATTGAAGATGCGGGACTGTAAAGAATTGAAGATGCGGGACTGTAAAGAATTGAAGATGCGGGACTGTAAAGAATTGAGGTATGGGACTGTAAAGAATTGAAGATGAACTTTGAAAACTTATACATGTACTTATAGACCAGCACCATTTTTATCTCAAATGGAACTAGGATTTGGTTCTTGAAAAATTGGTCTTGCTGTACTGATTCTATAAATAAGGAATTTTTCCCAGCCATTTCTAAGCGTGTTGGGGTTTACGCGCATGTAAATTTTGCTGCTGCTATGATAAGGTGTAAAGGGCTAAAATAAAAACACAAAATAGTTTGTTGGACATATACTTAAATGTAAGGCATGGAAATCCTCATAATGATGGAAAAGATTGAGGGCAAGAGTGGCAGAGGATGACCAGAGAAAGAAAAAATGGAATGTCAAACTACAAAAGAATGATTATCTGATGTGCTGAACTGCTCTAAGGAGATATGGTTGTGGAGGAAATCAATCATCAGATCATATTAATCATATTTGTAGATATAACACACAATGATGACGATGATTGGTCACATAGAAATCAAGTTTTGACTTACCAAAGTTCTCATCCAGCAAGTCTCACAATGAACATGCCAACATTGTATAGAAGTCAGCGGTGTTCTGTAGGGCTCCTGAAACCAAGGCAAATAAAAAAAGCTCAGTATTAAGCCCAATAAACAACAAAATCATTGTTGATAACATTTTCTCATTGCCGAGTTCTACAGTGAGATTTATAAGGCTAAAGGAGAAAGGATAACAAGATAAAGGCTACTTGTTCTTGCAATCAGCATGTAGTGTGCAGGCTAGTTTTTAAGTTCACACTTATAAAAGACCTAGACATTACCAGGGTTTGATCCAGCATCCTCCAGTGTTGAAGACGAGCATCCCAACCACTTAGTCAAGTTATCTTGTTAACTTAGTACAACGAACTACATTTGTTTTTTCAATATATATATATATATATATATATATATATATATATATATATATATATATATATATATATATATAGATGCAATCTTCTATTGTGCATCTATGTGACATATTTATTTTAAGTATGTGCCTGTATAGTGTTTCCTTAATACATTTATTTGATCTTTTCCTTGGTATTTCTCTGGCCACCAGGCCTGCTGCTACAGGCTCCCCATATACAAATGAGTGTAACTCTGAGTTAGGAAAGCCAAAGCTGTGAGGATCTGAGAAACGGAAGTGAGGATCTAAGATAGGGAAGTGAGGATCTAAGATAGGGAAGTGAGGATCTAAGATAGGGAAGTGAGGATCTAAGATAGGGAAGTGAGGATCTGAGTTAGGGAAGTGAGGATCTGAGTTAAGGAAGTGAGGATCTAAGTTAGGGAAGTGAGGATCTAAGTTAGGGAAGTGAGGATCTAAGTTAGGGAAGTGAGGATCTGAGAAACGGAAGTGAGGATCTAAGATAGCGAAGTGAGGATCTGAGTTAGGGAAGTGAGGATCTAAGTTAGGGAAGTGAGGATCTGAGTTAGGGAAGTGAGGATCTGAGTTAGGGAAGTGAGGATCTGAGTTAGGGAAGTGAGGATCTGAAGATCTGAGTTAGGGAAGTGAGGATCTGAGTTAGGGAAGTGAGGATCAGAGTTAGGGAAGTGGGGATCAGAGTTAGGGAAGTGAGGATCTGAGTTAGGGAAGTGAGGATCTGAGTTAGGGAAGTGAGGATCTGAGTTAGGGAAGTGAGGATCTGAGTTAGGGAAGTGAGGATCTGAGTTAGGGAAGTGAGGATCTGAGTTAGGGAAGCCAATGCAGTGAGGATGAGAACTGGTCAGACTACCTCATAAATCTGAAGATCTACAATAATGGCTATGGGATTATTGCCTTTACTTTGATGTTTATGATTGTGTAATCTTGAGCCTGATGTTGAAAAGCAAGAGACAGGACCCTATATTCAGCCAAGCATATAATGCAATATAATTAAGAAGAGCTATGCATGGGATTAGCAATGTCATCATGCAAAATAAACTGCTACAGAAACAACCACTTCAAGATCACATGATATGAATTGGCACAGGTTTCCTGAAGGAATTACCTGTACTGAGGAGGCCATACAACACCTGGCAGGGAATGTAGTGTGTGAAAGGGATAACAAACCTATCTGAGAAGGGATGTAGTGGGGAATGGATGTAGTGGAGAAGGGATAACACATCTGGCATGGAAAGTTTGGGGAAGGGATAACACATCTGGCATGGAAAGTGTGGGGAAGGGATAACACATCTGGCATGGAAAGTATGGGGAAGGGATAACACATCTGGCATGGAAAGTGTGGGGAAGGGATAACACATCTGGCATGGAAGGTGTGGGGAAGGGATAACACATCTGGCATGGAAAGTATGGGGAAGGGATAACACATCTGGCATGGAAAGTATGGGGAAGGGATAACACATCTGGCATGGAGGTCACACAACACTTTGATATAACATGCAAGGAATGTTACAGTGCTCTTATTCTTGTCAGGCCGGGTACCACTTGACTAACTTTCTTGGCATAACTCATGATAATAAATGCCAAAAACATACCATACATATGAGGCATTTCTGTTTTTCAGTCCTCTCTGTCTCTAGGTCCCGTAACTTCAGACGAAGAGCTGACATCAAAGCTGATGCTGACTGAACATCTCCCCTATTAAACAAAACATTAAATATTATCAATTACTTTCCTTGCAGAAATTGTTAGGATCATGACTAGTCAAGTGAAAGTCATTATGTTAGTTAGATATCAGAAGGGGATCAAGATGCTGCAGTGGTCTGTCTTTCTAGCTCTTCTATTTCACTGCATGTGTCCCTTATGTGTTTTTCTTGTTCATCCTAATTTATCTTCTGATTTCTATTATTTCTGTATTTGGTGCTACTATGTTCTGTCCCAGATTGTTTTAACTTTATTTTTTTTATCTATGAGTTTCAAAGTTTGTTCTGTGATATAACAGATTTTTGTATTATTTCCTCAGCATCTTGTTATTCGCCAATGAGATAATAATATCTCTTGCATTTGTAGCCAGTTGATCAGGAGTTATGTCTTCCTGCACTGTCATTAGCACTTAAAATTTATTTTTTTACTTTTATGCTGTATGCTTGCGGTATGACGCTGATGTCATATCAGTCTTGTGCTTTTTAACAGTTTTTTTCTCAGTCTTATCTTGAAGTTCACAACTAGCAGTTGGAGTCCCAGGCAGTGCCTTCTCGGATGATACACCTCATCTAGATCTTTGTTGTGTTAGAATGTTTATTTGGTTCCTATATTCCCCATCTGGTGAAGACAATGTAAAGAGCCATTTAGAGTCTATTTGCTTCCCATGTTGCCCATCTGGTGAAGCCTACATATAGAGCCATCTAGAGTCTATTTACTTCCTATGTTGCCAATCTGATGAAGCCCTTGTGTAGAGCCGCTTAGAGTTGTTAAGAAAGCATATTTGCGATGTACAGGTTATTTTCTAGGCAGAATTTTTCTACCCTTTAACTGTGTCCCAAACCAAAAGTCACTTTTTCTCCTTCCCCTTCCTATTTTGAAGCTGAAATTCTCCATGGCTATCAGATCTCTTTTCAGGATCAAGATGCTGAGCAGCGCATGAGCTGCGGTGGTCAGCGACACATAGCCGACTGCTATCATCAAGGCCAGCGAACCAGAGCTGCCAAGACCCTTCTACACCTCCACACGGTGATCCTGAATAACAGGCTGCAGCAGGGCAGACTGGCTGAGGAGAAGGGATCGAAGAGGGAATGTTAACCCAGTACTAAAAAAATGCTTGCTGAAGTCGGATGTGTTGTACCGAAAGGTGCAAATATCGCAGTCAAGCTGTAAACTACGACACAATGCATTCCGTTCTCTGAACTACATTCTGCTACTTAAACCCTTTTAGGGTTTGGTAGCGGGAGATTAAGAACGAACGAAGCCAAGCCAAGATCTCTTTTCTCTTTTTTTGTGTATGGTCTCTTGCAAATCATTATAGAACATCTCTCTTCTTCCTCTGCTGCAGTTGTTGGCACATAGACTTGTATTACTGTGTGATGATTTTTTTGTTCATCTTTAATTTGACTGTGAGGACACAGTTGTTTCATGGATTGCATCCAAGCAGTGCTGAGGTGATAGGAACCAACACCACCTTATCTGCTCTTTTCTCATAATGAACATCTGAATCTTTCTCCTGTGTGTGTGCTGAATTAGTCCTGCCCAGCTATCTATATTCAGAGTACTTCCAGTTTGGTTCTTTTAATTTCCTTCTCAATCATGAGGTTTTCTTTGGAAGTTTTGTGATTGCTGGCCAGATATATTCAGCTGGTTGGTTATTTTCGATTAGTGGTTCATAGATTGCAAAACCTCAATTCTAGTCCTTGATACAGGGATTTATATGTCAAAATGGTTACCACGTTGGAACCATTTTGACATGTGTGACAGATACAAGAATAGGACTACTACCACAATGAGATCTTATTTTAAGGTGACTAACAAGAGTAGTCTAATCCTTCTATGATAGAAGACACTTCAACTCATGGTTATGTCCATGCTACCATTCACATAAGCCAAAAACCTGTTGTGTGAAGTAGCTTACTGGATTTGAAAGAACATTCTAGATATACCTTATTTGTGATACATACTTAAATGAGTGAATAACACATTCTCACAGGAATCAAAAGAAAAATACATGACACGGGTCAAAATGTTGATGCACTTGCTACATCTTTTAAGCAAAAATGCATTTGAACTTATTCATTCCCAATTTTACAATAAATGTTTATATTCACATATGGGAGCCGCATATCGCAGTGGTTAGCGTACTAGCTTCACATCTGAGTGGTCCTGGGTTCATTCCCCAGTTGAGGCGGTAATGTTTTTTCAGGCTGCAATGGCTCCTGGGTCGACCCAGCCTTAAATGGGTACCGGTTCAGTCCGGGAAGTAAAAGCGGTGAGGGAGAGGAGATGGCTACCACCCTCATATAGACGAGCCTTAGAAATGTGAGATCGCTAACACCTCACACCCCTATTGCAGTAATGCTATGGGTTACTTTACTTTATTCACATTTACTGTAGTTCCACAGATAACCAGCTATAAATAGCAAAGTAAAATAAATTCGGTCTTTAAGAAATGTTCTGTACATGAATGGATATCCTATTTGTAAGATTATTAATGGACAATTAATGAAAACTTATTTTCACCTTTGATCATGGCTAGCTAGAGCAAAACCTTCATAAGCAGCTGAAGACTTACTGCAACCAACACCTGGATCAAAAAATATTAACGATATGATACAAATGTATAAACGAACGATCACTATATTTATTAGCAAAACAACTATGAAAAAAAAATTGATAGAAGTCCCAAAGGAGACACTCTTGCCGGAGATGATGTGAGGCTTCAGTTTTTCTTTTTTTGGTGGACTGACAAGTTCCCCTTCTCGCTGTCTTGCCGTCACTAAATATATGTTATGTACTGATTCACAGATGAGTAGATTAGAACATGCTATATTTTTTTGTTTTTTTTTGCCGTTTGCCTTATTTCTCTAATTTCCACGTTGCACTGTGGTTTTTCATTTGCGCCTGTCGGCCCAGTGCATCCGACTTCAGCAAGCATTTTATGTAAGGGTCTGCTTCCTCCTGCATTTTCTAAGGGTTTGCTTCCCCGGGGTAACGGCCGGTGCTGTGATGGGGATCGAAACCAGCACCTTTTGGTTGTGAGCCGTGTCACTTAACCACTAGGCCACGCCGTCCCCTGAACATGCTGTAGTAACTTGGCAGGATATCTGATCCTTTTGTTTTGAAAGACAACCACTCTAAACATTATCTAACTTGGATGTTCAAAGCACAGTAGAAAATAAATTTCAAATTCAACATAACAGCAAAAATGATAAGTTAGTTCGGTCATCTCACGAGAATGCAACCAGATAAACTACCACTGCGCACTTAAAACACAAGAAGATCTAGCTACAAGGCACGAGATACCGCCACGTGGTAGATGACAAAAGAGAAGTCTAAAATAATATTGATGTACAACCAATGTAACACACTTGAAAGGCAACTTAGGCTCTCCTTTAACAGCACAAGTGGATAGAAAAATAAGTAAAAACAAAGGTCTTAGTCCAGTGGTTCTTAAACTTGAGTAGTCTGGACACCCTTCAGCCTGACAGAGTAGTGGTCACCTCTGAATAATTCATTTCCCCCATAATCCAGCACTGATGCAAATATGATGGATACAATTGTGGATCTATGGTAGAGACAATGGAGATTAGTGATGTCTTCCTTCCCGTCAAACACCCCCCCCCCCCCCGCCCCCCCAAATCAGATAATAGATGAATGTTTTGTGGCTACAGTAAAACCTACTGGAATGAGGCGACAAAGAGATGGTAATATACAGTTTGACTTGACATCAGAACAAAAACAGTCAGCAACAGAACTGATAACAGGAAGCCTGTGCTAAGCAATTGATAAACTCTTGCTACTGTCACAAATTGTTTTACATGAAGAGATTACTAGCCTCATACACAACACTCTTTAGTCACATTTTAAGATGTACATGGAAGCCTACGGTGACCCTATTCTTTGATCCTCAGATCTCGATTGGTTGATACATGGACAGAAATGGTGATGAGGCATTGAACAGTCAAGACATTGGAATAACTGATGAAATGTAAGAAGTTAGATAGCTTACATAATTATAATTATATAACAAAATTTGTAACATTTTTGTAGACACAACACACCTTAAGTCAGGTGTTTTCACTCAGTTTGCTAAAAGACTATAACCTTTAAAACACACATGTGCTGTACAGATGTACTGAATAATAATTTTGCTAACTCATAGCAATAAAAATCAATATACAATTTTTAAACATTTTACATTTTCAAAATACTACTAACAAGCAATACATACCATCTGCATTCACGGTGTCTGTTCTGGATGAATAGCTACAAATAACAAAAAAACAGAATTGAATATGGTAGGTTGATTTTATTATCAAACAGCATTAATTAAACTGCTTTGTAAACAACATTTCTGATATTAACTTACAAAATACTAACTAATATTATTAAATGATTCACATCATCATCTTGCAAAAGTGGGGCCATCCAGGACCCAGAATGCCTGATTATATGTCCCAGTATACAGGAATCCTGTACAGTGGAGGACCTGATGGTGGCAAATGAAAGAGCATTAACAGTGGTTGGTTTTTTGGCGAAGACTGTGTGAAGTTGTCGAACACAGAAAGTAAGTAAGTATCATCTCTATTTCTCTACTGACAGAGAATGTTAATTCACACTCTCTTCTGGAATGATAGATGATCAATTGTGAAATACAATGGATGATGAATCTCTGAAAATCACTCCAGGGAAACTACTCAGAGTAAATATTCTTGAGAGTTGAAGTAACAGAGTGGTTTAAGTGATTGCCTATCACTGAAAAATTTACTAGGTCTGTAGCCTACCTGAGTCACACACCCAGTCTACCAATTTGTAAATGGATACTTGATTGAGTTAAGGATGACAAAACAGCAAGGAGAGAAGCTGGACAACAAACCTCACTAAAACTTGATGCATGCCTTTCACTCAGTCAATTGGTGATTGTCCTTTATGAGGCAGTCAACAGCTGCAATTGACTCTGAAGTCACTACTCTTCATTCCTCGATGAATTTCACCACTTCGAGGTTAAAAAATCAGAACACAACACTGCTCCTCTTTGGCGCATGTCAATAGTGGAGTGGTCATCTTTTAACTGCAATTTTTACGTTTTGCTGTTCATCAGCACCTTGATGGCACATGCAAGACACACTTGACATTCTTAGCAACCATATTAACAAGCTACAATACAAAGGCATGGTTTCTCTTATTTCTATCCCACTTTTAAGGTTTCATTTGAAGCCCCCTCGAATTATGATATTACCTTATTAGACATATGAGGATATGTAAGACAAATAATGTTATGATGCTAGATTTGTTATATAATCAGACATAGCTTTCCTAAACAATATCTTACCTGCTCTCTGGAGGCAAAATGGATCTAGATGCCTGACTTTCACTAGCAGCATTGCTACCATTAGAGTCTAATGGAAGGATGTCTTGTTCACTAAATCTTGTAACTGTCAAGAAATCATACTAGTGGCATGCAATGTTTAATATCAAATCCATACTTTCAAACAATGAACACACTAAATACATCAGATGGAAGATGCAACTCTGAAGTACATCAGATGGAAGATGCAACTCTGAAGTTGATCAGATGGAAGATGCAACTCTGAAGTACATCAGATGGAAGATGCAACTCTGAAGTACATCAGATGGAAGATGCAACTCTGAAGTACATCAGATGGAAGATGCAACTCTGAAGTACATCAGATGGAAGATGCAACTCTGAAGTACATCAGATGGAAGATGCAACTCTGAAGTACATCAGATGGAAGATGCAACTCTGAAGTAAAGGATACAAAAGTCCTGAAACAAAAAACCATTTCAGACAATGCTACAATTCTTTGTCAATGAAAGTGCAAAGTTTTTATTAACAGGAACTGATTCTCTTGTGTGGAAGTGTGTCTTAGACAATAAGTAAACAAACACAAGATGATCAATGTTGGTTACAGAGATGTAATTACACAGAAGACTTTGAAGGATTTCATGGACAACAGGCAAGAAAGTTTAATTAGGTTGTGTTGAGGGAGTCCCATGGGCAAAGACAACTTATAAGTTGCATCAGAACAAAGAAATAATCTGCTTTTTTGTCTATTTTGTTGATTTTTCATTTGTAGCAATGGACAAAATTATCTTGGGAATGGGTGCAAAATGGATAGCAGAGAAAAAAAAAGAAGTGCTGGACATTATGATATTATGTAACAGAAGAGAATTAATGGTAGAATTGATAACCAGCACTCAGTACACGAAACCAGAGTGGTACTACTGTTTCCTTTCTTGTATGTTGGAAGAGGTTACTAAAGGTCATGCATGGGGTTGGTAACCTCACCATGTTAAAACCCCTGCTTTGAAACCCCAATACAAATTACTGGAATCAGATGTTTCTAAATGGTTACTGTCTGACTGTGTACGCAGAAGAAGAAGAAGAAGATGTTTCTAAAACCTGCTAAAGATAAGCCAAATGCAGTGTCTATGTTTAAACAAATGGAGCCCAAAAACGATGCCTATTACCAGTTGAACCGAAGAGAGCAGGTCGTTGTCTTCAGACTTCGCACTGGCCACAACAGACTGAGGTACCACCTATTCAACAAATTGAAGATAGGGTGTACCGACGAATGCCCGTGCAGTACTGGTAAAATGACCACTGAACATCTGCTGCAGAACTGCCCGACATACGAGGATCAGAGAGAGCAGATGTGGCCATTACCAGTGGAACTGCAAGACAAGCTCTATGGCAGTAGCGAGAGCCTCAGGATGACCGCCGCTTTTTTAGAAAAAATAATGGTTACTGTCTGACTGCGTACGCAGAAGAAGAAGAAACAAATGGAGCAACAGAATGTTGATTGGTTTGAGAAGTTGTGGCACTCAGAATGGCAGATGATTATTACTGGGTTATTGGACAACCCATTCCTCAGAGGCAGTTATGCTGTTGTGGGTCCCAACTTCATCACCCTTATCTCTCTTTGGCCACAGTGGACCAGTGGGTGATAAGTTTCCCATCTGTAGAAATGTGGATGTTTTTTCTATATTCAAGGGAGTCAGCCCAGCGCATAGGTGATCTTCCTCGTGGTCGTTTCTGTCTCGTGGGTACTAGACTGCTGTTGCTGTGCTCCAACAGGCATCAGTACATTGAAGCAGATGACCAGCCCAGAGATGCTTTACCTTATCTACGTGGGTAACTGCATCCTTCACCAATGACATCTATCATATGTCAGTGTTGTGAAGCCCTTTCAAATGTTGGTTGTGGAGCGTGTCCAATCATACACCTCTTGAGGGAGGATTGGTCCGCTCTTAGTTTGGACTCCATTTCTTTTGTAAGTGACCAAGTTTCTGCCCCACAACACATTGCAGGGAGTATTGTGAAGTTCAAGAGGGAGGTTCTGGTCATGGGTATGATCTAGTGCCGTCTATTGGGATGAGATAGCCACCCAGCTTGCGTGAAAACATTTTGTTAGTTCTGGATTTCGGTCGTTCTGCATGTTCAACAGGTGTCCAAGGTAGATATACTCCTCCACATTCTTTAGGTTCTAGCCATCAAGAATGGCTATGCATAATTTTTGCCTTGAAGGTGTTCATCTCAAGGCCTGCTTTTCTCCTTTCTTTATGAAAGCATAGCTACCGTTTGGTTGGCGTCTTTGACTGTTTCTGTGATAAGCATTATGTCATCCGCAAAGTGGAGCTGGTTAAGTTGCGTGCCATTGATGTTGATGCCAAAGGGAGCCATTCATTTTGACTGATGATGGATTCCAGGAATGCAGAAAAGCGGCTTGGTGAGATAGGGTCCCCCTGGCTAACAACTTTTTTGGGTGGATA
This sequence comes from Ariolimax columbianus, assembly GCA_036924085.1. Taxonomy (NCBI): domain Eukaryota; kingdom Metazoa; phylum Mollusca; class Gastropoda; order Stylommatophora; family Arionidae; genus Ariolimax; species Ariolimax columbianus. The sequence goes on from JAVGWX010000008.1 coordinate 82,282,401, forward strand.
CTATTACTGGTCTTTTGAAGGGGTGAAAGGTTGTCCTACAATAGTCCATGGACCCAAGACAATATCACTCCTGTACAATGTGCTTTATCGACTGTACAAGGTCAACTAGCCGGGATGGAGTGGTGGGTGAGTGTCTGGGATCAGAGTTGAAGTATGTAGCCATTACATTTTTTTGCTGACAGATGGCTGGCCCTGTACAGAATTCCTTACGTTTTGTATGTGACCAATACCTCTTTGTCTATTCGAAACCAGTGTCACTGGTTTTGATCGGTTCTCTTCATGTCTATGTTTTCTTTGTCTACCTCCCTTTCCCCTGGGTACACATACATGATGCACAATACATTGGAACTTTTTTAGAATGATTTATTCTTGATAATATTTATTTAACTTAGTTCACTGTTCTAAATGATGATTTTTGCATTTGTCCAAATCTTGAGGAAGGCCTATTTAGGTGGAAACATTGCTACAAGCCTGCTGTTGTTCTCCTGTCAAACTGTATTTTAATCTTGACTGTATTTCAGCAATCATTAGTTGTGAGTTTTTCTGAAGTCATATTTCAGCAATCATTAGTTGTGAGTTTTTCTAAAGTCATATTTCAACAATCATTAGTGATGAGTTTTTTTGGTCCCTCATAAATTGCTAGTAGTTCCCAAATCAATAGGATAGGGGACGGTGTAGGATAGCGGTTAAGTGATACGTCTCACAACTGGAAGCAATTGGGTTCGCTCCCCAATGACAGCATCAGCTGTTACCCCGGGGAAGCACACCCTTAGAAAATGTAGGAGGAAGTAGACCGTTACATAAAATGAATGCTGAAGTCGGATGCACTGGACCAACAGGCGCAAAATTAAAATAAACATAGTGAAACGCACACTGCCTTAGGAAATACAGAAATAAGGCAAACGCAAAACAAAAAATCAATAGGATACTGAGGTTTGCCATATTCCTCTGCATCATCTCCATCAACGTTCAGTTCTCCATCCTCATCAGAACCTTTCTTATTGTTCACTGTCTGGAAGCCTGACCCTATAAGATGATACAAAGAAAATCATTTTGAAAATTAACTGTTTTCTGTAAATGTTGCTAGCCAATCTACTAAAATACATGCATATATATGTATCTAAATAAATGCAGATTTATATTTAAATATATTAATGCAGGTCTGTTTATCTAAATAAATGCAAATTTATATAAATAAATGCAGGTCTGTTTATCTAAATAAATGAAGATCTATATTTATCTTAATGAATACAAATATGATTATCTAAATACATACAGTTCTGCTTGTCTATCAAAATATGTGAAGAACTTTCTATCTATCTACATTCGTGTAGGCCGGTTCGTTTCAACTTGAAGGTGTTTATCTAAATACATGCAGGGTAGTTTATCTAAACTCACAGATCTGTTCTTCTTCTTCTGTGTTCGTACTCTATCTCCCGCTACCAAGCCCCGACCACAGGGCTTTGCAAGCAGCAGGATGTAGGCAGGAAAATGGAATGTGTTGTGTCGCTAGTTTACAGCTTGACTGCGATATTTTGCACCTGTTTGTCCATCTTGCAAAAGCATCTCTAGAGCGGTGAGTTATAGGATGTGAAATTTGCACAGTTAATTCTGTTTAATTTTTAGGTCAACGCAATTATTTTCAGCTCACTGCATCACTACATTCTCGAGTTCATTATAACATTTTTGGTATACCATACGGTATAATTATTTTAGCGACTATGGTCACTCAAGCCCCAGTCCATGTTTGGAAATGAACCGTATAAAGGAAGGACGAGTCCTTTTTTTAACATGGTTGCCCAAGATCGGATACTCAAAGCCCCAGGACAGTACATGTTTGGATCTGATCAATATAAGGGGCAGTCAATTCTCTGACCCTGGCAAACACAATTTTTGTTTTAGTGGTCTCTCTAGGTGCTTTAGTATAGTGTTGTTCTGAAGGAATTTTTTGTGTGAAGTGAATATTCCATAACTAAAAGTAATACCGAATTGTGTGTATTAAAAATTGTTATTTCCCAGGCGTAGCCAGACCCTACAGTTCCAGTATCTAAATAAAAGCAGACCAATTTGTTCAAATACATGCAGACCTTTTCATTTAAACATGCAAATATCTGTTATACTAGTGTTTACTTAACTAAGATCTGTTTTTATTTGTGTTGTTCTTGTTTGTCTAGTCTTTGAAAACGGACTTATTTAAAATGAAAAATGCATGTTTAAATCTTGGCTGTATATTAACCATCTGACTTGACTTAGTCCCGTTTGTTCTACCATCAGATATAGAGGTGACTCCCGACATGTAGTTTTTACTGCTGACCCAATGCCCATCCTTCCTTACTTGCCTCTTACATAGATTTGGCAGGTCACAATGTTACCATTCTGTTGCTCCCCTTTTTTGAGGGCCTATAAGACATGGAAACCAAATTCAGCCATTTCTGAAACTATTTCAACAAAAAACATTGCCCGCAGATATTCATCTATAGAAGTCTTTTTGATTTGTTCTGATGTCAATATCTGAAATGTAGGTTTTTTTTTCACTCTCTATCTCTATTCCTCTCTTTCTCCTTCCTCCTCCTCCTCTCTCTCTCTCTTTCTAATATATATATATACACACACACACGTGACCTTTTGTCATACGTTACATCTCCTTGTTTTATATTTGTACCTATTTACAAAGCATATGGCAACCACTGCATGAAATCCATACCAAAGCACGTGTTGTTTTGCAGTGATGTTTTATGATATGGTTGCTAGACCTAGTCACAACCCTTTTTAGCCACTCTTACAAGATGCTTGAACAATTACAATGCTCCTATTCTGACCTCCCTAAGCATGACTCGGGTGAGACACACAGTCTAGGATATCACTGCTACTCACCAGCAAAACCACCTTCTAACATTGTTGTGGCTCGGATTCTTGTTTGTCCTGCCCATTCATATTCCTCGTAGCCTCCCTCAACATCAACTGCCTCCTCCTCACATTCTGCTCTCTGATAACACACATGATAATTTAATTAAAAAGATGACTCCAGTACTGCATTTCAAAACATTACATGCTGCACAAATAAATAACTAGATTTTATTGTTAGTCGAAGAGTGCTCAATTCACAAAAAAAAGGTAAAGGGTTCAATCCCCATAATTGATGTTCTCCAGTCGACCAGTATCTGACATTCTGTTAAAGAAGGAAAAACAGCAAGGAAGTGAACTGGCAACCCCACTCATAAAAATCTGAGGTCTAGTACAATGAAGTATCCAACACTTCATCCCCGACTGCAGTGGCTACTAAGGGATAATCTTGATCTGTTCACCTTGAGCTCTCCTAGATCCCCCTAGAACATTAGGGATGCAGCTGTCATTTACCAATAATTTCTATTTTTATTATTTTTATTCTTCTTGAACTCTATCAGTGGAATAAACTGACACATGACATCTAATAAAATAAGTGAATAGATGACATGAAATACTGACCCATGACATCTAATGACATAAGTCAATCAATAGATGACATGAAATAAACTGACCCGTGACATCTAATGAGATAAGTCAATCAATAGATGACATGAAATAAACTGACCCATGACATATAATGGTATAAGTGAATAGATGACATGAAATAAACTGACCCATGACACAAGTCAATCAATAGATGACATGAAATAAACTGACCAATGACATCTAATGACACAAGTCAATCAATAGATGACATGAAATAAACTGACCAATGACATCTAATGACATAAGTGAATAGATGACATGAAATAAACTGACTCATGACATAAGTGAATAGATAACATGAAATAAACTGACCCATGACAGCTAGGAACATAAGTGAATAGATGACATGACATAGACTGATTCACAATGATGTCATTATCATCAGTGTGTTGTTAGTGCTACTGTAACCCCTCGTATTCCCATCCACCCCCTCCCCCTATACAACTGACAGCACTCCACTGCCTACCCCCTATCATAAATCAGTGATTTAATGTATTTTTCTTGTTTTATTTAAACCCTAGCATAAACTGAAGATAGGAGGCACTGACGAATACACATGTGGTACAGGGAAAATTACCGCTGAACATCTGCTGCAAAATTTCCCGACATACCAGGACCAGAGAAAGCACATGTGGCCATCACCAGTGCCAACACTAGACAAGCTCTATGGCAGTGTCGACAGCCTCAGGATGACAGCTGCTTTCTTCGAACAAATTCAAGTTGACGTCTGACAGCGTACGAAGAAGAATAATAATAAGAAGAAGAAGAAACCCTAGCAATTTTTGTTAGATGAAATTATGTATTCTGGATGTTCTTAGTTTTACACAATGTTGCTATCCTCAAACACAACACTCTTTAGCCTCATGCTTGGGAGGTTGCAGTGGCTTCTTGTCTTTGCTTCACCTGGTTCAGATTGTGTTGTTGTAATTCATGACAAAGAGAACAAGAAGGAAAGCTGTTGAGAATTGAAGATTGTTCTACCTGCTTGAGACAGAGCTCAACATGTGCGTTCAGGTCCTCTGCCACGCCCATCACTCTGTCGTTGCAGATGGGACACACAGTTTCCTTGACGCCATCCTCTCCTGGCTTCTTCTTTCTGTTACGACTTCGGGCTAATAGAAAATAATAAATAAACACAAAAGTTACACTTATCGTGTGGCTTGATGTAACAATCATGAGATATGTGTGTGATAGAGATGAAAACATGCCTACTACCACACTGAGAGCGTGTACTTTAAAACTTAACCAAAAAATAAAAAATTTAAGCCTCGGGTTTTCCCGCCATTTTAGCACGGTCTCTCTCGGCAGATGGGTACCCCGGATCTCCGGAATAAATTGATATCATGGACCGACAGTCGCAGCTCGAAATCGAGCCCCGACCGTCTGAACACGAGGCAAACGGCTTGACCACAGAGGTAACAAAATAAGTAGTCTAATCATTCTAGAATAGAGGACTCAACAGTGCAGTCTAATCATTCTAGGATAGAGGACTCCAACAGTGTAGTCTAATCATTCTAGGATAGAGGACTCAACAGTGCAGTCTAATCATTCTAGGATAGAGGACTAAACAGTGCAGTCTAATCATTCTAGGATAGAGGACTCAACAGTGCAGTCTAATCATTCTAGGATAGAGGACTCAACAGTGCAGTCTAATCATTCTAGGATAGAGGACTCAACAGTGCAGTCTAATCATTCTAGGATAGAGGACTAAACAGTGCAGTCTAATCATTCTAGGATAGAGGACTCAACAGTGCAGTCTAATCATTCTAGGATAGAGGACTCAACAGTGCAGTCTAATCATTCTAGGATAGAGGACTAAACAGTGCAGTCTAATCATTCTAGGATAGAGGACTCAACAGTGCAGTCTAATCATTCTAGGATAGAGGACTCAACAGTGCAGTCTAATCATTCTAGGATAGAGGACTCAACAGTGCAGTCTAATCATTCTAGGATAGAGGACTCAACAGTGCAGTCTAATCATTCTAGGATAGAAAACTCTCAAATCATGTTGTGTACTCTGATATTCCTACAGAAAAAATGGCAGCGAGTATGAGGGTAGTATCCTCATTGAACTAAAAGTTCTAGAAAGATTACCCCATATGATATAGAGTAAACAGCCAGCATTTTCCTGGTACTGGTTTCTAAAACACTGTTTTATATTATGAGGTTTGCCAGTTCCGTGAACAACCGTCCTTAATTTATTTTTACGACAGAAGGTATGGGACGTATCTCACATTTAAAAGAATAGTTCATTGTGTGCACAGGCTGCAGTTTGCTCCAGAATACGCAGCTAAAAATGGGCACACATACTTATGCTTAAGGAGGGCAAGGTAACGGAAATCAAACCCAGTATCTTTGCAGCAAGAAATGAACGTTTTACCTCTCAGATGCTCGTTTTCTATTTTTTGCTCCACAATATCGGACCTCAGAGCACAGAAGGGAATTTCTACCATCATCATCATGTTTCATTGGACATAAACATAGTAGGCATCAAACACATTTTGAGTAAGATATGGTGAAACCAGAGTCCAATACGGTGGACGAAATAACAACCACTGCGCTCTACAATTTGTAAAACTATCATTGCTGATCCGCACCCGGCCCCCCCCCCCCCCAGGATATGTGCGACATATACCACCTGTACTGGCAGTGGCTTGTCAATGGGCAGGTAGGTATTTTGTAATATTTACTCCTCTTCGTTAAAAAATAAATGTCATATCGTGGTTTGAGCCCGTGTCGTCTGATGAAGAGACTGGCATCCATAACTGTTGCACCACCCAATTCTTGCATTAACTATGTCACAAAAGGTTACTAAGAAGGTATGTACATGCGGCTGGAAACCTTGCCATGTAGCTTCAAATGTAGCAGACAAAACTCGCAACTTGATTTACTGCTACAACCAGCAACTAGATCAATGAACTTTGTGAGTACATCCTGCAAGCCGTTAACTTCCAGCAGACTAACATCCTGCAAGCCGTTAACTTCCAGCAGTCTAACATCATGCAAGCCGTTAACTTCCAGCAGTCTTAACATCCTGCAAGCCGTTAACTTCCAGCAGTCTTAACATCCTGCAAGCCGTTAACTTCCGGCAGTCTAACATCCTGCAAGCCTTTAACTTCCAGCAGTCTAACATCCTGCATGCCGTTAATTTCCAGCAGTCTTAACATCCTGCAAGCCGTTAACTTCCGGCAGTCTAACATCCTACATGCCGTTAACTTACAGCAGTCTAACAGGCTTTGTATTCACGACCTTGGAAGCAAAGAGTCCAGAGACTAGCAAGGAATTGTGCAAATAAATATTGCCTTCAACTCTGTAAGTCCATACAGTCGACAGCGGACACTAGTAACATCAGGGGAATGTACGATGGCATACAGAAAGCGTTTGGGTCTACTGAAAAGTCTACAGCGGCACTGAAATCTGCGACAGGTGAGATTATTCTGGACAGGCTTATGCAAATGAAGATATGGGTCGAACACTTCAGTCAACGAAATTGAGATTATGCATGTATTGCATGAACTTGACGATAAATCGAGCATACAAGAGTTGGAAAAAGCTATCAAGGGCATGCCAGTGGGAAAGGCATCCGGTGGGGATGGCATTCCAGCAGAAATCATCAAATGCTGCGGAAACGTACTTCTTCAATACCTGTACGAACATATCTCCCAGTGTTATGATGAGGGGGTCGAATCACAGGACGTGAGAGACGCCAACATAATCACCCTTTACAAAAAAAAAAGGGAGACGGAGGAGACTGCAACAATTACAGGGGAATATGACTCCTCAACACCGTAGGCAAAGTGTATGCTCGCATCATCCTGAACAGGCTGCGGAAGCTGGCCGACAGGGTGTATCAGTGTGGTTTTCGCGCAGAAAGGTCCACCGTTGATATGGTCTTTTCACTGAGACAACTGCAACAGAAGTGCAGAGAACAACACAGTTTCTTGTCTTCATTGACCTCACCAAGGCATTTGACCTGTTAAACAGAGAGGGTCTTTTCAAAGTAGTGTCAGAGGGACAGCGTGTGCTAGTGGTTAAGTGACACGGCTCACAATCCGAAGGTGCTGGGTTCGATTCCCATCACAGCACCGGCCGTTATCCTGGGGAAGCAAACCCTTAGAAAATGCAGGAGAAAGCAGACCCTTACATAAAATGCATGCTGAAGTCGATGCACTGCGCCGACAGGCGCAAAATAAAAATCACAGTGCAACGCATACCGCCTTGAGGAATGTAGAAATAAGGTGAACGCACACAAAAAAACAACAACAACAAAGTTGTGCTCAAAGTTGGCTGCCCACCTAAACTGCTGAGCATGATCAGATATTTCCATGTGGGCATGAAAGGTACATTGATACGATGCGTTCAGGAATCTGAGACCTTCGACATTAACAACGGAATCAAACAAGGCTGTGTCCTGACTCCGACTCTATTCGGCATTTTCTTTGCCATCGTGCTTAAACGCGCCTTTGGAACTGCTACAGAAGGGGTCTTCCTGCATACTAGGTCAGATGGGAAATGATTCAATCTAACCAGACTGCGAGCAAAAAGTAAGAGAAGGGAGACTGTCATTTGGGATATACTCTTCGCAGACGATGCTGCCTTGGTCGCCCACGCGGAATCCGAATTACAGATCCTCATTAACAGGTTGGCTAAATCCTGTGATCTGTTTGTACTCACCATCAGCGTACAAAAGATGAAAGTGATGGCTCAGGGCGCATATCCTCCAGACATTGTCTTAAAGGATACAAATCTGGAAGTAGTAAATCACTTTAACTACCTCGGATCTATCATCACCGACAACCTTTCACTGGACGCGGACCTGCAAAAGCGATTAGGAATGGCCTCTTCAGCACTTGCCAGACTCTGATAGAGAGTGTGGTGGAATAATATGCTGACCATATCCACAAAGTTTGCTGTGTACAGATACTTTGTGATTATTACCCTGTTATATGCCAGCGAAACATAGACACTGTATGCCTCACACGAAAAAAAAGGCTAAATGCTTTCCATGTGCGCTGCCTGGGGCGCATTCTTGGAATTTCATGGAGCGACAGAGTGACAAACAAAGACGTGTTAGACCGTGCAAAGATTGCCAGTTTAGTTTCGATCCTCCGCCAGCGCCGCTTGCGGTGGCTTGATCACGTGTGCAGGGGCGAATACCAAAAGATATCCTATACGGGGAGCTGACCACAGGCAAGCTAGACAAAGGCAGACCCTTCCTACGATACAAAAGATGTTTGCAAGCATGACCTGAAAGCATTGAATATGAACACCTGCAACTGGGTGCAACTTGCCAAAGACAGACCTGGCTGGAGGCAGGCGTTGTGTGTTGATCTGCATGCATGGGAAGACAAGATGCAACATAATGCAGACTCCAGACGTGTGCGGCAAAAGCAAGGGCAACAACTGACTGCCCCCTCTTTAGCGTGGGCCATTGTCTCTTGAGACTGACAGGATGCCAATCACTATCTCCGTGCCGCGAAGTGGACATGTAAAAAAAAGAGGACCACTGTAACTTTCTAAGCATGTCGTAAAAGGAGAATATGTGGATGAAGCTAGCAATCTCAACATATAAAAGCATTGCTATTGAAACTTCCACTGCAATGCCCTGATACAGGCGTTGTAAATTGGTCCTCTGTATGAGAGGTCCTATGCTCCTCGTGGAGCGAAAGTAAATCAATAAATTATCGTGTATGGTCTAAGTGTCAGAGGGTATGTCTCACGTCAAAGGGACACGATTCGACCAGTACCCATCTAGACACGCTTCAGCCTGGAAGTGAGTATTTGACATACTGTGCAGACTATTTCTAGTGGGGCTAATAGGATCATCTACTGCACGACCTGGCACTGCCATCGCCGAGACCTGAAATAGTGGTGCTAATAGGAGCATCTACTACACCACATGGTACTGCCAGCGCCCAGACCGGAAAGCTGTTTCAAATGTTTACATCCACATTAATTTTGAGCTCGTACAGTTAGGGAAGGCAAGGCGTAAAACCTGGTCAGGCCATTTCAGAAAAACCTGAGACATAGTACAATGGCTTCATCGCCGACGGCAGTGTCTGTTGAGACTACATATATTTATCCGTATTACCTTCACAAATTCTGAGTTGCTGGGCTTGCTCTCGCGACAAAGGACCAGATTCGCAAACCCAGATACAATACTTTCCAGTCTAACCAGGTGTAAATGCGTACCTAACTTGCTGTCAAGAAACTTATGGCAATGAGAGAAAGAAAAAAACGTATGGCTACAACCTTACAAAATGCTGAGGCCTGGTACAATAAAGAGTCCAACACTCCATCATCTACAACAGTGTCTGTCTCATATGATCGTGAGACTATATTCACCGTATAACTCTCGACCCGATACCTTAAACTAAATCCATTCACGGAGAATCAAGTTTCCTGTTTATAGACTTCAACAAGATCGTAAACTTTGCATTTTTCGGTGGAAAGCTGCACCAAAGCTGCCCATGTAGGGACATTCTAGCAGGTAACGGAGAGAGAAAAAGACATATATACGTTATCACACATTCGGGGAACAGTTTCACAAAAGATCGTAAAAGCTGGCGGTTGGAACATAAGCTAAGTGGTCATGGAGACAAAAAAACAAATTTTCTGTGGCGATGTCACATGTAACATAAACTTAGACTACAAGCTATCGCGAAACAGATCACACTGCCTAGCCCTCCACCCTCTCGCATAAAAAATGTGTGAATTCTGCTGTAGGTCTGAAGAGAACAGACAAAAAACGCGAAACTGAGAGCTACTGACGTAATGGTGTGAACGTAATTTGCAATAAACAGTGCTACGCGAAAATGCGCCACATCTGCTACGTGTGAAGGAGACGGGGTTCATGCAATGTAATAGGTCGGATAAAAGTCGAGTCGAGCCATCCTGTTTTGATGAAACTGGTCCTCAGGTGTGCAGGGAGAGTCGACAAGTGGCAAGAAATTCTGCTCAGTATGGAGTGAATCGTGCCAAAGTATCGTCGACAACCAGGGAGGTCCACAACCTTGGCTTGTCTGCTATCTATTCATTTACATATTTACATCAAACACTGTATGCAGTAACCGACCACCTTTACAAACAGAATGTGAAAATTGTTTAGCGGCTTTGTCTAGGTCAAAGGATGGTAATGTTTGTCCGATTTTGTTTTTCACTTTACGAAACTCAGTCGAGTCGTACCTGGTCAGAAAAGAATAGAGCTATGATAATCTTCCAATCATGGCGTATAAGGCAACTATATAAGGCTTTGCATGGAGCAAGCAATCGTCATCATGTGAAACATAAATCACCACTATAAAAGCACATAAAGGTGTACCGATCCTCTCTCTTCTTACCTCACTCTGTTTCATTTTACTCTGTCCAACAAACACACTCTTGCACAACTTTTACACGCACCCTCAGGATGAGGCCCTTCCGTTGCACTTTGGTTGGACTGGCTTCTGAGAGCGCACAAACCTAGCATAGGTATATACAGAGACACACATACATCCAAGCACTAGTTTACGCGTCTTAATATCGCCCAATTGACTACGGTCTGTCGTGGAATATTCGCGCCTCCGCCAGAAGAAATTAGTGAAGCAAAACACGTAAAATTAAAAATACAATTTTAAAGATGCAGGCTTGGCGTAATTGGCCAGTTAAAACGAAAAAAGGACTAGACGAGAAGACAAAGTAAACTCAATATATACTGGACGCTATCAAATTGGTAGGTAGTAGTGAAACAGAAGGGACGAATTGAGTGGATAACTACTACTCCTGCGTTCAGGTTAATTGTTTATGTTATATCTCGTGGCGATAGAGATGACTTAGAATCTACCATAACCAGTTCCTAGATGAAAGAGAATGACTACTTCGTTTTTCCTGATTGGGAAGGAAATTCATCGCAGTGAAATAGCTCGTCTTTTGGACGTTATTTAACTATCTATTTAACTATTTAGCTATTTAACTATTCAACCCTCTTTTATGACATGTATGGAAGCGTAAGTGTTCCCATTCTTTCCTACCAGATAGAGGACCCCAGAATAGAGGAAGCTAAGAATAGTATGTAGGCTACATTGACGCAAACCAAAAACACCGCGGCGATGATCCTTAATAACCACTTGGTACCCCTATATGGGGTCGAGATCACGTGGTTACTCACCACTGAACTGTATCGCAATCTTCATTATCTTTGTTGTTCTAGTCCACAGATTCACAAATATAATGAACCATTTTAATTAAATATAATAACAGCTTATCGACCAATAACGCCTGCATATGAAACAACAACTGGAAAAACATGGATAAAAGAAATGAAAAGGGTAAAGATGCCCCATAGCAGACAGGGATTAAGTAATAGACACTATCATTTTGGGGGGTTACTTACCAGGTCAGCTGCCGCACCACCAAAGTCGTAAATACGCACATCTATAACTAAAAGGACTCATCCTGGGGTTCAAAAGCGCATCTCTTCAAACATACCTAAATAGCAACTTAATTTTTCTTTATGTGGGGTAGCGCGTCCCAATTCTAAGTCGGGTGTTCATTTACAGCTGGGTAGACTCGAGAGTGTCTCAACAGGAGAAGTGAACCCGCTGGAACTGTTACTAAAAATTAAAACTGTAAAGGTAGTCCCATAGCAGACAATGTCGTCGGTGATGAAGTGGTAGAGACTTCATTCTATAGACGTCTCAGCATTTTGTGAGATAATGACACTAGCTCTATACAACACCGCCTTAGTCTCCCTAAATATAATTCACGTACCAATTTACACCTGGGTAGGTTGGAGTGTATCGCGACCAGAACACGAACATCGACCGTTTGTCGTATGGGAGGGTCCACAGGAAAACTAGATTGAGTTGAAAATATGGGTCTCAGAATTAACCTTGGGGCATTGAAACGCACTTCAATTATAGAGCTGGGAAAAACAGCAAATATTGAGCCCCTTGAATTAAGGAGAAAACATAAATCGCTTACTCAGTTTGAAAAACTAAAGAGGTCATCGGATCATCCTCTGCACCAGAAGTTCCAAGAGAGAAAAAAAAACAGACTACTAAGGAAAAGCCCCAAACATTTGGTCAGATATATCCACAGAAAACACGCAGACATCCTTGAAGCTGAAACCAAAAAGTGCGAAGCACTCATTCCAGAAGCATGGACACGGAGCCAGGACCGGTCCAAAGTAATCTTGGGAGGTTCCAGGGTTAACGAAGAAAAGTGAGCAGTCGGCAACAGAGCAAAAAAAAAAACCACGTTCTATAGGAGCTCAAGAGCTAGTACCCTAGCAACTCTTGGACACACGTTCTACAGGAGCTCAAGAGCTAGTACCCTAGCAACTCTTGGACACACGTTCTACAGGAGCTCAAGAGCTAGTACCATAGCAACTCTTGGACACACGTTCTACAGGAGCTCAAGAGCTAGTACCCTAGCAACTCTTGGACACACGTTCTACAGGAGCTCAAGAGACAGTACCCTAGCAACTCTTGGACACACGTGTACACAGATGGATCTGCCTCGGTGAGCGATAAAAGAAGAGACAGTGGAATCTACAATGAATACTACAATGGCGACATAGAACAATCACTCCATACCCGCAGGAGAGACATACCAATTTCAGAGCTGAAGCAAGAGGCGTTCATGCAGCAATTCATATTCTAAACAGCCAAAACATAAATGCAAGGAAAACGGTCATTCTAACAGACTCCAGGAGTGTACTCCAAGCCATCTCAAGTCACAAACAAGATAGACTCTCACATAAAATAAAATACAACATAGGATTGATGTCCCAAAAAAACAGATTTAGTCCTGCAATGGATTCCGGTCCACTGTGGGATCCCTGGAAATGAGAAAGCAGATGAGCTCGCAAAAGCCGGAAGTGACGGCACGCAGACTCCCCATCCACAGAGCTATAAAGAAGCAATGACACTCATCAAACGATCTATAAGGACAGAATGGAGCGAACAGCACAAAGAATATAAGCCAGAAAATGACAGCATAGACAAACTTTACAGAGATGGGCAGACAAAGATCTTCAGACTCAGAAACGGACATTGTAGACTCAAGCCCACCGTCACAGAATGTGTCTCAGAGATATGGCCACATGCGTTTGTGGAGCACCTAAGCAAATACCAGAACATATTCTGCAAGAATGCCCTACCTATGTAGACCAAAGAGAGGCAGTCGGGCCTGGGAGAGCGACCATGCTCGAAAAGCTGTATGGGACTGGTGACGATCTGAAACGCACAGTCTCCTTCGTGAACCACACTGGACTAGAAGCATAGGATCAGTTGATCGATGAAGAAGAAGAAGAAGTCATAGGGACAGGAGTTCAAGCTGCTGTCACTAAGGCACTTAGGTGCCATTAAAAAAATATTTCTCGCAGTGAACAAAAAAATGTTGGATGGAATAATCATAAGACGAGCAGGTGGTCGAGCGTTAGGTTACAGATCTCCTAGTATGTATGACACGCGTTCGATACACAGTAAGAACATAGGGTTGTTTTGTTTTGTTTTTCTATCGGGGGGGTAAATAAAGAAATCCAGCCTGTACACCTTTTCAGAAGCTCCATGTGAAGCACAGGTCTTTAACAAATATATGCAATCATCTTCTGTCATGTGACATCCTCTCCAGCTACGTCTTTCTTCACTGGTTTCTTTGTGTTTATCCCAAGCTCTTCTCTTCTCAGTGTATGTTTTGGTCTCCCTCTATATCTCTCGCCTTATGGTTTCCAGAACAGAGACTGCATTTTAATGATATCGGCTGGTTTCCTTAATGTTTCTCCTATCCAAAGGCAAGTTGTTTTCATTACTCTCTAATCCACTGTTATCTGTGCGGTTTTTTTTCAACATTGCATGATGAGCGGCCTTTATTCCCCAGCATAATAATCTCCCAGGTGACCCTAAATGAGTAAAACGCCTTAATGATAGTATTTGTTTTAAATAGTTTATCGCGATTCTTTGACAGAGGCAACGCTGCAAATCTATTATCACATTCAATAATTGACAAACAAATGTAATAATGAGTTAACCAAGTCACAGATCTTCGTTTCCAGGAAACCAAATGGATAGAGCAGTATCGATTTCTATGTAGTCTTGGTGACACAGATTTACTACAGTTGCCCTCTTCACTGTGCCAATAACTAAGTGGTCATAATATTTCCTGATAACATCGGCTGCTTTCTGGCACCAAGCTATTTAATTACCATTATATTTGGTGCAGTTAAATCGCAGACCATCTGGGTAGTTATGGCCCCGGCCAGCAGATTATAACAAAGAAAAGGCAGTTCCATAACAGACACTAGTCTTGGCAGCATTGTAAAAAAAATTATCTGTACGTGAAAGAAACGTACTTACGTCAAAAGAAATCCACAAACTTACGTCAAAAGAAAGCGACAAACTTACGTCCAAAGAAAGCTATAAACTTATGTCCAAAATAAGCTACATACTTCGAAATTTGGCATAGTGGAATTCAAACAGGTATATTAATGTATGTTGCCATGTAGGTATGTTAATCTTCCTGCGGCTTACTAGGCCTGGGAGAAGGTACAAACAACATGGGAAGGTTTTTAACTAGAATTTTGAATTTTTGGCCAGGTAGCGGCAGTTAAGCCTACTCTTTTAGATTTCTAACTGCCAAAGGATTGTTAACGTGCTCGAAACTGAATTCTCCAAACGGGAGTCTGATCTCACTAGTCAGAGATCAGGGGATTTTTTATCAGAAGATCCACGTGAAAAAATCCCGGTCTCTACCGTGATTCGAGCCCGCGATCTCCGGCACACGAGGCGACGACAAGATAAAGGAGCATCACTTACGCCAAAAGAAAGCGACGTACTTACTACAAAATAAAGCGACGTCTTCACGTCAAAAGAAAGCGACGTACTTACGACAAAATAAAGGAGCATAACTTAGGCCAAAAGAAAGCGACGTACTTACGACAAAATAAACGAGCATAACTTAGGCCAAAAGAAAGCGACGTACTTACGACAAAATAAAAGAGCATAACTTAAGCCAAAAGAAAGCGACGTACTTACGCCAAAATAAAGGAGGATAACTTACGACAAAATAAAGCGACGTCTTCACGTCAAAAGAACGCGATTCACCTACGTCAAAAGAAAGCGACGTACTTACGTCAAAAGAAAGCGACGTACTTACGTCAAAAGAAAGCGACGTACTTACATAAAAACAAAGGAGCATAACTTACGCCAGAAAAAAAGCGATGTACTTACGACAAAATAAAGCGACATCTTCACGTCAAAAGAACGCGATCATACTTACGTCAAAAGAAAGCGACGTACTTGCGTCAAAAGAAAGCGACGTACTTGCGTCAAAAGAAAGCGACGTACTTACATCAAAAGACAACGGCGTACTTAACGTCAAAACAAAGACACTGCAAGACATTATATGGTGTTTCTTACAAAATATATATCAGTCTTAACGGCCTTAATGTATAATAAAAACCGCGAATGAGACAATCTCACCACAGAACTTACGGTGGATTCCTGCCAACTGCGAAGTACATGCCTTTTAAGTTTCTTCATTTTTATTTGAAATATCAAAAATAGTCGTCTGCTTGTTTACTGACTTGTACATTATATAATGGTGATCTGAATTGTGTATTTATACAAATATGGTAACTCTGATGCTATGTCCTTTGGTTTGGAGACAGCAATGTTTCTTTGTATATTTTTGCATATGGAAACATGCTGCAACCAATGACCAGTTCATTCAAAGTACAGAAGTATGTAAGTAACTAATTATTTTCAGTCTCGATTCCTTTTTGATCATATCTTCAAAATCGATATTATCACTCACCATCTTTACATTTAGGTCTCCTATCAAAATCATAATGTCTTTCCTTCTTTTATCTATGATATTGTCAAGCCTTGTTCAATATTTGTCTTTCACTAGATATCTTCTCGTTGGTTTGTGTGTAACACTGGATGATGTTTATCTGTATCTTCTTCTTTATGTCAGTTTTGAAAGTAGCCAGCATCATTCTGGGTCCCACTGCCTCCCATTATATGTGATTTTTGCACTTTTTTTTATATCATTCGGGCTATCTAGTGTGTGCGCCTTCATCGGTGTGCCCTGAGACCAGCAGCATTTTTCCTGTGCTCAGTTTCCTCCCCTTACTATCTTTCAACCTTGTATCAGCCATTCCAGATATACGTTTTGTAATTTATCGTCTCTACTGCCACCCGTACAGCCTTCAACTTGTCAAATATTATAAAATTATTCCAGCTACCAAATCCAGTGGTTTTCTTAGATGAAACAGGTAAACCAGCAATACAGATTCCTGGTCGCTTTCTCTGCATCGTGCTGTTAGTACTGCTGATAACAGGTAACCCAGCAATACAGATTCCTGGACGCTTTCTCTGCATCGTGCTGTTAGTACTGCTGATAATGGGTAAACCAGCAATACAGATTCCTGGACGCTTTCTCTGCATCGTGCTGTTAGTACTGCTGATAATAGGTAACCCAGCAATACAGATTCCTGGACGCTTTCTCTGCATCGTGCTGTTAGTACTGCTGATAACAGGTAACCCAGCAATACAGATTCCTGGACGCTTTCTCTGAATCATGCTGTTAATACTGCTGATAACAGGTAACCCAGCAATACAGATTCCTGGTCGCTTTCTCTGCATCGTGCTGTTAGTACTGCTGATAACAGGTAACCCAGCAATACAGATTCCTGGTCGCTTTCTCTGCATCGTGCTGATAGTACTGCTGGTCAGAAGACCTCCTGTCTTCAATAGTTGAGTTGCATATTTTTCTTTTATTTGACGTGCCCATATTTCTGAAGCTTTTGTGACTTTAAATGTCTATAGGATGAGCTAATCAGACCCATGCCCAATCCTCCCTAGCCTCCTTCTAGTACATGATTGGTATGTTTCAGTGCTATTATTCTATGCTCCCCTTTTGGGCCAGAGCAACACTCGAGTGGGCAGCAACAATGAACAAACATATTACTTACCACTAAGCCTGGACTGACGATTGCATCGAATACGCAAGAAGTTCTGAAACAAATAAAACACATAGAAATAGAAAGATCAAAACCAACGACTCACAATCTTTAAACAAAACAGCTGGTCATTACTAAATTTGTTAGAACATGTATACAACAGAACAGGTGGTCAAGGGGTTGTGATACCGGTCTTGTGGACATGAGACATGGGTTTGAACACGGGTACAGGGCAAAATTAAAACATAGGCCAGCACACTACACCAAGAAGACATGTACAATCGACCTTGATCGTTTTGTTGTTCAGTCCTACACTCCTCACACCCCTCCCCCACACTCCAGCAATATGAATTCTCTTTTTTTAAACTATCATTACCATTATGGTCCCACGGGAGAATATTTATAGGACTGAGAAGTAAAGGCCGCTTGCCCCTGTACTCGCCAGGCACTTTTCAATCTTGGTTTTTTTTATCGATTGGGGGGGGGGGGGGGGGAAGAGAACCGTATGCCTTACCCAGGATTTGAGCGCATGCCCTCGTGGTTAGAAGAGCGACATCACAATAGTTTGACTAGACTCACACTGCAATGGGATAAACTCAGTAAAGATGGGTTTTATTTTTTTTTTTAAAGTATTCATGGTTTTTATTATATGTTCGGTGTTTCCATTTGCATTGTAATTTGTCCTTGACGAAGAAACAACCTTTGGTTGTAACGTAAGTTTCGTCTATGGTTCTGTTCTGGAGCGGTGTCTCAGCTATAGATGTCAATGTGATCAATATCTTGTTTTTCTGTTGGGGTTTTTTGGGTCATTTTTGCTTTATCAGATAGTCTGGGAATGTTAACGCTCACGCCGCCCCTCCCCCAAGTTGTTTATGTCCTCTTCTAGTCCCCACCACCTGGCAGTATACTCTCCCGTGGATGACACTAGTAATCAAGGCAATAGTCATTTCTACAGTTACAGCAGCATGCTGGGAAAAGCACTTACAGGCCAAGGGCTACACCTATACATCACTTCCGTAAACAATACAAAGCCAACCCCCTCCCGGAGGTAAAGTGTCCGAAGACCTGGGTTACAGAGGCGGTCACGTTACCCAAGGGGAAATAACTGATGGGTGTACAGTTTCCTGTGTCCTAGTAGAAGCCAGTTAAAACAGTAGGACAAGCCTAATGTCAAATACGAGATGTGCTCTGACAAGGAAAGGGAGGCTACTTGACACTATATCACTGACCATAGTGTGGGCAGTACGTTGCTAGGTTATCCGAGTACATGTGCACTGGCAGTCCAGCTTATTGTTGTTTATAGACAAACAAATGCTACCATGTTTTCTTCATTGAGTTGTTTGTAACGATTCCTACACGAGGTAAATGTACAGATTTCGATCCTTGGAGGGGACATGCTCAAATTCACCCAGTTCTAATTGAGTACCCAACTAGATGTTACGCGGGACAATGCAGAGAGGAAGGTAATTGGCTACTCCTACCTCACACACTGTGGAAAGACCTAGTACAATAAAGTATCAACCACTTCATCCTCGACGACAGTATCTGCTATAGAACTACTTTAATCGTTGCCATATCCAGCAGCAATGGTCACTACAGCAAGAATAATTGTAGATGAGCTGGGCTACCTGTAGCCAAACTGACTTTCCTTATCTACTCTACATTGAGAGGCTACCAACATGCAATTTGTTTTGTCTGCTTCGCATCGAAATTATTGTCGATGGGTTTCTTGTTATCTCCACTGTTGTTTTCATTTACATGGGCAGTAAACAGAACACCGATGCATGTAGCACATGGACATCATTCAAAGAGTCGGTTTGGCTAACGCCTCTATGATCATCCCACAGAACACCGATGCACGTAGCCACTCAGCTACCGCCTCTATGATCGCCCCGCAGATAACCGAAGCACGTAGCCACTCAGCTTCCGCCTCTATGATCATCCCACAGAACACCGATGTACGTAGCCACTCAGCTTCCGCATCTATGATCGTCCCATAGAACACCGATGCACGTAGCCACTCAGCTACCACCTCTATGATCGTCCCACAGAACACCGATGCACGTAGCCACTCGGCTACCGCCTCTATGATCGCCCCGCAGAACACCGATGCACGTAGCCACTCAGCTTCCGCCTCTATGATCGTCCCACAGAACACCGATGCACGTAGCCACTCAGCTACCGCCTCTATGATCGTCCCATAGAACACCGATGCACGTAGCCACTCAGCTACCGCCTCTATGATCGTCCCACAGAACACCGATGCACGTAGCCACTCAGCTTCCGCCTCTATGGTCGTCCCACAGAACACCGATGCACGTAGCCACTCAGCTTCCGCCTCTATGATCGTCTCGCAGAACACCGATGCACGTAGCCACTCGGCTACCGCCTATATGATCGCCCTGAACAGGGTATGCAGCCAGCAGAGACTTTCCCTGAAAACCAAGACACGAATTTATATGACCTGTGTCGCTCCCATCGTGCTGTACGGTTCTGAAACCTGGTATACTCTGCCGAGCAATCAGAAGCGCATTGACGACTTCCACACGCGCATTCAGAGGCGAATTTTACGATCCATTGGTACGACCGAGTCTCAAACGACGAAATCACACGATGGACAGGCATCTAGACAGGACACTCAACATGCTAAACCGTCACCGTCTCGTCCTATATAGATATGTTGCTCGCCTTGTCCAGAGCGTCCCGAGCTCTTAAAGCAGGTCATGGACATCAGGCGACCCTCTCAATCAAGGTTTTTCAGTGGCTGTCCAAGCACCACCTGGTCAACTCAAATCGGAAAGACTTCCTTTTTTTGCATGGAGCCGCGAACTCAGACACTAACAGTGCTCAAGGACGGTGAACGCGACGGATCTTTCTCGCTTATTTGATCTACCTACTAACCTACCGTCATTCACATGGAGGCTGGCTACCAATATTAAAAGTGTTTTCTTATCTGCTTTACACCGAGGCAGGCTATTAACATTTAAATTGTTTTCTTATCTGCTTTACATCGAGGCAGGCTATTAACATTCAAATTGTTTTCTTATCTGCTTTACATCGAGGCTGGCTACCAATATTCAAATCTTTTTCTTATCTGCTTTACATCGAGGCAGGCTATTAACATTAAAATTGTTTTCTTATCTACTTTACATCGAGGCAGGCTATTAACATTAAAATTGTTTTCTTATCTGCTTTATATCGAGGCAGGCTATTAACATTCAAATTGTTTTCTTATCTGTTTCAGATCGAGGCAATCTACCTATACCCAACGTGGGGTTTCTCACGTGTTTCAGATCGAGGCAATATACCTACACCAATTTCGGGCTTATCTGTTTTAGATCGAGGCAATCAGAGAGGGCAAGGATGTCCAAGAAAGAGATGGGTGGACAACATCACTGAGTGGTCAGGCCTTCGTCCCGGTGAGATACGTCAGGCGGCGACAGACAGACAGAGAGGGTTGGCGTGGGATTTTCATGTCTTCATGTGTGCCCCAACGACCTGATGGGTTACGGGATGAACTGAACTGAATCTACATATACCCAACTTTAGTACATCTATCTGCTTCCCATCGGGATCTCGTTGGAAAAAATAACCCACATGCTCATGATATTCTATTATTTTTTAGTTGTAAGGTTTTTGAAGATTTACCGTATCTGTCGTATTTACACAGAATGTATTATCTGTTCCTGTTTTCAATTCTATAATAAAGAATCCAATGCCCAGTCTGGATATTGCAAGAAACAGTAAATGTTTCTAAAGATGATATAGGACATACAGGACAGTGAGCAAACACCATCACTATAATCATCCTTCATGTGTGTCCATATTATAGGTCATACAGGACAGTGAGCAAACACCATCACTATAATCATCCTTCATGTGTGTCCATAATATAGGTCATACAGGACAGTGAGCAAACACCATCACTATAATCATCCTTCATGTGTGTCCATAATATAGGTCATACAGGACAGTGAGCAAACACCATCACTATAATCATCCTTCATGTGTGTCCATAATATAGGTCATACTGGACAGTGAGCAAACACCATCACTATAATCATCCTTCATGTGTGTCCATAATATAGGTCATACAAGACAGTGAGCAAACACCATCACTATAATCATCCTTCATGTGTGTCCATAATATAGGTCATACAGGACAGTGAGCAAACACCATCACTATAATCATCCTTCATGTGTGTCCATAATATAGGTCATACTGGACAGTGAGCAAACACCATCACTATAATCATCCTTCATGTGTGTCCATAATATAGGTCATACTGGACAGTGAGCAAACACCATCACTATAATCATCCTTCATGTGTGTCCATAATATAAATAAGAGAAATGACCAACACTGCAACTGGTAAACTTACAAGAAGCCCCAGCCAAAATATCGATGTCACCCTAGCTTATAGTGTGGGTCATCTTGCAGTGGTGGGCCTAGTTTAAAGCGTGGGTCATCATGCGGTTTGTGAGCCTGGCTTATAGTTTACGTCATTCAACAGTTGTGGACCTGGCTTATAGTTTAGGTCATCAGCCAGTTGTGGACCTGGCTAATAGTTTAGGTCATCCTGCGGTTTGTGAGCCTGGCTAATAATTTAGGTCATCGTCCAGTGATGGACCTGGCTAACAGATTGGGAAGGCAGAGCAACAATGAAGGGAAGTGATCATCCCACTAAAGTTCATAAAAGTTGAAGCCTCGTACAATGAATTCTCTACCACTTCATCCCAATAGCAGTATCTGCTTTGACAATACCGTTTATAGGCTGGCCGCTCAGAACTACACTTTCCCCAGGCCTAGCAGTCCACGAGAAGGAAGCCAGCAGAAAACTACATATTAATAGTCTAATGTTTGTTTCCCAAAAGTCAAACCACGGAAGACATAGAATGGCCTTACCTTGACTTACTCACTCACTTTACCTGCATGATCTATTTTACCTAGGTCCCTTTCCTTTCCTATCATTATAATATTGTTGTCTCCCATTTTGTAATTACGTTCCATATTAGATCTACTCATGTGGATGAATGTACATTTATCTACATTGAACTCCATTTGCCAGCTCATGGACCATCTCGAATTGTATCTAAATCATATCTCAATATATCCTCTTCTGCTTTAAATGAGACACTGCTGCATAGTTTTTTGTCATCCGCGAATTTTGCGATCATGGATCCGATATCCGTGCTGAAATCGTTTATATTATCAAGAATAAAATATATCCCAAAACTGAGCCCTGTGGCACTCCCTTTTTACTTCACACCACTCAGAGTACTCTTTATTAATGCCCACTCTCTGCCTTCTTCCCTTCTTCGGACTATTTATGATTATTTTAAAATTGTCTAAATAGATTACAATTTGGCTTCTTTAATTATTGGCACTAACAATTTATAGACTATGCTCGTTAAACTCACTGTCTATCATTTTCTGGATGTGACTTTTGTTGCCATTTTTTAATAAAGGGATCACTCTTGCATCTTTCCAGTCCCCTGGAACAATCTCTTTTGCAAGTGATTGAGAACATTAAATACCAGGATTTCAGCAACTTCAGGTCCAAATCGGAATGACTGAATGCCAGAACTCTAGTATTCCAACAACATATACGATGTGAAAGATAGTGTGTGTATGTGTGTGCCGAGAGAGAGAGAGAGAGAGAGAGAGAGAGAGAGAGAAATGGCTTACATGTGTAGCTGCAAATACTTCTCTTACACACTAGTCGAGTAGGACCGAGTCCATAGTTCAACAAGACATATTTCATAGAAGAGACACGTCTAATATCAAACAAGAACTGTCTTGCAGGTGGGCTGAAGGATGGAGGGGTGGGCCTCACGAACATGCATGACGAAGACAATTGTACTGGTTGTAACCAGCGCCAAAGCATGTGCTCTCCTAGAGAGAAAGACATAAAAGCTATCCATGATGGCGAACGAGGAAGACGAGTAACCACGCCCAGAAGAGCATTTATTCACATGTGGAAGACATTGCCACTGGAACAATGTAAATAAAATACTTAGAAATTGTCAGACTGTTTATTAAAAAAGCACATGCAGACGTTACAGTATTGTGTTTGATGAATATCGAATATCGATCACTAAAATGTTTCGCGGAGGACACTGACATTTTTACTTATGTTCCTTGAGGCTATGGGACAATGGGGCGGAGGAATTGGTTTGGTAGCGAGAGAGAGAGAGAGAGAGATAGAGAGAGAGAGAGAGAGAGAGAGAGAGAGCTAAAGAAATATATAATACAATATAAAGAAGAATACAGAGATAAACTGAGAGATGCAGAGTGACGACGACACTGTTTTCCAAGGTTCTCAGAACTAAAGTGGATGCATCTTGGCGGAAGTGTATTTGTATATTTCAACTTTAGGAACAAGGATGCAAGCAAAAGGAATAAACTATATGTAACCATTTTAACTAAGATGGAGTTAACTGGTATAAACTATATGTTACCGTTGTAAACTAAGATGGAGTTAACTGGTATAAACTATATGTTACCGTTGTGAACTAGGAGTTAACTGGCATAAAATGTGTTGGGAATAAACTATACTTTAACGTGTTGTGAGATAATTGGAATAAACAAAATGTTACTGTTTCAAACATTATTTACATAATTTGCAGATTCATTACTGGCATTGTATCTGACAGATATAGTTAATAATCTTTCACAAAAGAGAATGACATTTATAGGTTACCTTCTCTTATGACACTGACATCTACAAAACCCAACTACAAATGTGGCGACCTATGCCTCATCGTGTGCCCTTTTCTTTCAGGCGTGTTGACATAAGAAATTCATGCCACTTGTTCAACAGTTTCACATTTCTCTACTGCCGAGTAGTTTAAATGCCAAATATATTTAAATCTCGCTTCTCCTCATTCGTACACAGTCACAAAAAGTATCTTCAATTTGTGTGGAAGTGCGGATAAAACTGGATTGCCTGTGCGTGGTGGCAGTCGCCTTCATGTATATTTGTAAAGGCTTCTAAATTTGTACATCGGGTTATAGGGAATGGTAGTTTCATAGCAGAGACTGCCGTCAGGGATAAACTGTTATGTTTCAATGTTCTAGATCTCAGATTTTCTTTTCTTCTTCTTCGTCGTCGTTTACCCTCAAATAATGGCATCTATTTCCCGCATAAACGTTGGCGGTCCAGAGTTTTCTCGTCGCCACACAATTTACCCTACAATTGAATTGTGGAAGACATGTCATTCTACTCCTCTCACGGAGCCGGCAGACCTGGAGCAAATGCTATCACCTGTGTTTGTTCTTCGAAAATGGGCACATTCAGTGTGCCTAATTTTTGTATTTATTGAACAGATGATTTGTCAGTCTGCAATAGCCTGTTGGCAGTCTGAATATTGTCACTTGATCTCACAGTGGCCTGTTGGCAGTCTGAATATTGTCACTTGATCTCACAGTGGCCTGTTCGCAGTCTGAATATTGTCACTTGATCTCACAGTGGCCTGTTGGCAGTCTGAATATTGTCACTTGATCTCACAGTGGCCTGTTCGCAGTCTGAATATTGTCACTTGTTCTCACAGTGGCAAGAAGTAGTATGCTTCTGCTCATTCAAATTCTTGGTGTTCTTTGTACTTTTTTTCTTTGAAATTAATCTGTATAGTATCTTAATTTATTCATGAATATCCTTCAGGTTTTTTTTCCCTCTCTCTTGGGCTAGTATCTCTGCCGTTTATTTCCATGTATCTTACAGTGGACAGGAATCCACTGAACTTTTGCTTTGATGTACCTAGTATTTAAGCTGACTAGTTGTCTTTGTGGTTTCTGGGAATCATTATGACGAATAGGGAATCTGTAAATAAAATTATCTTGTTTATGGCATAGTCCTTGTTTTCCATGATGGCTTTTTGCAACTGTTTTTATTGTCTTTATCTCATCTTTAAAGATTTACGTTGCCACTAACATTAGGATTTTATGCCAATTTTGTAATTGTGTAAACCCCTCTCCCTCAAGCTCATCATAGTACTCAACGTAGATCCATTTGTGTATATGAAGATCCATTCTACGGCTGGATATGTTTTTAAATATATTCCAAGGTTATATACCTCTTCCCTATATAATTTTTAACGCCTTCTTTCGTCCCTACTGGTATGTTATCTATCAGTTCTGGGAATTATGTTGTCCTCCATCGGAGTTTTGCCACTTGTCATTAGGTCCACTGCCTTTCTTCCATGGAAGCAGTCTGCTGCTTGTCATCAGAGGCTCTGTCTTTATCTGTGCAAGGTCTGGTATGGACAGCCTAAGTTCTTTTGAATGTTGTGCTACTGGTGTCTCAGTGATTTAGAAGCCATTTGAATGTGTCTACCTGTTGTTGTAATCCCTTCTGTCAGTAATAGATTATAGCTTTAGTATTTCCCTTATATCTGTTATTGGCGTTGATTTCATAGCGCCTGTAACAATTCTTACTAAATGGTCTTGATTATTTTGCAGTTTTTTTGTTTTTCAAGGTTTAATTTTGAAGCTGTTACCAAGACTGGGATTGCGTATTCGAAAGCTAGTCTAACATTTTTTGTGCACATCAGCTTCAGTATTTGATTGTCAACATCGCGTGTAATTACGGCTAATTTATTCAAGTCATGTTAGTCTTCTGTCCCGCGCTATGCATAGATTTTGTTGCTCGAAGCTGCTCATTCCAAGTTGAGTTAGCTGTTGACATATCTTTAGTAGCAGGTTACAGTGGCTCTTCTTACACCATTGGGCCTAGTGTGACCAGTTGTAATTAACTAGTAGAAGCTATATTTTTAACTTTTAGAACAATAGTAGAAGTGAATAGTAGAAACTATATTTTAAAGCATAGAGCAATTATGGAAATAAATAAGTAGAAACTATATTTTAACATTTAGATTAATGGCGGAAGTAAATAGTAGAAACTATAATTTAACATTTAGAACAGTGGTGGAAGTAAATAGTAGAAACTATAATTTAACATTTAGAACAATGGTGGAAGTAAATAGTAGAAACTATAATTTAACATTTAGAACAATGGTGGAAGTAAATAGTAGAAACTATAATTTAACATTTAGAACAGTGGTGGAAGTAAATAGTAGAAACTATAATTTAACATTTAGAACAATGGTGGAAGTAAATAGTAGAAACTATAATTTAACATTTAGAACAATGGTGGAAGTAAATAGTAGAAACTATAATTTAACATTTAGAACAGTGGTGGAAGTAAATAGTAGAAACTATAATTTAACATTTAGAACAGTGGTGGAAGTAAATAGTAGAAACTATAATTTAACATTTAGAACAATGGTGGAAGTAAATAGTAGAAACTATAATTTAACATTTAGAACAGTGGTGGAAGTAAATAGTAGAAACTATAATTTAACATTTAGAACAATGGTGGAAGTAAATAGTAGAAACTATATTTTAAAGCTTAGAGCAATTATGGAAGTAACTAGTATACATTATTTTTAATAATAATAGTAATAATAATAAAAGTTGACCATCGCAAGCAGTAATGGCAACAGCATCAGACTTGAGCTGCGAAATGTGTTGTCTTATGGTTGTCAAAAAAACCAAGCCTGGAACGACATACCCTGCCACATTTGGGGAACGCGTGTGGGGAAGCCACCTGTGGTGTTGTTCAGCGTTTTGTATTTTTCGGGCAGTTCGCTTTCGCTGTGCCTCTGCGAAAACTTGTATCTCTTCGATCTGAGTACCAAAGGCGATACTGAATAATGGTTTTATTATTCCAATGCTTAGAACAATGGTGGAAGTAAATTGTAGAAACTATATTTTAACATTAGACTAAGATGGAAATGATCTGGAGAATGTATACCTCAACGTTAGGATGAAGGTGGCATTTACTGGCAGAAACTATATTTTAACGCTAGATCGAAGGTTCCAACATCATGGGAGAAATTATATATTATTATATAGTATATGATCAATGGCATTACATTAATTCCTGCTAATTGTTTACGTCGCCATAAAATGGTGCACAGAATAATAGTGTAGTTGTTATGCATTTCCTGCTGCAGGTGTCTCGTGAGCCGAACTATAAAAACGGCCTAAAATGGCAACAGATGGAAAGCGTTCGTTGTATCCCTATACTCCAAGGGAACCAGAGCAGTTAAGTTTGGACACTGTTCCATTCAGATAAATGGCATGGATTTTTTAATTATTTTCTGCTCTTAAGTAACACCCATTTTCCGTCATCAGCTTGGCGGTCCATCATCAACTTGGTGGTCCCGTAATCAAATTGGTGGTCCCGTAATCAATTTGGTGGTCCCGTCATCAATTTGGTGGTCCCGTCATCAACTTGGTGGTCCCGTCATCAGCTTGGCGGTCCCGTCATCAACTTGGTGGTCCCGTCATCAACTTGGCAGTCTATCATCAACTTGGCAGTCTATCATCAACTTGGCAGTCTATCATCAACTTGGCAGTCTATCATCAACTTGGCAGTCTATCATCAACTTGGCGGTCCCGTCATCAACATGGCGGTCGGTCTCAGGTTTCGCTCATCACCGTACAGTCTTACCATTCTGTTTGGCAGAACTCCTCGAAAGCCGCGTCACCTTTCTCATGTATGATGTTTGGTTTGAGCGTGAGTTACGTTCTGCCGTATGTTGCGGTTTTACTGCGAGATACGTGCCTTTCTACCCGACACATACGCTTTCGGCAAATCTTTCTGGAGTGTCCATTCAAGCTAGACTTTGGCTGTCCCCGACCTACCTGCAAGCAGCAGGTGGATTGCTGTCGAGCTATATTTCTCGTGATTGAAAGTACTGCATTTCCTGTCGCAGACGAGCGCACATATGGTACTGCTGTTGTGCTCTTTTGTGCGTCTGAAAAGGGTGTTTTGTGGCGAGTTGTAGCTTTCATTCCCATCCCAAGCGTGCTGGTGAAGGCGGTCCGTGGTATACCATGCGGTTTGTACTATGCTTGGCTTCAGCTGAATGTCGCTCAATACAACGGGGATCACGTCTGTCTGTCATCTCGTTAGCCAGACTGTCATTAAAACAGCCCGTTACCAGGGAAACTACGAGGCAGTAAGGCGGATCTCGCCAGTATATTTAACCTGGACCTGACAAACATGTCTGATATTAATTCACGTGTATGAACAAATAAATACAAAACTTACATCGTATCGGGAACGTGAAGCGACCTCGGGAGGTGGAGAATCCTTGCCTTTCCTGGACCCAGACGGTGACGTCAAACTCTGCAACCACAAAGAGGAAGCGAAGTTGAGGTCGGAGGCAGTTTTTCAAGCATTCAAAGTGAAGTAGCTAGATTACCTCTTGAAGTGACTGTTAAAAGCTTACAAGTGTCTATCTGCCTTCTTAGTTTATTGATTATTAAGGTTTTATTACTTGTCATCGCTTTATTGTTCTATAAAAGAGGACTCGAGGTTAAACTGTTTTCGCGTGATTCTTGTTCTGAATAATACTGACACAATTATCATTGTTTCTTGGGGGTACATACTTGACATTATTAAATGGTTTATAGTATCACTTCATGATATATTTCTGACAGATGATATTAAAGATTGGAAGAATTGCTTAACCGGCTAGGATACATGGCTCTAATTCATGAGATATGTGTTCGAGGTCAGGTCATAGTGCAATTTGCTGGATTTTCATGCTTAATAAAATTGACAAGACTTGTAAATATCCCGTATTTAACTTATTCTTCGCATTAATATGTACGTACATTTGTGTTAATTCATTCTTCGCATTAATATGTACATAGATTTTTGACACACTTCATATAGTTGTAGACCACTGGTATTTCCCGGCAAAAGTACGGGGTGCAACTACTGTTTCCTACACGCTCCAGTCCATCTAGCCGAAAAAGGGAAATACCTTGCTTACTGTAGAGAAGGAAAGGCAACAAAGGGAACTGCTAATCCTACCTCTTAAGTAAGCTGTGGTCTAGTACAATGAAGACTCTAAGAACTTGATGCCAGACAGAATTGTCCGAAATGGGAATATTTTCACCTTTGAAGACCCCATGTTCACCTTTAACAGCACGCTCAGGATGTAAGGAAAGCTACTGCAACTCGTCACTTAACGTCTTTTTCAGAGCGCACGAATAAGCAAACTTACTCATTCTGAGCATTCAACTACAACAACAACAATAGTAGTAACAACAACAACCTTTACCATTGTATATTTCGCACAGACTGACTACAAAATAGATGGGACTGCTGGCAGAAATGCTACGTTACAGAGATTAGTTATGGCACAGTTGTTAGCAGTTAGATATTGTTGTCGCGTTTTTCACTTTCGTTCAACAACAGATGGAGTCGCGTTGGTTTAATGTGGGCGTGTTCACCATCTTGATATCTCAGCCGGCTTAGGATTGAGCCTGGTAAGTGTTCAACTATTTTCTTATTATTATAGTGCACCCGCAAAACATCCATTAAAAAAAAATTTGTTAAATCAAATACAAAATTAAATGTTAGTTTTCAATTCGGTGGGAGAAAAAACAACTAGCACGCTACTTATTGGACTCCGGCAGGAACTAGTTTTGTTCAGTGGGGGGTGGGGGGGGGGGAAGAGGGGGAGGTGTTACAATTCTTGTCTGGACGTGTAGCTTCTATGTTGGAAGAGCTGACTGACAAATGATACGTCCATAATTATCTCCAAGTATAGAGAGAGAGAGAGAGAGAGAGAGAGAGAGAGAGAGGGAGAGAGAGAGAGAGAGGGAGAAAGAGAGAGAGAGAGGGAGAGAGAGAGGGAGAAAGAGAGAGAGAGAGGGAGAAAGAGAGAGAGAGAAAGAGAGAGAGAGAGGCAGACTGAGACACGCTTGTGGAAGGGAGAACGAGTAGCCCAGGGCATGAAGACAACGTGTACTTGTTGGAAACGTGTTCTTTGGGAGTGAAAATGTTCTTCTTGATCAATTGATTGTGTGTGTGTGTGAGAGAGAGAGAGAGAGAGAGAGAGAGAGATAAAAGAAGACGGAGAAAAGATGACAAGGCTCTCTCTCCCTCTGTGTTTGTACGCCGACTCCATTGCACTAAGTGGCGTCCATATAACGCGCTCCGCCGTTCATTGCAGAAAGTGGCGATTGTAAGGCACAAACTCCGTCGCTCCCGGGCGGCTCAGAAATTGGCTGACTCGTCAGGTACCCATTTACAGCTTTGTTGACTGTGAGACACGGGCACACCATGAAAAATCCCAAAACATGCCCGGTCTGTCAAACTGAGTGTGCCTAGATATGAACCAGATTCGCCGGGTTTGTTAACCAAGCTCTCAACCCATTGACCACACTTTTATAGCAGATAACGCCAAATATCAAAGATTGCACATAGGCCGAAGGCACACACCTGGACGGGGTAGAAGGCACTGGCATGGCATAGCGTACCTCGCTATTTACACAGCTCACAAATCTGCCGAGTGTTGAGTAGCCAGCAGGGTTATTTACAAAGTTCTAGAAATAACACAAATGCGATACAGGAATCAGAAGAGAAAATAACCTTGTCCGCGACAAAGTAGTAGGAATCAACTTTTCCAAGAAACAGTAGAGGAAATTAACTTGTCCAAGAAACAGTAGCGGAAATGACAAGCTTATCCAAGAAACAGTACAGAAAATAAACTTGTCCAAGAAACAGTAGTGAAAATAACAAGCTTACTCAAGAAACAAGAAGAAATAACAAGCTTACTCGAGAAACAGTAGTGGAAATAACAAGCTTGTCCAAGAAACAGTAATGGAAATAACAAGCTTACCCAAGAAACAATAAGAAATAACAAGCTTACTCAAGAAACAAGAAGAAATAACAAGCTTACTGGAGAAACAGTAGTGGAAATAACAAGCTTGTCCAAGAAACAGTAATGGAAATAACAAGCTTACCCAAGAAACAATAAGAAATAACAAGCTTACTCAAGAAACAAGAAGAAATAACAAGCTTACTCAAGAAACAGTAGTGGAAATAGCAAGCTTACTCAAAAAACAGTAGTGGAAATAGCAAGCTTACTCAAGAAACAGTAGTGGAAATAGCAAGCTTACTCAAGAAATAAGAAGAAATAACAAGCTTACTCAAGAAACAAGAAGAAATAACAAGCTTACTCAAGAAACAAGAAGAAATAACAAGCTTACTCAAGAAACAGTACTGGAAATAGCAAGCTTACTCAAAAAACAGTAGTGGAAATAGCAAGCTTACTCAAGAAACAGTAGTGGAAATAACAAGCTTACTCAAGAAACAGTAGTGGAAATAGCAAGCTTACTCAAGAAACAGTAGTGGAAATAGCAAGCTTACTAAAAAAACAGTAGTGGAAATAGCAAGCTTACTCAAGAAACAGTAGTGGAAATAACAAGCTTACTCAAGAAACAGTAGTGGAAATAGCAAGCTTACTCAAAAAACAGTAGTGGAAATAGCAAGCTTACTCAAGAAACAGTAGTGGAAATAACAAGCTTACTCAAGAAACAAGAAGAAATGACAAGCTTACTCAAGAAGAAATAAGCTTACTTAAGAAACAAGAATAATTAGCAAGCTTACTCAAGAAACAGAAGTGGAAATAGCAAGCTTACTCAAGAAACAAGAAGAATTAGCAAGCTTACTCAAGAAACAGAAGTGGAAATAACAAGCTTACTCAATAAACAGAAGTGGAAATAGCAAGCTTACTCAAGAAACAGAAGTGGAAATAACAAGCTTTCTCAAAAAAACAGAAGACCAATGGATATTACAAAAACTGAAGACGTGTAAGGCTGTTTCTCGAAAGATAATTAAAGCAGGTTTTAAGACCAAAAGTAATGACAGTTCTCATAATATATTGTTTTCTAAAGGTTTGCCTTATAGTATTCTACTGGCTAAGGCACGCCCCATTCAACATCATACCGATCTTTTATGTTATATTAGAACATACTGGCGTGGAGAAGTGGACAAACGGAGAAAAATCCCCGACGTGCCCTGTCAAAATGGACACGAAGTGATTTTGAATCGCGTACGTTGGGTCTGCAAATCAAGCTTGTGCTCGATTGAACCCCCACATTACGAGTTTCTCCATTACAAGATTAACATAATTTCCGATTCTTTCATTGTTTCAGCCTTTTATTAATTATTAAATGTTGATACCTCTTTATGAAGGCGCTCTATGTGTGTTTGTGTGCAAATACGCATGTGTACAGGGGCAGAGAGAGGAGACAAAGAAATGTTTGGGAGATTAATAGCTAATAAATGATTTAATGGCAGACGTAAAAGACAATTATACCCAAAACAATTTTCAACTTTTGATTCGCCCTTCTGTCCAATTTCCGCTGCATTATCTTGCTGGTTTTATCTCCAGGGTCTAAGCGTGTCTTACCACTTGAGTGGGCCAGATTTGCAACACTTCAGTTACGAAGCACACGATAGAATAGACGACAACAAATTAGCAGCTGTCTGTACATTATCTGCTCGAATACAGCGAACTGTCACCTGCATCGAGTGTCTGCAAGGCCGCAATCTAAATTCTAACCCGTGTACAGGGGCTGCAAAACAAGACCTGTCTCGTCGCCACCGATGGCATGGACAGGTACGGGCGTTATCACACCTTTGCAGGTCTTGTTCTGTAATGTCACCACAGCAGGGCAATTCTCCAAGTCCTTGGACTTTGTTTTAGCACCTGAACCTTGCCTGTATCAGAAGCATTCCCCAATGCTCGACCCATGGTTTGTATACTTCCTCACACTACACATCTACTCGGACTGGCTGTTCGGTTCATATCCCCCCCCCCCCTCCACAATCAATGTACATCTCTGCTACTGCTTTCATTGGGAGGGGGTGGAGGTGCTCCTTCGCAACCTTGTAGACAACGAAACACAAAGCTGGTAGTCAGGCAATTGTATTAAGAGACGGATGGGTATTTTCTTTGAGAGTTTTCTCTTTGTCCCTCTCCTTTCCTTGTCTGAGATTCGGTAATGTTAACCCTGAAGACATCACGGTTCCTGGCATGTTTGCTTAAGACTTAAGTGCATCACACTCAGACTTCGACGGGGTTCCGTCATACCCTCAGCAGGAACCCCGTGTTATGTCTACAATAAACTATAAAGCAACAACTCCCATTACCTAAGGTTTATGATATTAGCATAGTAGCAGAATAGCCCAGCATGAGATCGAAGGATGGTGCTTGTATCTATTTATTAGAATAATCAGCGATAGCACTCCAGTCCAAATAAACACTATTCAACTGATCGGTAGTACTGTTTGCGCAACCAGAGAGCACGCCGGGTCAGGCTGGAATCCTACATTGGAGCACACGTACAACAAATGCCTCTTTAAGTTTAGGTACACAATACAGTATATCATACGAGCCACTCCACCATGTAATAAAACTGTTCAGGAAGCTTTTCAAAGTATTAAGAGGGTTGTAATCCACATAATCCTGTCTCACGTTTGCGTTGAATCCACCACTGCTGGATTAGTCGACAAAGCCTAATAAGCTTTTGTAAGCGCTGAAAATTACTGCTTCGTCGGGGTGATATCAAGATAGCGGTGTCCGATTGCACATGCTAATTCGCTTTTATTAACGTGTCAAATCAAATTTCAATTAGAATGTTCTACATTCTTTTTTATCTTCATCACTTTTCTTTTCTTTATCCCCAACCAGACTTTCTTCTCATGATACCACACGTGTATGATGAGTTTCGACAGCAGATATTTTTTCTTCAGTTTGACTACAAAGTGAGAATACCGTGAAATCTGCACATATATTTGTATACGTCTGTAGTTCCAGGTAAAACCGTTACATGTATTTATATATATGTATTTATATATACACGCACACTGCTACATGTAAAAGCATTGCGTGTGTGTGGGTTTAAATAAATATATATATATATATATATATATATATATATATATATATATATATATATATACACACACATACTAACAACATATATATATATGTTAGTTAGTGACATAACTGCCTGGCTTACTTACATTTAAGATTTCCGATAGTGAACCATTTTTCTCATTGACAATAAAGAATTTTAACATTTTATTTAGTGATACATTTTCCCATTGACAATCACAATTTTAGTTAGTGATACATTTTTCTCACTGACAATCATAATTTTAGTTAGTTACATCTTTCTTACTAACAATCAAGATTTTATTTAGTGGCACATCATTTTTACTAACGATCAAGATTTCAGTTAGTGGCACATCTTACTCACTAACAATCAATGTTTCAGTTAGTGACATATCCTTACTAACAATCAAGATTTTAGCTAGTGACCTATTGTTCTCATTAACAATCAAAGTTTTTAGTTAGTTATATAATATCATTCATGTCTGTCCGGTCGCCTCATTTGTTGAAGCATATTCGGCTTTGGTAAAATAGACATTCGGAACATAATTCTTTGAGAAATTCCTTATAATGTCGATGTTTAAATGCATGCAATCAAATGTAGTTTACTATTCTTATTTCCACATTCATAATGAGGTTCATGCGCAGGGTATGACCACATACATTTTACTGATGTATCAAAAAGTGTATGATATATATATATATATTTGACAAGTTTTCAAAATGCGTATCTCCAATTAATTGATGCAAATAAACAGCTCCTTTGTGTTTTTCTGCCATAGCCAGTGCTCCTTCGTCTGTGGATATTCACGAAAGCACCTCTTAAATTCAAACACTTTTCCATTGCTTGCAAAACACTTCCCCTTCAGTTGTGTCTTTTAAGCTTAGGAGGCTGAGCATTTCTTATGTCACTTCGAATAAATAATTCAACGAATAAATACTTCAAGTTGAGATGTGTCTTAAATACCCAAACTTTAGTCAAACACTAAGGAATAGGCTTTGAATTGTATGATCTAATCCTGCAAAGTACCTACTATCTGAACACAAAAATATCAGCAATGCGATGACATGTTTTAACTTGGACGACATGTTTTAACTTGGACAACATAATGTTTTAACTTGGACAACATACTGTTTTAACTTGGACAACATACTGTTTTAACTTGGACAACATACTGTTTTAACTTGGACAACATACTGTTTTAACTTGGACAACATTCTGGACTACATTCTGCTACTTAAGATCTCGTCAGGGTTGGTAGCGGGAGATTGAGAACGAACGAAGCCACATACTGTTTGACAGCGAAAGGGACTTCTGTTTGAAGTTATTTTACTTGTATCGGGTAAAACGTCTTTTATAACCTCTTCCAAATACTTTTTCACAAATTCTCCATCCAAAAAATGGCTTCATTTTCTTTACAATTAATACTGTGACATAATAACTTGCTCGATAATGATAGATGATTGTTGCAACGATTAATAAAAGATCTGATGTGCCTTCAATTCGAATTTAAGCATAAACCGGCCTACTTTGTCTAGAAAATAGAAGAATTCCAAGTGATTTAATACAGTTTTGTAAGATAATCAACGGAAAGGATACATTTGGGCTATAACAAGTTTTTCAGAGTACAGCCGCCAACAAGAAGGCACAGCTACAGCCGCCAACAAGAACAAGAGGGCACAGCCACAAATTAACTAAAGAAAGGTCCAGATTAGATACTAGGAAATATTTTTTTCAAGTCAGAAAGTGATGAATGCTTGGAATGCATTTAAAAGGAAATAGTGTCAATAAATACATTCAAAAATAGATTGGATGCGTAATTATTTCTAGATCAAGTGAATGCAAAAGAAACTGGTTGTATGCAGACTCTGGAGTGTCTTATAAACCATTATCAAGACGTTAAGTTATAAAGTCAATTCTTAATTTTTCAAAATACTCGCCATGTTTAGTTTCACGATGTGTACTCCTTAAATACAGCAATAATCTCCCTGCAGATCAAACACGATATCTGCAGTTCTGGACAATGAAAAAGTAATATTTTCTCAATGCTCTTCGAATTGTCTGTCTTAGTCGACCTGTATTTCTACAGGGGCATATGCCCTTGTGCAGGTTCCATCTCTGATGTGAGCTGGATGTAACCAGGCGGAGAATTTCCTGCTTAGTGGGCTAGGCTCGAGCAGCTTATTACTCCCCAATGGAGGGTGGTTAACTGATGTGCGAGTCCATCTAAATAGATTCAAACACTAGAGCAAAGTAGACCCGCATCCTGTTAGGCGCCATCTATGCTGCTCTTAACAAACCACCTAACCATGACCGGTGTTATGCCATGTCATACAGTTAGTCATCTGCTACAACATGCTCTCTGTGGGGCAGTGGTGCTATTCTTGTCCTTTTCATACACATAGACCCCGGTAAACCAATCGGGAAGAATTGTCTTTTCACTTCCGAAACTGCGTTTTGTTTTTTAATGTTAGTAAATTCTCATGACTTAATGAAAATTAAGTCGCTAAATTATTATCAAGCAAACAAACACAATCATTTTAAAACAATGTGACTGGATATCAGTTTTCATTTGCCAGATTCTATTCACTTCTGGCAGATTGTTTATATAGTTATTGACAATTATTTACCACAAAAGTAAACAATTATATTTGATTGGATGTTCATAACGCAACGTGTTCAAAGAATGGAAGAAATGATTGCGAACATGACAGTTTTGCCGGTATTTCTGATTGGTAAAAATAATCTGCTATGCTTAGGCAACTAGTGAAATATTTCCCAAACATCTGGCGGGCCATGCCTAATCGAGATTATAGCTCGGAAGATATTTCTCTCACTGGCGACTAGGATTTTACCTTTTAACATAACGTTTATCGGCTACCTCTATTAATTTAGAAATATGGCACTGACGAGTGGTTCCCGTAAAGATTTCATAGAATATATGTGGAAGTACCAACGGTAGAAAGCAATCAGTCAGTTTACAACTATTCACCTTTACGACTCATTGTCAATTTACAAAGAAAAAGATTGTTTCTGCGGGTACATCTTGTCGTTCCGTTTACCAGGTAATCGCCCAGCTCTGATATCACTGTTTCCTGTTCTGTTATACGAAAGCAGTCTAAATTGTACATCACTAAAGCCCAATCCCGTGATACCGGTAGTTGTTTCCTAGCCTAATGTTTACTTTTCTTCGTTTTCATTGTTCATTTTGTGATTTTTTTTACCCGTTAAACAGCAAAAGTCAAACCACGAAGGTTCGTTAAGTGCAGATGTCAACCATACTCATCAAAGTGCAGGTAGCAATACTATTCATCAAAGTGCAGATGACAAGACTGCTCATCAAAGTGCAGATGACAAGACTGCTCATCAAAGTGCAGATGACAAGACTGCTCATCAAAGTGCAGATGACAAGACTGCTCATCAAAGTGCAGATGACAAGACTGCTCATCAAAGTACAGATGGAATTACTCATCAAAGTGTAGATGACAAGACTGCTCATCAAAGTGTAGATGACAACACTACTCATCAAAGTGCAGATGACAACACTATTCGTCAAAATGCAGATGACAACACTATTCGTCAAAATGCAGACAACAATACTACTACTCAGAGTGCAGATGGCAACACTACTCAGGGTGCAGATGGCAACACTACTCAGAGTGCAGATGGCAACACTACTCAGAGTGCAGATGGCAACACTACTCAGAGTGCAGATGGCAACACTACTCAGAGTGCAGATGGCAACATTACTCATCAAAGTGCAGATAGCAACCATACTCATCAAAGTGCAGATGGCAACATTACTCATCAAAGTTCAGATGGCAACATTACTCATCAAAGTACAGATGGCAACATTACTCATCAAAGTACAGATCACACTACTACTTATCAAAGTGCAGATGGCAACACTGCTCATCGAAGTGCAGATGAAATGACTCATCAAAGTGCAAATAACCCCAATTATCAAAGTGCAGATGGCAACACTACTCATCACTCATCAAAGTGCAGATAGCAACACTACTCTTCAAAATGCAGATGACAATTCTACTCCTCAGAGTGGAAATGGCAACACTACTCAGAGTGTAGATGGCAACACTATACATCAAAGTAAACATGGCAAACCCTGCTCATCAAAGTACATATGACAACACTAGTCATCAAAGTGCAGATGGAATGACTCATCAAAGTGCAAATAACACCAATCATCAAAGTGCAGATTGCAACACTACTCATCAAAGTACAGATAGTATTGACTCATCAAAGTGCAGATAGAATGACTCATCAAAGTGCAGATGGCTACACTACTCACCAAAGTACAAATGGCAACATTAATCATCAAAGTGCAGATGGCAACACTGTTCATCAAAGTGTAGATAGAATGACTCATCAAAGTGCAAATAACACCAATCATCAAAGTGCAGATGGCAACACTACTCATCAAAGTGTAGATAGAATGACTCATCAAAGTGCAAATAACATCAATCATCAAAGTGCAGATAGCAACACTACTCGAGTGCAGATAAAGAAAATGCGCATTTCATCAACTTTAATCCACCACCGACTGTTTTGGTGTACCCGTTATTGTCAGCATGAAGGAAAGAGAAGAATTAGTTATGACTCTAAAATGCAATCAATGTAATAATAACACTAGCATTTATTAGGAAGTAGGTTATGTACCTCTTCCTTCTGGATCGAGTCAACTTCCCATTCAGAGTACGATTGTACTAAATCACTTGTCGATCTATAGGTATATGCATTATCCCGTATTATATCGTCATCTGAGCCATCAAATGCGTCGCGTTGCCAAATTTATTAAGAGTTATGTACTATTGTCTCGGAGATTTACTTCCACGCCGTTGATTTATGCCAATTCTGATGCAGGAGCTGTCTTTAATTTTCTGGAAGTTGTCAGCAGAAGGGTTGTCAGTCAGAAACCATGATTCATATTATTTTCTTAAGTAATGCTAAAATGGTTTGTTGCTGATAGCAACGGTGGGAGCAGTTGGCTAGTCATGCCACGAGGAATAACAAGTCACTATGCTGTGGCGAGAGCATATTTTTTAATGTGTTTAGACAAATGTTAGAAATGCACGAAGTACATGCTGGATTACGAAGACTGGTATGACGTGTATCCTTCATAAATATTTGCTTTCTAATGTCACATTTTCACCCTGCTGCTCTATTTCATCGTTTCTCTGCATACACAAGGACATTTTCAATCTTTTAGACTTTTTTTTTTAAATGGCCGTAAATGATCAAAATGAACTAAACTTAAATAATGGAACTATATTATCAGAGTAGGAAATTGAGTAGATTACAATTGATATGGGATGGCTGAAGAAATGTAGTTGGTAGTTTCTAAAAGCGTCATTGGGTGCCAGCAACATCCAACTTTGTAATTACTGTTTCAGAAGGAAATGCGTCCTGTTTACAGTGAGAAGTGTTTGTCCCGTAAAGCGGTGCGCAATTGGGTTGATATATTTTCTAAAGCACGTTAAAAAATTGCTGGTGAATCACGACCTGGTCGTCTTGTTCAGATTGCAAAATAAGCCTCTGTGTGGCGGATGGGGGAGATGATTCGAACTGGCAGGCGAGTTAAGTGCAATATGGTGTTCGCATGGTTTCACCTACAGCATAATGCATGATCCCACCTTGAAATGAAACGTTCCGCGACTAACGAAGAGGTCGAACGTGAAATGGAAATGTGGCTGAGACAGACCAAAGACTTATGTGCTGCCGGTTGTGATGCTCTGATATAGAAATGGGATAAGTGTGCCAATGTTGGTGGAAATTATGTTGAAAAATAAGGGACAGTGTAAGTGCAATAATAAATCGTTTTTATGTTCGTATATAATTATTTTTTTTAAATAGCCATTTTTGACCAATTTACTGACTTGCCCTTGCATATACAGGAAGTTCCACTACCAATTCGCGTATTAACAGTACGGCTGGAAGTTCCGTCCATTTGATGCCAGACATTTCCTTTGATGCGATTGTACAATACCAACGCTTGAAAGACGCATTGCGGTTTTCAGAGAATTGCAAATTGAAGAAAGAAAATGTGCATCTTAGAATCTATGAAATACTGCATAGAAATGTAAGTTAAGTAGTCCATTTAGGCGACTAGGGCCCACCGAGCCAGCTGTCCCATGATCACGGGGAATGAAAAACTATGTAAGTTTAGATACTAAGATGGTATTTCTTGGTGAAGGAATATCCTAGTTGGATGTTGTTGATCGTAGCTGTTACTGATAGGTTCTTCATTCTTGACGATGTTTCTTTGACAGCAGATTGCATTGGCTCTTCTTTTATCGATAGGCATACTGACAAATGTGAACCTATGCACTTACTGGCTGTAGTGCAATGCAATACTTCCCAGTATGCTCACCATTATGAAGGCCACAGTTGTGATCTCCCCCCCCCCCCCCCCCCCCTTCGTTAGCCAGACCGCTGTAAAACTGTTTCCATGAGCGAGATCGATATCAGTATGTTTCATCTGACCAGGACGTTAGTATTGGTTCTTCCCAGTTACACAATGGATGCAGTCATATGCTGTCGGTGAATCTCACCAGGGATGTCGTAACGTAAACAATAAATTACATTCGTCGCACGCACTTAAACATCGTCAGTTTATGGAATTCATAAAAGAATTGTGTTCCGAGTGCGTATTTTATCAAAGCAAGATGGCCGAGTATTGGAACATGTTAAAAAAGGTGTTTTGTTTAGCTTTGGAAAATGCTTATAATCGGAGGGACCTCGCTGGCATTCACGTAATTTATCTGCTGGTAACTGAACTAAGCTATGCGCTGTAGGAGTGATTGACTGGGACTAGGGCTGGTCTTAATGTCAACAGTGGTGTAGTCACTGTCTTCTGTTACTAGCTCTGCAGTCCATGTGCATCTGTGTGGCAACTGTGTGGTATCTAACTGTCTGTTCATCTAACTGGCTGTTCATCTAACTGGCTGTTCATCTAACTGTTTGTTAATCTAACTGGCTGTTCATCTAACTGGCTGTTCATCTAACTGTCTGTTCATCTAACTGTTTGTTAATCTAACTGGCTGTTCATCTAACTGGCTGTTCATCTAACTGTTTGTTAATCTAACTGGCTGTTAATCTAACTGTTTGTTCATCTAACTGGCTGTTCATCTAACTGTTTGTTAATCTAACTGGCTGTTCATCTAACTGGCTGTTCATCTAACTGTCTGTTCATCTAACTGGCTGTTCATCTAACTGTTTGTTAATCTAACTGGCTGTTCATCTAACTGGCTGTTCATCTAACTGTCTGTTCATCTAACTGGCTGTTCATCTAACTGTTTGTTAATCTAACTGGCTGTTCATCTAACTGGCTGTTCATCTAACTGTTTGTTAATCTAACTGGCTGTTCATCTAACTGTCTGTTCATCTAACTGGCTGTTCATCTAACTGTTTCTTAATCTAACTGGCTGTTCATCTAACTGGCTGTTCATCTAACTGGCTGTTCATCTAACTGGCTGTTCATCTAACTGTCTGTTCATCTAACTGGCTGTTCATCTAACTGTCTGTTCATCTAACTGGCTGTTCATCTAACTGGCTGTTCATCTAACTCGATGTCGTCATATCCATTCATTTTTC
This sequence comes from Ariolimax columbianus, assembly GCA_036924085.1. NCBI lineage: Eukaryota > Metazoa > Mollusca > Gastropoda > Stylommatophora > Arionidae > Ariolimax > Ariolimax columbianus. The sequence goes on from JAVGWX010000008.1 coordinate 82,324,220, forward strand.
TCACAATTTGTGAACAAACTTTTTTTTTCTTTTCAAGTTAAACACACCCATCCCCTCCCCCTTCTTCCGTACATAGTTATCACCCACACCCATCTTGATAACGTACCAGTGTATGATAACACGTCACAAGTTGAAGCTTTCTTACTAATTCACTCGGGCATTATATGTTTAGAGAGTCATGCCGTCGTAAATCTTGACTGCATTGACAATATCCGATAATGACATGATATCACATGTCAAGAGGCAAACTATTTGTATCAGTGTAGATGATAAATAGGGAAAAAAGAATTGGGGGAGGGGAGGTGGTGGGGTATAATTTGTGAGAAAAATGTACGGATGTGACGAAGGTAAGATGAAAGATGAACAAGTGAAGAGGAATGGAGAAGAAGCAGTGTCACACAGGGGCACATGAACTGTAGAGCTATAAACAGATTACATTGACAGAACTATAAACAGATTACATTGACAGAACTATAAACAGATTACATTGACAGAACTATAAACAGATTACATTGACAGAACTATAAACAGATTACATTGACAGAACTACAGGTGACGTTAAGACCCACTCTAGGCCCAGTCAATCACTTATACCATCCTACAGCGCATCGCTTCGCGCAGTTACCAGGAGACAAATTATGTAATTACCAGTCAGTTCCCGCCCGACAAGAACGCCTGCCCGACCCTTTAAGCAACTGATATTCCAGAAAGTTTTTTGGACCGCATCCTCGTGGTGACACCAGTGTCAATGACATCGGTGCCCGGGTAGGGAACACAGTATATGGAGACTAACGCAGATCGCCGAAAAAGCTCATAAGCCATTGATTAATGGTTGGAGGGTCAGTGAGCTGGTACACTCGATGATTGTGTTTCTTGTTTATGCATACAAAACGAGACAACAAAAATTGCGGCATTTTTCGTGTTAGCACCTGTAGTTCTTAAGCCAGGGGAGGGTTGGTAAGCTAGCGAGATGTGCGCGGATAAAGTAGCTGACACTTTGTAATGGATTTCCTCATGTTGCAATTGCGACCTCCTTACGGGATAGGTCAGATGGCTGGCTTTTCATGACATAGGTAAAACAAAAAAGGCAACGTAGTGCCAATGCAGGCACTGCTGTCGGGGATGAAGTTTTGGAGGCTTCATTGTACTAAGCCACAGCTTGTTTATGAGGGAGGGGACGGCAGTTACTTTTTTTTCTGACTTTCCTTCCATAACGGTAAGTCGTGTGTCAATTTACAGCGTGATCGACTGGAGCGTCAGGGTCAGGCACAATATACTGATCAAGACAACTATCTGCTTTCTATTTAGCGTTCCCTGAATATAGGCTTTTTTCAAAGCAGTTTGGCTGATGAGATGTGGATCAACGTGATCCCCGTAGTAGTGAGTGACACGGAGGAGATGAAGCCAAGCATAGCACAACCGCCTGTGACACCGCGGTCCACCTTCATCAGCACGCTCGGGGTGTTAGGAAAGCTACTACAACCACCATTAACGACCTTTTCAGGAGAGCGCACAAAAGAGACAACTTACTCATTATGAGCATACAACAGGTGTAGCGTGACGATAATGAGGGTCTAGCTGCTACCTTTGACATGAAAAGCAAGCGTACTGCCGTAACCTCAATACTGAGTCCAACACGTTCCAGACGACCGGCTGTTTATTGGTACCTGATTCATTGTTACGAAAGAAACTGCAGCAGGGAAAGAAAATACTCACAATACCTAAAAATATAAGCTAAGACTCAGAACGATGAAGCCGCCGAAGACGGATGTGTCGGACCGAAAGGTGCAAATATCGCAGCCAAGCTGTAAACTAGCGACACAACGCATTCCGTTCTCCGGACTACATCCTGCTACTTGCGAAGACCTGTACAGGGCTTGGTAGCGGGAGATTGAGAACGAACGCAGAAGAAAAAGAAGAAGAAGAAGAAGACGAAGAAGAAGAAGAAGAACGATGAAGTTTCTAACATTTCATCTCCGACTTCAGGGTCTGCTTAGGACCAATTTTGTCTTCATAGGGGAAGGGCATCATCGAAACAGTGGACGTATCTCGTTCAATGTATAGTAGGACCACCTTTGTCTTTATATGAGATGACATAATTAAAACAGTGTACGCATCTTCCTCAGCGTGCGTACAGTAGGATCTTTGTCTTTATAGGAGAGGACATAATTAAAACAGTGTACGCATCCTCCTCAGCGTGCGTACAGTAGGACCTTTGTCTTTATAGGAGAGGACATAATTAAAACAGTGTACGCATCTTCCTCAGCGTGCTTACAGTAGGACCTTTGTCTTTTTAGAAGAGGACATAATTAAAACAGTGTACGCATTTTCCTAAGCGTGCGTACAGTAGGACCTTTGTCTTTATAGGAGAGGACATAATTAAAACAGTGTACGCATCCTCCTCAGCGTGCGTACAGTTGGACCTTTGTCTTTATAGGAGAGGACATAATTAAAACAGTGTACGCATCTTCCTCAGCGTGCGTACAGTTGGACCTTTGTCTTTATAGGAGAGGACATAATTAAAACAGTGTACGCATCTTCCTCAGCGTGCGTACAGTAGGACCTTTGTCTTTATAGGAGAGGACATACTAAAATCAAAAATGAGCAAGGAGCAATAATATAACAATGAAGATTATACTGACCTTTCTCCCCTGAGGTGTAGAGTCCCTGGACTTCCGTCCATTTCTGGGGGAGGAAAAAAAAGTATAGTCAATTGTGAGGCAGAAACAGAGACCTTAAACGGAGTAGTATAACCAACATGTCATTCCCTACCTGAGCGTAATATAACCAACATGTCATCCCCTATCATAACGTAATATAACCAACATGTCATCTCCTATTATACCGTAATATAACCAACATGTCATCTCCTATCATAATGTAATATAACCAACATTTCATCCCCTATCATAATGTAATTTAACCAACATGTCATCCCCTATCATACCGTAATATAACCAACATGTCATCCCCTATCATATTGTAATATAACCAACATGTCATCCCCTATCGTAACTAATATAACCAACATGTCATCTCCTTCCAAAGCGTAAAATTAAACAACATGGCATGGCAAAGTCGCACATATAACAAAAATAAAGCACTGTCCTTTGCTACATAAAACAAGACGTATGTCGTACACACAGACATACATGTTAAGAGGATTTGTGTCCACATATAAATGGTCATTTAATAAGTAAAAACATGTATCCTATAAGACAGGTCACACTTAATAAACAAGCACACACACATACACATACACACACATGTGCTAGCATGACACAGCAGTGGCGGTTGCAATATTAGTTGTATTTTGCAATTTAAGCATGTCGAAAACAAAACAAACATTTGACATGCTAGACATTAAGATGTACACATTTATTATGTGCATAAAAACATGCATTAACACATTATACACGAATAGACAATACACACACTATACACCCATGTAAATAATATATATACACACATTATGCACCCATAGAAACAACATACATTCTTCTTTTGTCGTCTCACTTTGTACCGGGTTGTAACCCAGTGTCGTGGTTTGTATTTGTCTTTCGCCTCTCTCGTGGCCCGAATAACATTTTTCCCTATGTTACCACGTATCTCGTTTACGTTGTCTATCCGCCTTTCCCTCGGTCTACCTCTCGCCCTTCTTCCTGATGTTCTCTTGTAGAAGTTTGCATGAACAATGTGGTCTGGTTGCATTCTGACAACGTTGCCAAACCAATTCATTCTCTGTTGCTAGATATTCTGTAGGCAAGGAATTGTTCCAACCTTCTCTCCAATATTCAAATTTGTGATTTTGTCTCGTCTGGTATTTTACATATTATTCACCCATACACACAATATACATTCATACACACATTATATATGCATTAGTAAGAGGTTTGGACAGTGGTCTTTAAACATGGTTTAAATATCTGATAACGAATATATTTTTTTTATATCAGAGGTGATATTAAAACATAGCCACCACATTGCGTGTAGTAGCCCAGTGATAGTTTAGTAGTACAATCACAGTTATTATTTTAGTAGTAGTATCCCAGTCATTGTTTTAGTAGTAGTATCCCAGTAATAGTTTTAGTAGTAGTATCCCAGTCATGGTTTTAGTAGTAGTATCCCAGTCACAGTTTAGTAGTATCACAGTGATAGTTTCAGGAGAAGTATCACAGTAATAGTTTTAGTAGTAGTAGCCCAGTGATGGTTTTAATAGTAGTAGCCCAGTGATAGTTTTAGTAGTAGTATCACAGTGATAGTATTAGTAGTAGTATTCTATCAGCTATAATAAAGCATACACACAGAATGAGTTAGCCGCAATTAGTAATGACGTGCAAGGACTTACACTGCGGGGCACCGCAAAAAAAAAGCAATGACGTGGAAGGACTTTAGCAGCGGGACGCCGCATTGACGTGACACGTGGAAGAACATTTGGTGCGGGATACCGCAACGAAGCAATTACGTGGAGGCAGTTAAGCAGCGAGACGCCATAATGACGTGGACAAAAATATACAGCGGGGCGCAGGAATGACGTAAAAACAGGTAAGCACAGGAAGGTTGCAAAGACGTGGAAGCGTGTTATTGTATGTAGGCAGACGCAGTAATGACGTTGAGGCAGGTCTGTAGGAGGAGGCAGTAATGACGTTAAGGCAGGTCCGTAGTAGATAGTAATGACGTTAAGGCAGGTCTGTAGGAGGTAAAATGAATTTAAAGGCAGGTCTTTAGGGGGTAGTAATGACGTTAAGGCACGTCTGTATGAGGCTGTAATGAACGTTAAAACAGGTGTGTAGAGGCGGTCATTATGACGTTTGAGCATATATATTGTGCGGGATGGGGTAGGGGGAGGGGGAGGAGGGGTTGGTTGGCAGACATTACAACATGCATGTAGAAGGAGGACGCAATAACGCTAACGCATGTATGCAGAGTAATGTCCCAATAAAGCAAGGGTACAGTACGATGCAAGCGATGGTTGTGAGATCACTTGACCAGATGGTGTGTGTCATTGCATTATCTGTGATGCTTTCATTGGGAGTGGTTCAGTTGAACACTTTTAAACCATTCGGATAGCTGGTTAATGCGTTTTAAGAGTTTACCTTCCATCGCCATATCTGTGTCCCTTTCAACTTCATACACTCGTTTTGGTTATATTAAGACATTGTACTAAGTCATAGTTTGTTCTGTGAATATCACCAGGATGACTGAACAACTTGAAGACTCTGTAGGGGACATATCTAGTGGGGTTGATAAATGAGCAGTTTTCGCATTGGTGGATACAATTTATACGTTCTGATCGGTGGTCATGGTTTTGTAAGAGAGACTATAAAACCGGGGGTTATAAAAATAAAGCAATAAAATGCTACTCAAAAAACATATTGCTTTCGTATGGCACTCACGCAGGGTCTAACCAGGCGAATGGAGGGCACTCGCAGGCAGTTATTCTTGCAATCAAACTGAATACAATCTTCATTAGTATCAATGTTTGAATAAACGTAAAGAAGGGGACGTCACTATACCGCCGTGGTCCAGGACGGAGCAGGAGGGAAGCAGATGGCGAAATTCCGATAACAATACTCCAGGAAATTTAATAATACGACCGCGCGCACCCACCCCACTTCATTTTATCACCGGCCTGTCCTCAGGTCCACGTGTGTTAAAGCCATGGCTAGGTGGCACTTCGAGTCTCCGCAGCGTTAAATGCGTATTTCTCAGACTCCCCTTTCTTGGACAGACCGCTAAATCAGATTTCATAGGGCACTCACGCAAACAATGGCGGTCTGTGGCCGGCCGTAAATCTTGGTCGGCGCCCTCCTAGTCCGACAAACCCTACAACTACAACAGAGTGGGTAGGTTGTAAATCTGCACAGTTTCCACTGGTCCTTGTACTCGCGTCTGGAACGCCGAGTTAGAGATACTTCTGTCCAAACTGTTAACATTAGTCTGGACTAATTCTTCTATCTTTACCTCGTTATGCCAACTTTCTTCCACTCAAGCTACTTCACCCGTTAGTGGAATCTGTTCTATTTGTGTTCTGTTCTACTGTCAAACAGGTTTGATGCTCTCTCTCTCACTCTATCTATCTCTCTCAGGCAACAGTCCAGTGAACGAAGACTAGCGTCAGGTTTATGTGAAACTTGTTGACCAAGACCACATCTCATTTCATGACCTCTAGTTGTGTTACAGCAACCTGACTCACGAGGTGGGGTCGACGTTGTGGTTATAATAGTGGTTACCCTACATAAAAGCCTCACGTTACACTACAGTCATAAGGATCCATGTCCACCTTCCTCGGTACAAGAAGGGCCCATGTAACCCGCTATCGGAGGCAATCCGTAAAGAGTGAAGATCTTAGTACAAGCCGTTTCCAACAGCGACAGTTTGTTATCAGCGACAGTCAAAGTCCAAGTAGCGTGATTTACATTTTAAAGGTAGTCCCGTAACTATCTTTACCTCTAGATATGAACGCTACGTGACCATGATATGTGCCAGGTCAGTTCTGTCGTGGTAGGCAAGAGCTCTAACAATCATCAAACTCGCAGATCTGCCCGATAACACTACGAGGCATAAAGATCTCATTCTTCTTCTTCTTCGTTCGTTCTCAATCTCCCACTACCAAACCCTGAAAGGGTAAGTAGCAGAATGTAGTCCAGAGAACGGAATGCGTTGTGTTGTAGTTTACAGCTTGGCTGCGGTATTTGCACCTTTCGGTCCAACACATCCGACTTCAGCAAGCATTTTTTTAGTACCGGGTTAGCATTCCCTCTTTGATCCCTTCTCCTTAGTCAGTCTACCCTTCTGCAGCCTGTTATCCAGGATCACCAAGTGGAGGTGTAGAAGGGTCTTGGCAGCTCTGGTTCGCTGGCCCTGACACTAGCAGTCAGCTATGGGTCGCTGACCACTGCAGCTCATGTGCTGCTCAGCATCTTGTCCCAGATCTCATTCAAATTAGATTCGCTGAAGGCTCAGACGGTGAATCTCCACTATCTCTTTCAGCCTCCATTCAATAATAAACGCAAGTTTCAAATGTGTCTTTAAGTGGACAAAAGCAAATGACAAAATCAGTTTAATGTGAACAAACAACGCGACGTCCATGTTACTTTCAAATCGTGGAGTTAGGTCTAGCACAGTTGCGCAATTAATAAATGATAATGTAAACATGCTTCTGGACTTAGACCTACACTGGAAAGTGAAATAGAAAAGACCGTGATTCGATTTACGGCGGTGGATCAACATACAACCTGAACGTTATTAGAGTTCGCCTTATTTATCTATTCCCCAAGGCGTGTGTGCGTTACACTGTGGTTTTTATTTTGCTCCTGTCGGCCCAGTGCATCCGACTTCAGCATGCATTTTATGTAAGGGTCTGCTTCCTCCTGCATTTTCTAAGGGTTTGCTTCTCCGGGGTAACGGCCGGTGCTGTGATGGGGATCGAACCCAGCACCTTCTGGTTGTGAGCCGTGCCACTTAACCACTAGGCCACGCCGTCCCCTACTGAACGTTATAAAAGTTTTACTGTATTCTCTATAATAGAAAAGACCGTGATTCGATTTACGGCGGTGGACCAACATACAACCTGAACGTTATAAGAGTTTTACTGTATTCTCTATAATAGAAAAGACCGTGATTCGTTTTACGGCGGTGGACCAACATACAACCTGAACGTTATAAGAGTTTTACTGTATTCTCTATAATAGAAAATAAGGGACAAGTGGAAGATGCAATAAGAATACACTCTCAAGCGTTGGGTGAGAAGGTATTGGATCGAGTATAAGATCAAGCGCAAAAAATTAAGAGGAGATGGGAGTGGACGCCGAATAAAGATATGGGGTGGTACAAAAAGCTGGCAGTGAAAACAAATAGCATCTTAAATGACATATGTATTGTGAAGTTTATTGATCATTAATTTCAAGAGACACAACACATGATGATGATATACGCCACGCCAGTTTCGGTACGCCATCAAACCATGACCGGATCACACGGTTCAGACTATCCCAATTTGTAATAAAATACAATTTTCAGTCGATTGGATAGTATAAACCTTGGAAATTAACAAAACTCGAAAGCTATGGTACAATGAAATAGTAATTTAACATAAATTAATTACAGCAATCTAAATATGATACCCAATGGTCTTGTAACAGTAATTATGAACGTAATACGGTGTGATCACGTGCAATATAAATCGTATCAAACCATTTAGATACAGCAAAGCATGAACACACAACATTTATAGGTCACTGCTTTTTGTATGATGATGTGATAATGTATCGAGTGGTTTAACTGTTGAAATAATGGACCATCATTAGTTTGTTTAACGACCTGTGATTGGACTGTCCGCGGAGGGAACATGAACAAGTTTACAACTGGGCTATTACACAGATAGACGAGTCGTATGCTTAACACGTTGGAAGATCTCGTTCGGATGTGATCACATGAATACAATTTGTGCGTGATGTGTGTTGTGGCCTCGTGAATGCTGTCTGTACGGGATGAGTGATGTGTGTGCTAAAGGTGACTACCATTTAAACTATATTTGTGACGCGACCGTGTGAATTCTATTTGTACTTTATGTTTGATGTAGCTTTGCGATTTTACAAACAATGTGTGTACTTCATTTTCATACTTGATTAGCCTAAATTGGAGCCATCATCATCATCATCAAGTACCTGCCGGTAGGCGTTAGCGATCATGGATCTTCACGTCCTCTTATCACGTGTGGTTTATCAGTTCCGCCGTTGATATTCTCATTCCTTCAAACTTCAATATTTTCTGTTTGCCTGCCTTTGTCCCTCTTTCCTGCTGTTCTGCCCGCTGTCACTGTGTACCAACCCGTCTCTTCTAATTAACTTAACGTTTTTGTACTGGTTTTAGAAGACTCATCAGAGTCTGTAGACAACCAGTTACATTTGCATTACCCTGCTTTTAAAGCTATGCGCATCCAATCTATTCTTCAATGCATTAACTGTCTCTGCCTCCACTAATACTGGAATGCATTCCAAGCATTCCCTACTCTCTGAGTAAAAAAATATTTCCTAATATCCAATCTGGACCTTTCCTTAGTTAATTTGTATCTGTGTCCTCTTGTTCTCGTTGGTGGTTGTATTTTGAAAAAAACTTTCTAATTTAACCTTACCTGTGATTATCTTATAAGCCTATATTAAGTCACCTCGAATTCTTCTCTTTTCTAGACACTGTAGTCCGGTTTTTCTGAGTCTTTCCTTGTAACTGTAATTCTGGAATCCCACTATGAGAAGTAATGACATGCCCGAAAAAAAGGATGACTGACGTCCTGATTGTTGCCATAAGATGTCTGTTGTGTCTGTCGCTCTACAAATACCACGTTATTAGCTTTCTTTGCAGTCCATGGAATTATCAACATTCTTCTGTTAAAAAATCATTTCTGCTATCTCCAATTATCCATTTGCTTGCCTGCTGATTGTCCATGGCTCGCTGTCGTATATCAGTACTGGTTCCATATAGTATTGTGTCATTCCCCTTTTACGAAATGAAAGCGCGGTGGGTGTTCGGATTGCCAAAGTTTCAAGGGTCCCTTAGTCTCAAGAGAAGTGAGATCAGTGCTTAGTATTATCGGAGATGGAAGGTAAACTGAGAGGTCCTGTGTACAAGACGAGCAGGTAAAAAAGTCGTTAGCCGCTGTCCAGATATAAATTGTAAAAGGTAACGCAATTGCTAACCAATTGTGGTCTGCTTAAGGGCCACAAAATGCGGACGTACCATCATGTTAAAACGCAATAGGTCAATCACATTTTTCTATACACTCGATTGCACGTATTTACAAACAGATCAATACACCTCTTATATATATATATATATATATATATATTGGTTGTTTGGTTTTTTTAATAGTGCAATTTAATGTATAGGAAGCTGATAAGTAAAGCATATTCCTAGCCCTTTCCCACACAAGAATGTGACATATTAACAAGCAAAGTAGACGTACCTGTTGATCTTGTCGAGTTTATCAATCTCCAACATAAGGTGAGCCTCCAGCTCGCCGGCTCGTAACGTCAAACCGCATACTGGACAGCATGGCGTATGTCCATCGTGAGATGCCCGTTTGCGTTGTTCTGATAAACAAACAAAATACTCCATGTAGCCCACGATAATTATTTCAATAATTTATAAATTATTCAATCAAGTAACTTGTTAAAGATATTACTACTTCTTGTTATGAAGACGTCGAATTGCCGGAGCAATGCTCGGTATTGCATCCAGGTTGCATATGCCACAAATAAATATTTTCAAATGCAGAGAGCATTTCATCAAAACCACATCTTAGAGTAATCTTACTAAATTAGCTTTAAAAACACAAAACGTTATATAAAGTACAACGTGGTTTATTCTAGTTTTACAAGGTTTAAAGATCGATACAGCCCAGTAGTAACAAGAGGAAGGTAACATGCTTTCAGCGTTCCCAATACAAAAATCTGCATGTGGACTATAACAATACCCTCTTCAAAAACTCTTAAAGTTCTGGGGATATTCGAGACCACTCTACATCTCTCTTGCCTGCTATTCAAAATCGATTATTCACATAAAAGTGATGCTTCTCTGTCCGACCACTTCATTCGCATACTTTGGAAACGTCCTTCATAGACACATATGACGCGTCATTATTTTCAAATCTGTCACTTGACCCCATGAAGGCCCGATGAGGCCGATTTACTGATAAAATCTTCGGCATTTACGAGATGTCATGGCGACATGAAACTGATATTGCTGTCGTTCAGATGTGAGAATTGTCAACTCAATCCCAGCAAAAACTGATAATGCTATAATTCAGAAATTAAAACTGTCTCAACTCAATCCCAGCAAAAACGTAAAATGCTGTCATTCAGAAATAAGAACTGTTTTAACTCAAGTAAAAACTGATAATGGTGTCATTCAGAAATAAGAACTGTCTTAACTCAAGTAAAAACTGATAATGGTGTCATTCAGAAATAAGAACTGTCTTAACTCAAGTAAAAACTGATAATGGTGTCATTCAGAAATTAGAACTGTCTTAACTCAATTCAAGTAAAAACTGATAATGAAAAAAGAAAAAGAACTGTCTCAAATCAGTCTCAGATTGCTGATACAGCAAGGCAAAAAGTGGCACGTGCGGTACCGGGAAAATGACCGCTGCAAAACTGCCCGACATACGAGGATCAGAGAAAGCAGATGTGGCCATTACCAGTGGCAACACTAGACAAGCTAGTGTCGACAGCCTCAGGATGACCGCTGCTTTTTTCGAAAAAATACAGGTACAGCGTACGAAGAAGAAACAGGCATGTTTGTTGTCAGGTAAAGTAAAGTAGCATTACTGCCGTAGGGGTGTGAGGTGTTAGCGATCTCACATTTCATAGGCTCGGCTATATGATGGCGGTAGCCATCTCCTCTCCCTCGCCGCTTTTACTTCCCGGACTGAACCGGTACACATTTAAGGCTGGGTCGACCTGGGAGCCATTGCGGTCTGAAAAAAACATTACCGCCTCAACTGGGGAATGAACCCAGGACCACTCAGATGCGAAGCCAGCGCGCTAACCACTGCGCTACGCGGCTCCACACTACGTAGTAGGTATTTGACAACTTCCTGTGACTTACTAGACCCGAGAGACGATACACATAATTTGGGTAGATTTTTTAATAGAATTATTGTCTAGGCAGCGTCCGGTAAGACTACTCTTTTCGCTATCTAATTGCCAAGGTATTTTTAACGTGCCCGACCTGAACACGGGAGTTCGATCTCACTACCCAGAGATCAGGGACATTTTTTACGAGAACCAGCAACGCCAGACACTCGAGATGGAGACCTCATATATATATATATATATATATATATATATATATATATATATATATATATATATATATATATAAAATATGATTGACTTTATGTAACCATTAAAAGCATGTGCAAGCTCCACAGGCAAATCGGTAAAGGCAGACGTACGCCAGATACTGCCGTTGGGGATGTTGTGTAGCTACGAAGTCTTCCCTTTTGTACCGTGTTGTGTTCAGTTGCCTCCTTCTCCGTTGGCCTTACCTAACTGTAACGTTAAGTGACTTAGATAATTGACCCGGTCAGTATTTGCCATCAAAGGCGAGTGTTTTAGACTGTCATTCACGTGCTTAAAAAATGATATACACGATATTGGTGCACAAACAAAATTAAAAGTGACGCTATATGAATATAAACACAACGACTGTTTTTAATGTATAAATAAAATATAGGAATTGCGCACACTGAATGAAAAACAATTTTAAATAGTCATGTATAAATAAAAAGTACAAAAACAATAATACCACTTTTTTTCTTAGGTTTTCGTCCTGACGTTGTATCGTATTTTACAGCGAGGATGGAATATCTGCGCCTTTCTGTCCAACACATCCAATTTCAATTATTTTATATTTTTTAAGTATCAGGTCTGACTTCACAATGCGATCCTTATCCATTGAGTACACTATACTAGTGCAGCCTGTTTTCAGGACTGCCACGTGGAGGCATAATAGGGTCTTGGTGGTCAATGTCTCGCTGACCCTGAAGCAAGCAGCCAGATATCAGTCGCCAGCTGATGCCAGCTCATGCACTGCTGCATCTTGACCCGATTTAATCCAAATGCGTTGTAAATAAATCTTCTTTTGTGAAATGATAGCCATATGAGTAGATTTTAACAATGTTCACACAGAGAGGAGAAAGTCATAAATCCTTGAGAGCGATATACTATTCACATAGAAAAAAAACTAGTATCATTGAAGATACTCAAGAATACGATCCAAAACAGAAATTGTCGGATCTCTGTTACAGTCGTATATTCAAATGTGAACCTGTAGGACATATAACGGAAGAAGGCGGCTGTCAAAAGAAACCAGAAAGAGAATAAGTATGAACAAAGATGGTATTCAGCAACATGCGACACATACTGACATCCAAACAGATAAATCATAAATTAAACAAGAGAATTGCCAGGTGTTATGTAGACTCGTAACTACTTTATTGCGCAGAAACATGGACACTGAATAACAAGTTGAAAAATAGTATTGAATCCCTCTAAACGTTGGTATAAAGAAGATTGTGCGTCGCATTTCTTAGAAAGAGAAGGAAACAAATCTGGGGGTATTTTTAAAGTTTTAAGTGAAAAAAGAATTAATGACCGAAATCAGGGTTAGACAGTAAAGTTGTTATGATCATATAACAAGACATACATCATTGTTGAAAACCATACTAGAGGATAGGATAGAAGACAGTCGTTCAAGATATGGACAACGTTATAAGTGGGTGGATAACATCACGAGACAGGCTGGAAAAAGCCTATGAGATTGCACCATTGCGACAAGAGAAGAGTACACCGGAGATCCATTGCGCCCACCTTCCATGAGAAGATTGCAGTTAAACTGAACTGAACTAGCTAGGTGGTGCGTTACCGTTTGGTGGGCACGCCCCTGTTAAACTATTATTCTATTTAAAAGACCGTTTGGCACTGTTTAAATAAAACTATCTAAAAGACTATAACTACCGTGCTTATTCTTACTGCTGCGGTCAACAGGCATGATTTATGGGGCCGAGGAATAAAGGTCGCTTATCTTGTCAACGAAGAGTAATCATGGTCAAGGGAAACATTGCTGGTCAAGGACACTTCACCTCTTGTCCTCGTACGGGCTCCTGGAAACAAGCTGTGCCACATCAATCTGGTCAACGAGGTGTGAATCGACACTGTAATCCCCATGGGTGAGTTTAATGGGGAATCCAGCATTACACTACAGCTAGGAGGACCACGGCTCCCCTTATCAATTACGTCTCGGCTGCATAGTAATGTCGTCAGAGAGTTAGCTTAGCTATGATCAAGTTCACTTGACACTTGCCCCTGCAGTTCCAGTGAGCAAGTTAGGTTTTCATTCGACTTCCGATAAATAAACAAATTATGCTTTGCCGAGGTTTTAAAATCCAGCTCCTCGTGTCAAGTACAAAAACTCCTAGCCATCTGTCCCCGTTTTTAAATAAAGCATAGGACTAAAATTTATTTTGCAATACATAGTATTTTTTTTTTCTCTTTTCGGGCGATCGCCTTATTTCTCTATTCCCCAAAAGCAGTGTGTGCTAAACTATGTTTTTATTTTGCGCCTGTCGGACTAGTGCATCCGACTTCGGCATACATTTTATGTAAGGGTCTCCTTCCTCCTTCATTTTCTAAGGGTTTTCTTTCCCGGGGTAACGGCCGGTGCTGTGATGGGGAGCGAACCAAGCACCTTCCAGTTGTGAGCCGTGTCACTTATCCACTAGCCCACGCAGTCCCGAATACATAGTATTTAATTTCCAAGTTCCTTTAATAACAACAAAATCTCAAATTAGGTTGGGATTCCAAATTAGGTTGGAACACCAGGGTTGCACATCACTATACCAGAGAATCAAACAGCACAAGGCCCGGCAGTGTGGTCAATCTTCTTGTAGTAAATGAAGTCACCAAACTAGCATGCCCATACGTGAACGTCAATGAACTCAACTTACAATTCCCAAGATACTGAGATGCATGCTTGGCAGACAGCAGAAAGAAAAGATGAACAAAAGAAAAGATGAATTGAACAAATAAAAAATAAAAATTTTTTAATACAGAAGAAAAATAATGAGAATAATATGACCGAAAGAAAGACGTGAAAGAAAAAAATACGAGGATGGGTGGGGTTGGGTTAAGAAACGAGATAACAGTAAACATGTGTTTAAATATAAGGTTTAAAAACACAAAAATTTGGAATGCATGTCAGGGCAAATAATTGCAATAAACAATTTACCAACATGAAACGACATTCTCAAAATTAGCGCGAAGGGGCAAAGAAATCTGATCCTATCAAAAGTGAAATGGAGAAAATAGATCACGCCAACCGTTTCTAAATAACAGGGAAAGCAATCGATGCAGATAATTACAAAATAGGACAAGTACTGGAAGCCAGGAAAGGTATACAACGAACCAGGCAGGTTGTTTTATTTCACAGTTCACTCGTCTGTGTCGCCCAATTTTATCTGAATAACTCACTTTGATTTTTCTGTAAGAAGTATCGTTTGATTAACGTCAGAACGTTATTTTTTTTTTTTTAAAGATTTTAGAATGTCGCTATCTGAAATATATGTACATAATGTCGCTACTTGTAGTGTATATAGAATGTCGCTAGCTGGGATATATATATATATATATATCAGACGTTATTTGAAGTCGTGTAAATAGAACGGTCGCTATATGGAATAGATGTTAAGAATGTCGCTATCAGAAAAGACCACTTTTGACTCAAACAACCGCTATTAGAAAAGACTACTTTGACTCAAACAGTCCCTATCAGAAATGACTATTTGACTCCAACAGTCCCTATCAGAAAAGACTACGTTGACTCAAACAGTCCCTATCAGAAATGACTATTTGACTCCAACAGTCGCTATCAGAAAAGACTACTTTGACTCAAAACAGTAGCGATCAGAAAAGACTACTTTGACTTAAAACAGTCGCTATAAGAAATGACAAGTTTGACTCAAATAGTCGCTTTTCTTCTACCACGTGTTGAAAACGTCGTTTCGTTTTGTGGGTGTGGCTTATCGCTTGTACAGGGATACCCAATCCCATTCACAACACTCCTACGTGAAACTTGACTTAGTCTGTTCTACCACCATGTAGAGTGTAGAAGTTCTTTCCTTTCTCTTGTGGCTTATAGTTTCTGCATGGTGAGGTAGCTAGCCTCATGCTAGTTCCTCCATACTCCTTCTTGCAACAAAACTGGTAGGTTTTGAGCACTAGAATCCTATACAAACAAACAAAGGCTGACCAAGTTGCCAAGAAAATGTGACGTTACAAGTGAAGTCCCCGGAGTCTTGCATTGGTAAGATGAAACGGCACATGAAATACAACACTAAGCACCGGAGAAACAGATCATATATTCCTGACACGAGGAGGAAGACAGAAGGTTACGTTTATGGTGTCATCAGAACCATAAGGCTTGCAGAATGGGAGTCAATATCGCCGAGATTAATAAGAACGTTTTTACTTTACAAGAAGAAAAATCACAAAGCATTGAGCCATCACTTGTTAAATGACAAAACAAAAATTGTGGAAGTAAATGGGGAGCAAACGGGGCATGGAACCGCCACTTGTTCTATGGGCAAACAAAAACTATAAAATTAAAGAGAGGATGATTAAACCACAACTTGCTCTATGGCACCCAAAAAAAAAGACTTCCACAGGAAGGTCAGTTAAAGCAAGGCACAAATACAACAGACGAAGCTGCTCAAATACAGACACGAATACTCAATTCAACTACAACTGAAGAACAGAATTGAAATACCTGGTAATCTCACAGACGAAACCAGAAACAGACACTGGTACAAGTTTGAAAAAATTAAGTCGGAACATGAAAAAATAAGTCGGAACATGAAGAAACAAGTCGCAACATGAAGAAACAAGTGTCAACATGAAGAAACAAGTCGCAACATGAAGAAACATGTCGCAACATGAAGAAACAAGTCGCAACATGAAAAAACAAGTCGGAACATGAAGAAACAAGTCGGAACATGAAGAAACAAGTCGGAACATGAAGAAACAAGTCGGAACATGAAGAAACAAGTCGGAACATGAAGAAACAAGTCGGAACATGAAGAAACATGTCGGAACATGAAGAAACAAGTCAGAACATAAAGAAACAAGTCGGAACATGAAGAAACAAGTCGGAACATGAAGAAACAAGTCGGAACATGAAGAAACAAGTCGGAACATGAAGAAACATGTCGGAACATGAAGAAACAAGTCAGAACATGAAGAAACAAGTCGGAACATGAAGAAACAAGTCGGAACATGAAGAAACAAGTCGGAACATGAAGAAACAAGTGGCAAGACGTGTGAAGAGGTTCTTTGAATGAGAAGTAAAGAGTGTAATGTATGGCTCACAGAAAACACATAGAAGCTCAAATAAGAAAAGAAGAACAAGAAACAAAAATAAGACTGTGTACTTTATACTTGTGACGACAGTGCATGAGCTGGCAGCAGTGAGCGACTCATAGATGGCTACTTGCATCAGGGCCAGGGGACCAGAGTTGACCAAGACCATATTCTGCCGATAAATGGCGGCCCTGGAAACAGGCTGCACTAGTATGTCTGGCTAAGAGAATATAGATCGCATTAAGAAGGCAAACCCGGTACCAAACACAGCCAACTGAAACTGGATGTATGGGGCCTAAGGGAGCAGGTATTGCAGCCTGGCTGTAAGCTGCGACACAACGTCCTTTTCAGGATGAACGTCGAAAAAGATACTCGAAGATAAACAAGAATTTATTTTTTATATCAGAAAGGATAATGGCTGAAGAGACCAAAAAGGTCGCAGAGACAAGGAGATCTAATTACACAATATCATATAACAAGCTGAAATATAACAAGAATTATATCGAGGAAAAAGCAAGATCACAAACCAGTGAAAGAAAAACAAGGAGAAATAATTTGGACTGAAGAGAAACAGTGACACAGGCGGGCGGAATATGTTAAAGAAATCCTAACAGATGTCCATCAATATTCCAAGCTACTGATATGAAACATTAAATAAACCTCTAAATGTAAAGATAAATCCACCAACAAAACAAGGGATGTTGGAACCACTCAAACTAGAAAAACAAAGATGGGGGACTGCAGCACTAGATGAAACAACAAAACAAGATTTTCAGCAGGAAGATCTTACACAAATCAAATTGCACAGATCAGAATTAATGTAGAACAATCAATGGAGTGGCAGACACTATATATCTTCTTCTTCGTACGCAGTCAGACAGTAACCATTATTTTTTCGAAAAAAAGCGGCGGTCATCCTGAGGCTGTCGACACTGCCATAGAGCTTGTCTTGCAGTTCCACTGGTGATGGCCACATCTGCTCTCTCTGATCCTCGTATGTCGGGCAGTTCTGCAGCAGATGTTCAGCAGTCATTTTACCGGTACCTCACGGGCATTCGTCGGTACCACCTATCTTCAATTTGTTGAATAGGTGGTATCTCAGTCTATTGTGGCCAGTGCGAAGTCTGAAGACAACGACCTGCTCTCTTCTGTTCAACTGGTAATAGGCATCGTTTTTGGTGTAACCAGTATGTTCGGTTTCCCATTTGGTCATGTATCTGGCTTTGATAAGCCGTTTTGACTCTTCGTACGTCATACTAGTATCTGTTTGTGGTAGTCTTGCACCTTCTTTTGCCAGTCTGTCTGCCTCCTCGTTGCCTTGAATGTTGCAGTGTGATGGGACCCACTGTACCACTACCCTTTTTGGTGCGGACTGCTGGCACAGTTTGCAGAGTGCTGCTCTTAAGTCATTAAGCTCAGTGTTTTTCTGGCTTTTTAGCGCTGTGACTACGGCGAGAGCATCTGTAAGCAGGACTATATGGCTTTCATTTTCTTTATGCGTCACCATTTCTTCCACTGCCGCCCTCAGTGCCTCTGCCTCCGCTCTGAAATTGCTTGTATACTTACCAGTAGCGAATGACAGTGTTATTTTTCTGAGACACTTTATATGAACTTTAGTGATTTTGTAAAGGCACTTCTTCCTTTTCCTTGTTCGTCTTCAGACCCCGACTTCAATGACACTAACGAATGCAGCAGTCAACCTGAAGCTCTATGCACTTCCGTTCAGCATCTCGTGGAAGGACACTGACTGTTGTCAAATGCTACTTCTGGGGACGGCGTGGCCTAGTGGTTAAGTGACACGGCTCACAACCAGAAGGTGCTGGGTTTGATCCCCATCACAGCACCGGCCGTTACCCCGGGGAAGCAAACCCTTAGAAAATGCAGGAGGAAGCAGACCCTTACATAAAAATACATGCTGAAGTCGGATGCACTGGGCCTACAGGCGCAAAATAAAAACCACAGTGCAACGCACACCGCCTTGGGGAATAGAGAAATAAGGCGAACGTAAATTTTTAAAAAATGTTAATGCTACTTCTTTTATCAGTATACGATGGGCGGGATTGCAACGTATGTTCTGCCGTCAAGGGGCTGTGCCTTAGGCACAAAGGTCCTCAGTGACAATCTTGAAATTAATGTATATATGGCATCTGTCTGTTGTGTCCTGTGCGTAGCCGAATAATCATCTGATCTCGCCTGGAGAGTTGATGGTAGGCACGGTTTTCTATGTGGCCAGGGTGGTCTTTTCCATTTTGCTCTGTATGTGGCCAGGGTGGTCTTTTCCATTTTGCTCTGTATGTGGCCAGGGTGGTCTTCTCCATTTTGCTCTGTATGTGGCCAGGGTGGTCTTCTCCATTTTGCTCTGTATGTGGCCAGGGTGGTCTTCTCCATTTTGCTCTGTATGTGGCCAGGGTGGTCTTCTCCATTTTGCTCTGCATGTGGCCAGGGTGGTCTTCTCCATTTTGCTCTGTATGTGGCCAGGGTGGTCTTCTCCATTTTGCTCTGTATGTGGCCAGGGTGGTCTTCTCCATTTTGCTCTGTATGTGACCAGGGTGGTCTTCTCCATTTTGCTCTGTATGTGGCCAGGGTGGTCTTCTCCATTTTGCTCTGTATGTGACTAGGGTGGTCTTCTCCATTTTGCTCTGTATGTGACCAGGGTGGTCTTCTCCATTTTGCTCTGTATGTGACTAGGGTGGTCTTCTCCATTTTGCTCTGTATGTGACCAGGGTGGTCTTCTCCATTTTGCTCTGTATGTGGCCAGGGTGGTCTTCTCCATTTTGCTCTGTATGTGGCCAGGGTGGTCTTCTCCATTTTGCTCTGTATGTGGCCAGGGTGGTCTTCTCCATTTTGCTCTGTATGTGGCCAGGGTGGTCTTCTCCATTTTGCTCTGTATGTGGCCAGAGTGGTCTTCTCCATTTTGCTCTGTATGTGGCCAGGGTGGACTTCTCCATTGTGCTGTGTATGTGGCCCTGATGGCCACTTTTGAATCATTATATGTGGTTGGCGTATCACTCTGCTGCAGTGTTCCTCCCTCTCTGGCGAATCTGTCCGTCTGCTCGTTGCCTGTAATCTTGCAGTGGACAGGTATCCGCTGAACTACCTTTTTTTTTAAACACTGGGACAGGCGTTTGAGCGAGTCTGCCAAAGCTCCGAGTTCATTTTTGTGCTGGTTGTTGAGAGACGTTAATACTGCAGGGCGTCTGTGAGAATGACCATTTGCTTTTATGCTTGTTCCTTGTGGTCTATAAGGGTTTCAGCTGCTTGCTTCAGGGTTCTGGACTCGGCCCTGAAGTTGCTACAACGTCTTCCAATGGCATATGCAAAGTGGAAAAGGCATTCGATAGTTTATAGACTGCACGGTGATTTGGAAAAATACTCAAAACACTAGGAATAGAAAAATAGAGATGCCGACCATCTACTACAATCTTTCTCATGGTTATAGACTGGCGTATACGACAAGCAAGGGGTTCGGGGTGTATGTGCGGTGTGGGGGGATAAGAAAATTAGAATACAATGAACATTTGATCGACACCTCGATTTTCCAGATAATATATGTGTGCTGTCAAAGAAGCATAAGCCATACAAGAAAAGAATAACAAACATCTGAAGCAGCAAATGTAAGATTGCAGATTTGAGTGAACAAATCAAAGGAAATGAGAATAAATAAACAAAAGTACCACATCAAGATGTAATGGTCATACAACTGAAGAAGCGCAACGTTTTATCTAGACGGAAAGTCACATTGGCAAAGATGAAGGAACAAAACATGACGGGAACAATTGGATTATACAAAGTCAACTATTATCGCACAATATGGAGCTCGGCGGTATTATCAAGGGCAAATAATAATAGGCTGTTTAATAAGTATGCCCTAGTCGTACAAGTCATGTTGTATGGCTCGGAAATCATAGCCAGTTCGGATACTGGGCAAGAGGTTAGCGCGAGGCAGGTGAGTGATTGTGTAACGACACTGGTTTACACTGACTAACCACACGAACTTCTCCCCTCTACCTCCTCTAAAGATCTATCCATGAGTTCTATTCACTTTTATTTACCATATATTCTGTGACTGTCCCCAAATGGCATGCTGTTGTTGCTAAGTTTTAGTAGCCCTCCTCACATCCTGAGGCATACTTAAGAAGACAGACTGAAGTCCTGATTGTAGTGCAATGAGAGGCTCCTCAGTAAGCTCTCTACTATGGGGATCACACTGTCGATCCCTACTATTTTCCCAAGGTGTGCCCTATCCAGCTCCAGTGTTTTCTCTTTATGTCACGTCCCACTGATATCTGATTAGATCTTTCATGTAGGTCTACGTTGGTGACCTTATCATACAATTTCAAACAATGTATTCTGCGCAGGAATCGGTTTATGAACGTTTGTACCTGCTATGTTAACAACTGTGTTATCCGTTAACAACTGTGTTATCAGTTAACAACTGTGTTATCCGTTAACAACTGTGTTATCCGTTAACAACTGTGTTATCCGTTAACAAACTGTGTTATCCGTTAACAACTGTGTTATCCTTCACGTTCATAAGATATATAGCAGTACCGATTTACATTCGAGCTGAAACTGTTTACCTTCGTGTCGGACTTGATGTCTTTGGAGTTCTTAAAACTGTCTAATGCAATTAAAACCGCGTTTCACTTGCTGTATTCTTAACCGGATATCCTTTTCTTTCCATCTTGTCTATGTTGCTGTCAAAGTAGATCAATGATTCCATCTCTCGGAGTGTGGTTTCTCCAAACATGGTGCGAATCTTATCAGTTGCGTTGTTTCTCTCTATGGATTCACAGCCCCAATGTATGTAACCATGTCTCAAGTTGTTTCTCTCTATGGATTCACAGCCCCAATGTATGTAACCATGCCTCAAGTTGCTTCACTTTATTTGGATTCCCAGCCCCAATTTATGTAACCATGTCTCAAGTTGTTTCTCTCTATGGATACCCAGCCGCAATTTATATAACCATGTCTCAATTTGTTTCTCTCTATGGATTCCCAGCCTCAATTTATGTAACCAATGCCTCAAGTTGTTTCAATTTATTTGAATTCCCAGCCTCAATTTATGTAACCCTGCCTCAAAGTTGCTGCGCTCTATGGATTCACAGCCCCAAATTGTGTAACCAATGCCTCAAGTTGCTTCAATTTATTTGTATTCCCAGCCTCAATGTATGTAACCATGCCTTAAGTAGTTTCACTTTATTGGATTCCCAGCCTCAAGTTGTTTCTAAGGATTTCCAGCCTCAATTTATGGAATCGTGCCTCACTCTATGGATTCCCAGCCTCAATTTATGTAACCATGCCTCAAGTTGCTTCACTTATTTTGCAGTTGATTTTGGTCATCGTGCTTCTGTGGTATTTCTTTGTCGATAAAAAATGCATGCAGGTAAAGACTCGTTTCCACACCGGAAAAGAATCAAAACGAAACCAACGTTACGATCACAATGTTTTCGTCAGGGAAAAAAGGTCAAACGAAAACACCCAACAAATCACATCAACAATTAGCATGGTCTCTACAACCGAATCTATTTTTTTTAAACACCGTCAATCCATACATTTCTCTGTTTGTTATGTGTGCATGATGCGTCAATTTGGTTTGCAATCTAATTTTGACAAAAATAGTCCCAATCTACAAAAAGCCAAACACTGAAGGAAAAACAGCAAACACGTCCATGGCTCCAAATCAAAGACACGACAAAAACAAACACAGTCTCAGTCCCCACCCGTAAAGTAAAACACTGTCCCAAACAACTTGGTATATGTTGTCATGGCCACAACAACATCAAACCAGAAACACTCCACATACGGATTAGCTGTTACTTCCACCAAAAATTCACCATCCACCTTTCAGATTACCTATGTTATTCCCAGTAAAACATGAACCATAATCTATCATATTAGCTCTGTTATTCCCAATAAAACCATAACAATATTCATAATAGCTCTGTTATTCCCACTAACTAAGACATCCAATATAGCCTGTCCGCTTAGATTTGTTATTCCCACTAAAACAAGAACCATAGACTGTCAGATTAGCTCTGTTACTCCCACTAAAACATCCAACTAGCCTATCAGATTTGTTCTGTTATTCCCACTAAAACATGAACCATAACCTGTCAGATTAACTGGTATTCCCACTAACACATCAACCATACACCTTGTTGGATTAGCTCTGTTATTCCCACTAAAACATTCACCCTGCCTCCTGTCACGTTAACTCTGCTTTTCCCACTAAAACATTCACTATACACTTTGTCACATTAGCTGTTATTTTCACTAAAATAACTATACACTTTGTCACATTATATGTTATTCCCACTAAAACATCCACTATACACTGTCACATTAGCTGTTATTCCAACTAAAACATCTACTATACACTTTGTCAATTTAGCTGTTATTCCCACTAAAACATCCACTATACATTTTATCTGATGTCAACGTTTTTTTTAAGCATTCCTGCTACGATGTTTATTCGATAATACCAGTTCTACTCCCGCTCTCAATAAATTATGAAGCTGCAATTAGCTGCGCCTATTTCTTTCTAATGTGTTACTCGTTTTTTGTTGAGGTAAAACGTAACTTAAATTCAATTGGGGGTTCTAGTATTGGCAACCATCTATCTTTGTTTCTATTTTATTTGCATATGCTTTGGTGTACTTGTTCTGCCATAGAACCACATTGTCACTTTGCGCTTGAATCTGACAGTAAAACTAATTTGATGGATACTTTCTTGTTCTTGCCCATTAATATCATTGCCTGTTCGAATGATTACACTGGAGCAATAATAGTTTATGCTATGAATTGTGAGGTCAGCTTTGTTTTTCTTAATAGACTACTCAGTCCTACAAACTACAGCAATACGGGAATCACCTACAAAATGATTAAGCAGCGTGTATAGTCTGATAACATTACCTGCAACACATGAAGTTTAAGCTGAGTGTTCTTAGTTGAGTTGGTTACTTCGCACAAGTAAAGAAAGGCCTTTAGCTCCTCCATGTTGTTTAAAAATAGTAAGCATTACCAAACGTCATGGTCGCGAGTAGTAGAGTACATCGTTGCTTTCAATAGAGCGAAAGATAGTTCAAAGCATTTTGAAATTCTGCAGAGAGTTTGGAATTCTAAAAAACATGACTTGTATGATTGGCATCAGTAAGAAATTTCTGAGAATACAAGCTGACAATCCTGACAGCAATCTACTATACTTGTTGGTTTCTATAGCGCGGTATAATATCATATGTAGATATTTCTTTCTGTGGAAATAATTGTATTTACAAAAAACGGCCCGAAAATAATAAAACAATATTTTTAATTAAAGTATAATATACACATTTATTTTTTGTCACTCTGACGACGTCAAATAATTTTTAAAAATAAAAGAAATCCAATACTTTTCTAGCTTGAAAATATTTTTTAAACGTTTCAGTAACTTTGCTTTCAAAAAAGCGATTTTGGCAAAAGTTTCTTTCTCTTTGTCAATATACGCCAGGCTTAACGTTGTTTGATCTTTCGTTGGATTTCTTGGTTGTATACTGTCGTATCCAGTCATCTTGGTCGCTTTGACAAGTACTTGTATTATTACCGTTTATTTGAAAAGTTAAATTGTTTTGTAAGTAACTAGTTTTGTCTTTAAATTTTGTTTTGAATTGGTGCCTTTGAAGTGGTCCGTAGAAAATCACAACTTTGAGAAACGTTGCTATAACCAACCAAGACTTAATCGCTTGGGAGCTCAAATTCGGCATTTTTCAAACACTAGCTCCGATACAACAACAGCGACTGATAGTCATTACCCGCTGATATTGTGATCAGGTCACCAGCTTTTGCCCTCAGCAATTTGTCGCTGCCAACATCAAAGACACATTCTCGGCGTCACCCGGATCGTGTGAAAATTGAGAGATAAAGAGTATATAAAACTCTGGATGCAATGGGCCGATGTGTCATCTGTATGTCAGCATACAAACGGGCAGTACGTTGATGAGTTTGTTGCTGGGAACGAGCGAATACCCGTGGGACGCTCCAAGTGATGGAATCGTTAAAGGGTTCAGAGCAGGAGAGAGAATGAAACATGCTTAATGCATTTAACTGTAAGAAGTCAAGTGGTTTTCTAATGTCGTTGTCAAGTAGCTACGCCCTCAGACTTTGCTCATGAGCTGCCAGGAAATCTAAAAATGTAGTGGACTGTGCAAAATTAAACGTAGCACCACAATAACATGCACACAACGCTGCATTAGCCAAGCGCGGCTAACCATTCTGTATGGGTAGTGCTGGGATTTTCCCGAACACCTGGGTTTTTCTTTCAATTAAATATGTCACAAATTGTACATGATAACAACACTACTTCGAAGTTTGGTCTCCCTAAATATCAGGATGACTAACTGGTGGCTCGAAGAACATGGCGTTCTGACAGCGAGATATCTTGAAAACAAAACAATCTTTATAGAGTAGGCTCAGACAAACGACAATTTGCGTTTAGGGAAGGAGGGCATTTCGCTATTTAAAAAGTGGAATTCATGTTGCCCATATCTAGCTGCAGTCGTTTGTTACTACCAAGTTCGACACAAGAATGTGTCATTCACCAGTCAAATAGTGTCTTTATTCTGGTGCGGCCTTTTGCCCATTGGTGATAAAAATATGTGTGATACTTGATATAATTATAATTGGCCACCCCTGGTTACAAAGCAGCATTCACCAACTGGTGTTACTAGCAGGATTCACCAACTGGTGTTACATAGCAGGATTCACCAACTGGTGTTACATAGCAGCATTCACCAACTGGTGTTACATAGCAGGATTCACCAACTGGTGTTACATAGCAGGATTCACAAACTGGTGTTACATAGCAGGATTCACCAACTGGTGTTACATAGCAGGATTCACCAACTGGTGTTACTAAGCAGGATTCACCAACTGGTGTTACATAGCAGCATTCACCAACTGGTGTTACATAGCAGCATTCACCAACTGGTGTTACATAGCAGCATTCACCAACTGGTGTTACATAGCAGCATTCACCAACTTGTGTTACATAGCAGCATTCACCAACTGGTGTTACATAGCAGCATTCACCAACTGGTGTTACATAGCAGCATTCACCAACTGGTGTTACTAGCAGGATTCACCAACTGGTGTTACTAGCAGGATTCACCAACTGGTGTTACATAGCAGCATTCACCAACTGGTGTTACATAGCAGCATTCACCAACTGGTATTACTAGCAGGATTCACCAACTAGTGTTACTAGCAGGATTCACCAACTGGTGTTACATAGCAGCATTCACAAACTGGTGTTACATAGCAGCATTCACCAACTGGTGTTACATAGCAGCATTCACCAACTGGTGTTACATAGCAGCATTCACCAACTGGTGTTATATAGCAGCATTCACCAACTGGTGTTACTAGCAGGATTCACTCAATAGAAAGAATCTCAGAGACACCGCCAAGTGCGACTGTGGAGCACCAAAACAAACACTAGAACATATCCTGCAGGACTGCCATACTGATTCAGACCAAAGGAATCTGGTCCTCGGAAGCCGCCATGCTCGACAAATAATGGGGGGCCAGCGAAGACTTGAAACACAGACTGATTCCTGAACCTCGGGATATAAGCATACCATCAGCTGATGAAGGATGGAATCTACTTTTTATGTGTATTTAAAATAGTGTGAGTGATAAAATCATTTCGCTCCCTGTGAAGCATAGTTACTACTGTAGTTGACTCTGCAGGAAACACGTGCCAAAACACTTGAGCTAGGCAGTGTAACAATTTGTGTTACATGATGAGATTGTTAGTCTAAAGTACATGTTTCTATAATCACATTTGACAGCAAGCATGGAGTTCAGTGGATCTATTATTCGTCCCATTTCAGTAAGGAGCCACAGGCTCGTCTCTATGATAACACAAGATAGGTCCTGTACACAAAAACATATA
Source organism: Ariolimax columbianus (assembly GCA_036924085.1). Taxonomy (NCBI): domain Eukaryota; kingdom Metazoa; phylum Mollusca; class Gastropoda; order Stylommatophora; family Arionidae; genus Ariolimax; species Ariolimax columbianus. The sequence continues at coordinate 82,351,067 of JAVGWX010000008.1, forward strand.
ATTCATGTGTACAAAAACTACATACGTGATGGGTACATAAGCAAATTACATCCTGTGCACAAAAACAGAAGAACATAGTCCCCGGGTTATGAGATGATTTCTACATTAGACAGCATCAATTTTAAAAGACGTTTCTAAAGAAACTGTTTGTTCCTTTGGGAGCCTATACTATCCTCAGGGTCAGATAAAACAAAGGAACTAGACCCCACCTTACGTCTTCGCCATGTCCCTGGAAACAGGATGTGTTACAGCCAGTTGCCCAATGAGGTGGGAATCGCCACGGTGATTCCCGCAATGGCGGGTCTGCTGATATTTCCCATTCCACGACAGCTAGGAGGCATAAATCCACTTTCTTCAGTACGCCCTCGGGAAATAAGAACCACCGCAACCCGTATCCAAATAAACACGGTAAAGAGTGAAGAACTCAGTACGAGTAGCTTTGAACAACGTCTGATCTTTTTCCATTGTTCCTAGGAGGGCCAGCACAAATGGCTCGCGAGAAGAGCGTCTGCAACAAATCACTTGATGCATGTGGCTGACGCGGTAGTGCCTTATCAGTTTGAATTTAATCTATCTAAGGTAGAAGGCTCCCACCGAATATACTTCCATACCCGTCCTACAGTCCTAAAACCTACTGATTGTGGAATAGCTGTCTGTGTTTGAAAGAAAGTCATAGAAACAATACTACAGGAACAACAGAGTGAATAACTCGTTTCCCTTGGATTGTAAGAATAGACAGAGGAAAAGTTGGTGTTTCACACAAGGTTGCTAGTCCCAATGTCAACTCTCCTGTGCTACATTGTATGACAGACATGCTTGGTTGTGCACAATAATAATTCCCCTTAGTACCGAACACTAACTACTACCGAGCACTTGATCAATTGGGGCAAGGATATTTAAACAGAGGAACTATACAGAGATGAGCGGAGAAAATGTGAAAAGAATTTTAAACAATGTTAAACTAAACGTACGGTAGTGTGTAGATATTGGTGGTGTTGTCTGATTCAGCTCAACTTGATCACAACTCACTCCATGTTTGTGTGCATTTCCTGCAGACATATGCCGTTGAATGTGTTCCTAATCTCAAATATAATAAATATCTCTCGCTGATATATGTGGAGTTTTTTTTAAAGATGTATTTCGCTGCGCGGGTGAAATCTCTGATCATGAGATGGACGACACTTAATAAGGGAAACATGTGCCCGTCCACAGGTAATGCTCAGCAATGAAATGCAACACTTTACTAATAATAGTAAAAGTAAAAGTGGTGGTGATAGCGGTGGCAGTAGCTGTAATAACACTAGTAGTAACAGTAGCTGTAATAACACTAGTAGTAACAGTAGCCCATCTTGAACGAAGATGGCGACAGCAGCAGATTTGTGTGACTCACGTGGCCGTGTATGGTCTATATGTAGATCTGCAGTCATATCCTGCATCTGCACACCCTACCGCGCGAGGGACACACGTAGACGGCGTTGGTAGCCTGCGTGGCGACCCGTTCAGCCAAATCACACATTTAAAGTAATGGAACACGGTGAATCTCAAGAACTGCCAAGACTAGTCAGTATCAAACTATAGTAAAAACAAGGTAAACGTCGTCCACAGCAAGCAGACATTGCATTTGTGCCGTCTGGTATAACATGTTATTGAACGTCTACTTTCTGTGAAGTGAGATAGGCAATGCCTTTCCTTGCTGTTCTGTCACCTCTAACTATAGACCAAAAACTCAATTACAGCTAGGTATAACTGAGCTATTTCAATACAGGACTAAGTTCAGTTTTCTTTGGGATGAAAAGGATTTTTCAGTCAGCATAACGCGATAGCACCACACAACAAGATTGTTAGGCAGTATATGGACCAAGCGAAAGCTTGATATTTTACAAGAGCTTCAAAGACGATTTGGAGAAGAAAGGTCTTTGGGTTAAGAAGAAAAAAATACCACTGACTGGATGCAATTTCTCTTCACGGCGGGAGCCGGCTTCACTGCGTCTCTTTTGTCAATTTCTTTTCGTATTTAGTGGGAGCTGTCATTACAATGAAGAGAAGGCTCCAGAAACACAGCGTATGTCATACCACTATTTGTTTGTTGTCTCGACGTGCGCACAACCTTGCCGGGGACTCCAGTTCACACTTCCAGCCAAGTCCCACCGATAGAGGTGCAATCATGCGACTTAATGTTTCCACATTTGGACAGCCCCACACCTCCACACGCTTTTTTCCACGATCGTTCCTTTTCTTCCCTGGTAATGGGGTAACTATTATCATATTTAGACGTATAGAAATCAAACGTGAGAGTTATGACTCCATCTTTGAGCACCTGTTTGGTATGTATAGACAGGGGGACTTTAAGATTAGAAACACCGGCAGCCTTTCATGGGACCCAACGCCTCACGACACACGAATCTTAATTTCGGCGAACCGCATGTTTGTTGTCGGATTCCAGCATAAGTCTCTACTCGCTACAACCTGGCCACGCAATGCACACCTGCGAAGGTAATTTTTGTTCTTCAATATATCACAATCCTACATTTATCTCGCCGTCTAATTCAATGTCCTTTAAAGCTTACATTCAGATTTATGGCTCGTGTAGGCTCGACCAAAAATAAGGGCGCACAAAATGGGAGCAGTTACTTCAGGGACGTCCGGTTGGGTTTCCTTTCTCTCCTATTTCAATAGCATGAATCTTCCTGGGGTTTGAATTCAGAAATAATTCCCAGGAAATGAGTTACGCGCACATTTTAACGAGGGAATGATGAGGCGGCCCACAAAGAGGAACGAAATGCTTCAAAGAGATATTCATAACTTTAGTGGGTAAACCCCCACTAGGCAGCTCTTTTCTGCACCTCAAACTATATTCATTGTGTTGTGGGAAAACTCTTTTCATGATGTTTTTGTGGCCACTCTGGCGTATGAAGTCAAATGGACATCAATATAGGGTTTGACAACTTCTGCTTCGTGTGTTCTGGAACGTTAACAAGAATATAATACGGGCTTAGATATCGTGATGTAGGGATGAGAGTCACCGCTCTTTGAACATCGCCATTTCTTAAATATGTGCCTCAGACTAGATAAGCGTGCGATAATCGTACCACGTACAGAGGTCGTATGCGCGTCACATTTTTTTTTAAAGTTTCGTAAACTCTAAATTGAATAGGACGTTTCTGTCACGTGAACAATCTGTTACCTAAACAACACTGTCTTTGACATCGACCTAGGGCAGGTTCAATGTACACACATTTGTGGCCATGTATTTTTTGTTTGTTTGTTATAACGTATTTACGAAGAGAAGAAAAGAGACCAGAAAAGGGGAAACATCAAAGAGGTATGCGGGTGGGTGTTCCCAGTAGATGTCATGACGTTAGAACACCTGCCATAAAACAGTTGAACAATACATGGACGGAATGAGCTACTTCTGTTAAGCGATAATTAGTTGGTGAAGATGGATGCACACTGATGTCGGTTTGAAGCAAAAGCCTTGAACCTTTTCTGCATCCCGCACCCTTTTCTCTACATGCTAGAATCGGATTAAGATGCTGGGCAGTGTATGGGCTGTAGCGGTCAGCTACCTAAAGTTGACTGCTAGGGTGAAGGCCAGCGATCCAGAGCTGCAAAAACCCTTCTCCACCTCCACGTGGTGATCCTGGATAACAGGCTGCAACAGGACAGACTTGCTAATGAAAGCGATCGAAGAGGGAAAGCGGCTACCCGGTACACAAAAATACCATGTTGTAATCGGATGTGTCGGACCGTACGGCGCAAGTATCGCAGCCAAACTGTAAACTACGACACAACGCATTCAATTCTCTGGACTACATCCTGCTACTTACAACGCCCTTTTCATAGCTTTGTAGTGAAGCTTGAAAACAAGCGAAGAAGAAGATATGCCAGAATACATTTCCCCATTCCAAGATTGTTTCAGTCGAAATCTACATTCGAAATAATGTGCATACAACATCTACAGTCTTGGATTTTTTTTATGTAGAAGTAAATAAACGTTTACTTGAACTATTGTATGTTTGAGAAATGTAATATCACCAGAAAATGCTGATGGATGAGAAAACATGAATAAAGTTGTAATTATTTAACAGATTAAACTTGAAGCATAATCCCCTTTGAAATATTAACAATGCTTCCTGGATAAGCATCCCTCGATTAGACCGCATACGGAGATCAACGGGAGTGGCTGTAGATAAAGATAAACTGAAAAGCGGGCGGGGGTGGGAGGAGAAGACCTTAGACGCAGCTAAACTGAAAAGCAGGGGGTGGGGGGGGGGGGGGGGGGGTATACTGTAAATGGAAATAAACTGAACAGCAAGTGGGGGGGGGGCGCGGCGGCGGATACTGTAGATGGGGATAAACTGACAATGGGAAAACTGCAGATGGGGGTAACCTGGCTAAAGGAAAACTGTAAATGGGGATACATTGACTAAAGGAAAACTGTAAATGGGGATAAACTGACTAAAGGTAAACTGTAAATGGGGATGGGGCGGCGGATAATGTAGATGGGGATAAGCTGACAATAGGAAAACTGTAGATGGGGATAAACTGACTAAAGGAAAACTGTAAATGGGGATAAACTGACTAAAGGAAAACTGTAAATGGGGATAAACTGACTAAAGTAAAACTGTAAATGGGAATAAACTGACTAAAGGAAAACTGTAAATGGGGATAAATTGACTAAAGGAAAACTAAATGGGGATAAACTGACTAAAGGAAAACTATAAATGGGGATAAACTGACTAAAGGAAAACTGTAAATGGGGATAAACTGAAGATCAAGCAGGGAGGGGGGCGGCGGATACTGTAGATGGGGATAAACTGACAATAGGAAAACTGTAGATGGGGATAACCTGACTTAAGGAAAACTATAAATGGGGATAAACTGACTAAAGGAAAACTGTAAATGGGGATAAAATAACAAAAGGAAAAATGTAGATTAGATAAACAATGGAATGTCTGTAGAAGGAGACAAACAGAGTTACAGAACGAAGACGAACACTCGTTATTTCAGAAACCAGCTGTACAATTGCTAGCAATACCCTGGTTATAATTTACGAGTGTTGTCCGGGCAGGAAGAATGAAGACAAATAGAGGTGACATGAGACTACAGACGTGCCACTATGCTCGTCAGTTCCATGCCCTCGTCGACATTCGTTGACAATTATATTTCTAATTTCTCAGGGTTTATGTTGCGTCAGGAGTTGCTAAATGTGTTGCGTTGTGCTTTTGTTGGGTAATTCGCTAACAATTGTGTTTATAGCATCGTCTGTGTTTTACGGCAGTAAGTATAAACAATTCTGTTTACAGTATTTTGTCTGTGTTTTATGTCAGCAATCACGGGCAACTCCGCCTCTCCTTTTAACTGTTAAGGCAGACGTTGCCAAATATATGTGTATTTATCTGTGTATTTATCTGTGTATTTATCTGTGTATTTATCTGTGTGTTTATCTGTGTATTTATCTGTGTATTTATCTGTGTATTTATCTGTGTGTTTATCTGTGTATTTATCTGTGTATTTCTCTGTGTATTTATCTGTGTATTTATCTGTGTATTTATCTGTGTATTATCTGTGTATTATCTGTGTATTATCTGTGTATTATCTGTGTATTATCTGTGTATTATCTGTGTATTTATCTGTGTGTTTATAGCGGAAGACTCTACTATTTGTGTTTAAATTATGTCCTTTTCGATGACAGAAGTTGACAAAGGTGTTTCTATATTTCTCAGACCATTGTGGCGTCAAGGTTTTGTGATATCTAGAGTTAGTGATATCTAGAGTTAGTGATGTCAATAGTTTGTGATGTCAGGAGTTTGTGATGTCAGGAGTTTGTGATGTCAGGAGTTTGTGATGTCAGGAGTTAGTGATGTCAGGAGTTAGTGATGTCTAGAGTTTGTGATGTCTAGAGTTTGTGATGTCTAGAGTTTGAGATAAAGCATCACAAGATGATTCTATATTAACAATACAAAGAATAATTATAACCGGCTACAGGGTCATTAATACTCAACATGTGTTTTCTGATAATCTTGCAGGTGCTGATGATGATGCAAACAACATGACATAGGAAAAATAAGAACAGAGAAAATGTAACAATGAGCTATTAGGAGAGATATGTGGCACGAAAGGACAACTCACTGAGACAGTACAGAGATGTGCCAAACACAAACCTATGATGATGACATCTTTAAAACAGCCATGACAGATTGTTCTTGTTGTTCAATGAGTAAGTATACCCTTTTGTGCGCCATGAAAAGGACGCTAAGTGGCGGGTTGTTGTAGCTTTCTTCACATCCCGAGCATGCTAAAGAAGATGAACTGAGGTCCTCCAAGCGGTTGGTCTATGATTGGCTTCATCTGCGTGGCGCTCACTACTACGGGGATCACATCGATCCCCATCTCGTCAGCCAGACTGACTTGAAAACAGTCCGTTTCCAGAGAATGCTACATGAAAGAGAGATTGCGGTCTTGGACGTGACGTCCTGGCCAGTTATTTTTTTTTAACATTAATATATATATTTTCAGAGTTTCGTTTCATTTAAACTAATTACAATTAAATTTTATTTTTAGAACTTTAGTTCCCAGTTTCATTTATGACACGGATTTAAATTATCATTTTGTTAAAAATAACAAATATACGTTTTCTTTAATAGTTTTTCAAGACCAAATTTATATGTACAGTATTGCAGACTTACTATAGGTCAAAATTATAAGATGGCTGCGAAACGCAATGTCCATACTAAATTGGAGAGACTGTCTTGTTAATCATAATGAGAAAGCTACTTCAGAAGAAATAGTAATTCGATGACGACAACATGAAGCAGAACAAAGACAAGCACAGTGTCCACCATAAAGAACAAATCAGTCAGTAGAACAACAAGAATCTAAACGCGCTGCAGAAGCTTTCCGCATTCGTCAGTTTAGAGCATCAAAGTGAGCAAACAAGGTTTCAAAAGAAGCAGCGGAACTTCTTCTTCTTCGTTCGTTCTCAATCTCCCACTACCAAACCCTGAAAGGGTAAGTAGCAGAATGTAGTCCAGAGAACGGAATGCGTTGTGTCATAGTTTACAGTTTGGATGCGATATTTGCACCATTCGGTCCAACACATCCGACTTCAGCAATCATTTTTTGAGTACCTGGTTAGCATTCCCTCTTCGATCCCTTCTCCTTAGCCAGTCTTAGAAGCGGAACGAAGAGCAGAAGTTGCACGATCAAGAGCTGCACGCAGAACAATCTTCATTATGTAGCACTTTTCCTTTCTGAACCTGTTTCGTACACGGCCAATTGTATGTCGGATTCACCTTAGGAACAAATCATGAAAACTGGAAAGTTTATGTTCAAAACACTTTAAATCGGTGAACTTTCTTTGAAAAAAAATTCACGCACTTTCACCAAAAAATGTTGTCAAGAAACGGCTTTAAATTCCCTGCAAACAATTTTTCAAAATACAATAACAGTTGTTCGTTTACCTTGGTCATCATTGTTGAACGAGGAATAAATTCAATTGTTGAACCTGACCTGTGTGAAGCTCAGTTTGGATTAGGTTAAGCTATGCCATGTATTGGTGGTTTATTTTCCGCAAAACAATTAAAATAACAATATAATATAGCAAGACGACGTCGTTTCATATAGCCAATACAAATAAATGCTGGATGATGTGGAATACAAGGGCAGTTATATGAATACAAAGATAATAATAATAACTTATGGAATCATATATGCTTTTGAAATAACCACAGATGTGTGTGCTTTACACATTGTTGCTAAAGATATACGAGGCCAAAATAACAACAGAAGTGAGCCGGATTGCATGACCAGAAGTGGAAGTCAATAGAAAGCTGGATTGAATGACGAGAAGTGGTAGTCAATACGAAAAGTGAACAACCCAACGCAATACATAAACTATTCTTTGCAGACGACCTAGCCTGATCAAATGTGGAGGAATACAACAAGACTTCAAAATCATATGGATACACTTGGCAAAATATGTGAATGATATCAAATTAAGATTAGCACATAGTACCCAGAAATCATGCAGAATATGGGAACTTAAAGCAAACAATATCAAACTTAAATAGGTCAAGAGTTCAAACACGCAGGAGGTGGGCTTCAGGGAGCAGATAGGCCAATAGGAACATGGAAGGTGTGTTACGAAAATTGAAACTAGGATGCCAGAAAACATGTCATGTGCCTTAATAACTGTCGTGATCCTTTCCCAAGACACAGAGGAAGAAAATTACAAGGTCTAAAATAAGATGTCTCAGAAAAGTCGGTGTCACCACCATCATAGATAACATGAGAAATGATGGGGACGGCGTGGCCTAGTGGTTAAGTGACACGGCTCACAACCAGAAGGTGCTGGGTTCGATCCCCATCACAGCACCAGCCGTTACCCCGGGGAAGCAAACCCTTAGAAAATGCAGGAGGAAGCAGACCCTTACATAAAATGTATGCTGAAGTCGGATGCACTGGGCCGACAGGCGCAAAATAAAAACCACAGTGTAACGCATACACGCCTTGGGGAATAGATAAATAAGGCGAAGGCCAAAAAAAAACAACAAAAAATGAGGAATGACATTATTAATATGGCGGTAACTACCCGCTGCGATGAACACATATCAAGGACAGACTCTTGAGAATTTAACATGGTCAACCATTGCGTAATTAAAAAACGGAGGAAGTACATATGGCATTCGCACACATACACACATATATATATTTATTTATAATAACAACTGGACAACGATGTTTAAAGATGTACTTGAGTTAACGCAAGAATATGCGCGCGCCCGCCCTGGTCTGGGAAGATCTTTCGTTTACTCACGTTCTTCTTTAAACATCGGTGTCCAGTTCTTAACTGTTGTCTTCGACACACTTTTGTCACCATACACTGCCTGCATTATGTGATTATTGTCAACTGGTCGACATCCTTCAGCTGTCAGAAATCGAATCACCGCTCGCTGGTCAACTCTGGACGGATTCCGTATCACACCCACCATGTTTTCAACGGTCTGCTGAGCAAACTATGAGTAGGAGGATAATTAAATTTTGCAAACTTGACGGTTGGTATGTGCTGTGTACACCAGAAGTGACGTCATTATGTGCATCGTACGTATGTTCATTTGTTGCAGTTTGGTTCGGTTTTATTTGAACACGCCTCGTGATTTATTATTATATATATATATATATATATATATATATATATATATATATATATTATGACACCGGAGAAATCTTACACCAACACGGGCTTACCACGCCTGACGTAACACACACACTGCCCAAGTGAGGCAACTTAACGGGACAGGTCAACGAACAAATAAGTAAGTACTAAAATTAGTTTATCGAGTTTGTTGGATTACGTTATATTCATTAGAAACTTTTTTTCAAAATTTGCACTGTTCTTGCTTCGATAATTATCACACAAATAGTTTGTCTGCGTCTCATGCTGGCGATTAGCATGTGAACTTCCCCTCGCTGCTCCCCCGACGAATATCCCATTCATTCGTATATTAAATACACTTCAGGTAACGACCCTATACCCCACATGTCGTAAAAGGCGACTAATGAGGGTTACGCGGGGAGGTAACCACCTCATCATAGCAACCAAATTGCTGCAGAGACCACAATTAATGGAGAACACAAAGCGGATTGTTGAAAGCGTCTTGTAAGTGGTCATTAATCGTGGTGACATCATGCGTTGCAGGTAGCTTACTTTTTAAATCTGTTTTTTTTAAATTTCTTTTACTTTAAACAAAATGAAATGAATGTGTGTTTCAGTGTACATGTACATAATAATAAAATATATATGGGGAATAGGGGTGTAAATCGGGTGCAAGTTTGGTTTGCAATGCCAATGTACCTTGTGCTAAATTACTTGTTCCGTTTGACGGCATGAAAATCTTTAAAAAAAATGTTTACAAATATTTGTTTATATATATATATATAATATATAAACATCAATTAATTCAGCATGTATTTGTGCTAATCACGAGCATGCGGCGAGAACATCAAGATGTTAAATACGCCCTGATAGAGCCAACAGGACTCGGTCTGTCGTTGAAAGAATATATGTGACAACAAAGGACCGAAATGGGGAATATATGTTTAGTGACAGACAAATCTGCACATGACATCTTGACGGGGTTTCGGACCAAGAGGGCGGACACGCGGTCCTCGATTAGCTCTTCAATTTGGCAGCTTTGTCTATTGTACGTTGCTCTCCCAAATCTGGGATGGAACTGACGATTTACAAACTACAGGTCCCTCCATTTCAAACTGATTTACCAATTCTTTGATTGGCTGCGCTAGTTGAGATTACGCACTCGAGTAGAAAATTGCCGCGAAATGGTAGTTAATAATGTATGGCAAAGTTTTCAGGTCCGTCGAGTTCTCCTGGGCTTTTCAATTGGAAGTCTCCTCAATTGAAAAGGCAGGGAACTCTCTCAGACCTAACCGAGGAAGGAACAGAAGAGGACAGTCACTGGGACCTTAGTTGAAGTGGGAAATGTTCATTTCTCTCCCCATCCTCCGTTTTTAGGAACTTCACTGGTGTGTCCCGAAGACATCAAAAACTTGCGCTAGTCGACAAACTGACAAGCTAGGTGACAAATAATGAAGATAAATGACACGTTTTCTCCACTGTCCGTGTTTGTGGAAGCGAAGGGTGGGTCACACACGTCTTGACTTTTAGGGACTGCGTGAAAGGCAGAAACAATGCTCCCGGCACAGCCACCTTAAAACGTCTTACAAAAGCCTGGTGAAAATCAGCAAATACAATTTGGCACCGGTGTCCGATCTTCTGTCAAGCTTTTGTTGCCTTCGCAGCAATAAACCCGAGATCTAAGTCGGCGGACAAAAGAATAGCAAGCTGATCAAAAACCGTTGGCTGGAAGGAGCGAAAAGAGAAAGTGAACAGTTTCTAAACGGTTTTCTTGTATCACAATACCCGCAGAAAAATAGCCTCGTAGTGAAAAGCAAATGCAGCAGGGACGTTTATGAAAGGCCAGACAATATGTGGCACTAAATCATCAAGAGAGAACCTGGCCTTTCTGAAGAGACGTGACAAGTCGATCAACAACTCCCTTCACGCTGGCTGAATCTCGCGAGGACCTCGCGCTGAAACTGCCCACCCCTGCAACAATTCGGGAATAGCTTATAAACAGAGGAATTACTATTCATTCGCCGCAATCGAGAACTGTCAGCTTTGCATCATATAGAATTGAGAAAAGTTTCTCTCAGAAAGACGTCAGATTCTTTTCTTTTAACACCAGTTCAATTCATTCCCCCAAACCCACGGGGTGGGATATGCAAATGGTCATAAATGAGACTAATAACTCCTGTGAATGAAAAATTAAATCTTTTCACGTTTCCGGGCCGCGCTCGTGAAAACGACCGTAAAAACACCGAAATGGCCAGGCTACGACCTGTGCGAGAAACTCTCAAACATTCATATCATTATTGAAGTTTAAGAAATAACGCCATTAGGACAGAGCTAATTCCGTGTTCTCAACTGCCTGCTCTGGCGCCGGTTACATCTGAGCCCAAGTTCTAATGATAAGGTCATAGAAATAATACTTGTCTTGCCAGTAATGGCCAGCGTGTAATTTTGGGCAATCTCTTCCCATGAATACCGCGGCTCAGCGTTAAGCTCGCCAGTCGAACTGGTGTCATCGTAGTTATCAGCGACACGAGTCAGCTCTGATGAATCCCAGCATGATAGTGAAATACTCGCACCACGAAATCCTGTCGCAAAGTCCTTCAATATGCCCCGTGATACCCTTCTCAAGATACAGCCAAGTGCAGCATTCCACTATCTCTTCCAGCCGTCTGAAAGGACCGGCTTTGGGAGCAAGCAGCCATGATCTCTCTCTAATTGCAATATATTGGCTTTCGCGTCCGTTCCTTCACACATCAAAATACAATCTTCGACCGCGATGACAGAATCCAATAGCGGCAATTTGAATGTTTTGACGCCTCCTTCTCAGGGACTCAGCTCTACGCCAGAGAATCTTCTTGAGCTCTCACAGAGCCCAGTGCTCTCGTTTCAAAGGCAATGACATTCAAACCCGTTTGCATAATCATCGCTGATAACCTGTTGCACATGTACTGGAAGACTTGATCTGTTTGTCGCTTGATCGTTTGTACAGATATTTCAACTGCACAATACAAAGGCCAGCAGATCAACGAGAATCCGTTATCAGATCATACGCTTTCCGTTTTCAATTAATAGAAATGAAGGAAGGGCAGGCAGTCCAACTAAACCGTTGTTCGCTGATACGAGATACGTATGTGGACACAGACAACTACTGTAGTTATTGCACACATCATTCTTCAGGGGTCGATAAGGACACGCCACATTTGCATTCTTGAAAGCCAGATAAGTTAGAGCTTTATATGTTGATCGCTGGTTGAAGTAACAGTGCCCGCTCCATTTGTTTATAGAAAAGATCTAGAAATATGAACGAGTTTGTTTGTTTGTTTTGTATGTACCGTAACACCTCAGCACGTTTAAATGAAACGAAAAACAACGTTATACCTAGTTTTCAAACAGTTAAAAACGTGTAAATACATATTTTCCTTTAACATCGTCACTAGTCGCGCATATGAAGTTATATTAACTGATAGGACTGCACGTCCTACACCTTTTAGGTTTTTCTCAAACAGCGATATCAAAGGACAGCCATATTTGTTCTTTTGTGTTGACAGAACTTGTTCTTTTCGCTGTTTTGTCCTTCTTTATCGTCATTCCACCTGAAAATGTGGCGTTATTTCGTAGTTTACAACAAGGCTGCCATATTTGGCGACACGTTCAACGTGGTTTGCCTTCCTCGTTGGTCCCTAATCTTATAGCCAGTACAACATGGTTATCTTCCTTCCCCAATCCTAATCCCATAGCCAGTCTGCATGGTTGCAGGCTGTATGCATTTGGAGGCGGAATAAGGTTCTGGTCAGTTATGGGTCACTGACCCTGATGCAAACATCCAGTTCAGACAGGCGGACTGCTGTCAGCTCATTCACTGCTGCATCATCCTCCCCTTTTGTCATTCAACTTCCTGCAATCGGTATTTCTAAGTTTACATGTCTGCTGAAATGAGTGGACATGCCGAACATCTGACGAAGATCTATATAAGAGGGGGGTCGGAACAAACCGGGTCCGTGTGAAAGAATAAATGGTCAGTGACTATAGGTGCCCTATAGTCCAAACCGTTTCCCCGAAGGAACCAGTAAGTATGTAAACCATGTCTAGTGCACATACATTTCCCACCATGACTATAAGAGATTCGTGGTCTAGGGGCAAGTGAGCTTGGCTTACATTCCCAACGTACAGGCAAGGAGTGTAAAAAGTCAGACAGGGAATGTACGTACGTATTGTCATGGTAAAAGTCTTAGTAAACCCAGATGTAAATGGAAAGCGGAAAAAGTCCGAAGAAAATTTTGAAGTCGCCGCGGGAGCAACGGAGTTCGTGCTCTGTAGTAGGCACTTTTATGAATGAAAGGGACTGTACATGCGGGTTACAATGAACGTTAGAGTACATAGCTGCAGAAGGGTACCTAACGTACAGATTGAGAAGCAAAGATCTCAACACATATCAGAAAACGATTAGACCTAATCTAACAAATAAAGAAAGCGGTAAGCTGCCAGCTAAGGGCCAGGTACAATATGTTGACCAAAACTCACACGTATGATATGCACATTGTGCGGTGACGCATCCATTGCTCAACGGTCACTTTGCTCCGGGATATAGTAGTAACCACGACAATCTGCTACAGGAGAAAGCTATTCAGGGGCAAAGAAGTCATCACGAGCAGCTTCTGGTAGCCACTGTACATCAAAGTAGCCAGAACTGTATCGCCAAAGGCATTACCTACTTTGGGACTACCTTTATCTTTTAAACTGTAGTAAACGTTTGCGTCTAATACTGACTTTCCCACAGACGGTGGTCTAGATTAGTCAAGAAATTTTTAAAAACCCGCAAAGTCTCTATTAACATAATAATATTAACAGGTGTACAACATAATAAAGATATGTGAACACAACAGCAGCGCGCAATCAGAAGAACTGTTGCAGACAATGGTGAGAAATATAAGCACACATAAACATCAGTTGGTTATCAACATACACGTTCTGTTCTTACGGCTATCAAAGTACAAAACATTCCGTTCTTACGGCTATCAACACACAATACGTTCCGTTCTTACGGCTATCAACACACAATACGTCCTGTTATTTCCTATATTATTTCCCTTCATATTCGGTGGGCAAAACAAACGGCCACAAAAGTTACTGGACACCTATTCCTAATTAGGACCATCCTGATTTACGTTCATGAGACTACGGTCATTCGACTTACTCTTGTACTATTTCTATTCAAAACGTTTTCCATCACAAATTTGTTGTTGTCTTGCTGGTTATTGTGTCAGATACATGCCTGATGGTACGTCACGTAGATGTTCCACATTTTCTCCGTGATCTTCAGGTGTAATAATTGCTGTCAGGTTTTTGGCCACCGGTCTGCCACATACCGCGCCGCTTTTGAGGGACATAAATGGTATTGTTTGAGAGTGAAACGGGGACCACGAATGAGCACTGTGGTCTTCTCCAAACAGACTCGAATTTTTCAACTCGCCTCTGTACCGTGTTACTGTTTCTTGGTTTCTGCTAACCCCTTCGTTAAAATCGTGTCTCTTTTCCCTGAGATTTTGAGCTTGTCACGAGAGAAAGATGTGTTAAACTTTTCTGGTATGACAAAATGTAAGCATGCATGCACATGGTAAAGCATTCCACCGCCGTTGTCTGATTTTGTCGGTTTCTAAATCAATTCCCGGTAAATAATTTGCATTTATCGTTCTCGTACTCATAGAGGAGTGGCTGCCCACGAGGACATGAAATCAAATATTCAATCCTGATTGGCTACAACATACAGATTTAATGGATTGAACAAAATTGGATCCTTTAGAAATGCACACAGTACGCTGCACTAGTGTGTGGCATCACTACTCTTACAAATGTAAGCAAATCTGCATTGATGGCACACACGTCAGCAAAGCAGAACATACAACATTTGATATACACACAAAATATGACATAACTTCTTTATTTAAACCTCCATAGAAAGCCTATCTTTTTAAAGACAGTGTATGTAACCAACTCTGATGTGGTTTTAACAGCATTCATGATGGAATTTCATATCTGACCATTTAGTGGACCATTTGATAAACGTTTCCAGGTAGCTCTATTGCCAAACACGATAAGGACACAAGCTAAAGCATCGTATATCATGCGCGATTGAACAGCAAGACACTGACAGCAATAATTTCACTAAGATCAGCAAAAGATTTGTATTCATCTGTGACATAAGCGCGCCCAAATGTATTATAATGTACATTAGTTTTATAGTTTATTAACTTAGCTTTTCTTAATGTTTTATCGTCAGTTTGATCTCCAAATGTGTAGTGGTAACACGACTCTGTTAGTACATGTAAGAGTCTGGCGCTAACTTCCTGTTTAATAGTTCAGATATTGTGTTGTGATTGAAAGATCAGAGTGCATGTCAAGAAGGAGATCACCAAAGTGTTACAACTTGGAGAGAAAATGGTCACTGTAGTCTTCAAGAATGTCGTAAAAAGCGATATGGAGAGTTGTGTATGTGACTAGCAGCTTCTATATGCAAAACATGATATTACACAAACCAACGCTGAAAGCACGCGCACAGTATTTTGATGCAGGTAATTAGTTGCAATGGCGGACCCTGTACTTGTAGACTTGGGAGTCTACTTCTACTATAGGGTGTAGAGGTGTTGGAAGTCTACTTCTACTATAGGGTGTAGAGGTGGGAGTCTACTTCTACTATAGGGTGTAGAGGTGTTGGAAGTCTACTTCTACTATAGGGTGTAGAGGTGTTGGAAGTCTACTTCTACTATAGGGTGTAGAGGTGTTGGAAGTCTACTTCTACTATAGGGTGTAGAGGTGTTGGAAGTCTACTTCTACTATAGGGTGTAGAGGTGTTAAGAGTCTACTACTACTATAGGGTGTAGAGGTGTTGGAAGTCTACTTCTACTATAGGGTGTAGAGGTGTTAATAGTCTACTTCTACTATAGGGTGTAGAGGTGTTGGGAGTCTACTTCTACTATAGGGTGTAGAGGTGTTGGAAGTCTACTTCTACTATAGGGTGTAGAGGTGTTAAGAGTCTACTACTACTATAGGGTGTAGAGGTGTTGGAAGTCTACTTCTACTATAGGGTGTAAAGAGTCTACTTCTACTATAGGGTGTAGAGAGTCTACTTCTACTATAGGGTGTAGAGGTGTTGGAAGTCTACTTCTACTATAGGGTGTAGAGGTGTTGGAAGTCTACTTCTACTATAGGGTGTAGAGGTGTTAAGAGTCTACTTCTACTATAGGGTGTAGAGGTGTTAAGAGTCTACTTCTACTATAGGGTGTAGAGGTGTTGGAAGTCTACTTCTACTAAAGGGTGTAGAGGTGTTGGTGCGGCCCGATAGACGGGCAAGGAATGGTAAAGATGTACACAAGAATTTGCAATGTGGCTAGCTATCCTATCCTGTAGAAACTATTTTTAATACTTTAATTACGGTATTTATTCCAATTGCTGGGGTACACCGGGAGATTATATATGGCTGAGAAATAAAGGATGCTTGTCTTTGCAGTAGCTATGCAGTGTACAAGCTGTGTCTTTAATTTACCACCAATTAAAAAAAAACGCCATACCAAGGTTTTGAACTTCAGCCCTGTCGGTCAGAAGTCCGGTATCCAAACCTATCGACCCTCCACTCCTCGTGGTAGTTGAAACTATGAACAAGCAGCGAAAACAGGACAAGAAGAAAGACCAAGGAGATAAACCAAAACACGTCTTATTCACAAATCACTAGACACTACTACCCTAACACTTCCACAACTCCAAATAATCGAATGCCACCAACAACTTAGAAAAGGATAATAAAACAACACTTGACCGCACCTATTTATGTAGCCACACATACAACACTTGATCGCACCTATTTGTGAAGGCGCATATGCAACACTTGACCGCACCTATGTGTAAAGGCACACGTACAACACTTGACCGCACCTATTTGTAAAGGCACACATACAACACTTGACCGAGCCTATTTGTAAAGGCACACATACAACACTTGACCGCGCCTATTTGTGAAGGCACACATACACCAGCTTCAGACACACTGTACGTTATACAAACGCTCCCGGGGTCAAATCAATGCATAATCAACTGAATGAATATACAAACAGTATTGGCCACCTAGCCCATTTCACGACCAATATAGTATTATATAACCGTGTTTCCCTGCTGTAAAATGCCGACGTGTCAAGAAGTGAATAAATGTTGATAGCGATGTTAGTGTTCCCAAACCTCAAACTGTTAGTGGGCCCTTCAGGTTAAGTGTGGCTGGGGATACTAGTTGGGAATACAAATCTACACAGTAAAAATACATCGGATATAGTGAAAGAAACGTTTAACAAATGGAATGATGACCTGGAAGCAACAGGATGTAGTCTATTTAGCTGAAAATTGGTTAGTGAAGGCAAGACAAAGAGTAGGGGAGCTGGTCTCAACACTTCATCGCTTACGACAGCGCGGATGAGCAAGTGTGTAGACGGACAGAGGAGGCAGTGGAAGAACGGACAGAGGAGGACGGACAGTGGAAGAACGAACAGAGGAGGACGGACAGTGGAAGAACGGACAGAGGAGGACGTGGATGGACGGACAGGAAAGGCAGTGGATGGACGGACAGATAAGGATGTGGATGGGTGGAGGAGGACGTTGATGGACGGATATGGAAGGCAGTGGATGGACGGACAGAGGAGAACGTACAGGGGAGGACGTGGATGGATGGACAGAGGAGGACGGACATGGAAGGCAGTGGATGGACGGACAGAGGAGGACGTGGATGGACGGACAGAGGAGGACGTGGATGGAAGGACAGAGGAGGACGTGGATGGAAGGACGGACAGAGGAGGACGTGGATGGAAGGACAGAGGAGGACGTACAGGGGAGGACGTGGATGGACGGACTAGGGAGGCAAGCCAGCAAATGCAGTGTATGTTTACAGCAACACGTCGCGTCGCTACAGTTCGATGCAAGGGTGTGACCAAGACTTCGCCTCATGTTCACGGTGGACACATGGAAACAGGCCGTGTAACCGCACCCTGTTCAAGAAGGTGGGCGACTAACATTGTGACAACACCGATAAGCTTATCATTTCATTATAGTCAGGAGTACCGAGGACTGCCTTCTTCAGTTCTCAACGAGGAAGTCTAACACACCCCCCCCCCCCCCGACAGCTGTATCTTCTGTGGGACTACCTTTACCTTTCTTGTACCTTCCTGTAAAGGAGTTAACTACAGGTGTGGTTTTTTTTATGCAAGTGGAGGGGCAACGGAGACATGTTTTTCGAATGAAAATGGCGAAAACAGTTGATCACAAACACTTTAATGTACACAAGTTGCAGGTATAACCCCTTTCTTCAATCAGTTTAGTGAAGACAAGTTTCAAGGATACGCCCTTCTTCCAATCAGTTTAGTGAAGACAAGTTTCAAGGATACGCCCTTCTTCCAATCAGTTTAGTGAAGACAAGTTTCAAGGATACGCTCTTCTTCCAATCAGTTTAGTGTAGACAAGTTTCAAGGATACGCTCTTCTTCCAATCAGTTTAGTGAAGACAAGTTTCAAGGATACGCTCTTCTTCCAATCAGTTTAGTGAAGACAAGTTTCAAGGATACGCTCTTCTTTCAATCAGTTTAGTGAAGACATTTCAGGGATACGCCCTTCTTTCTAACGAGACAAAGTGTATACAAACGTATACGTATGGTCTAGATACCGCGTTGTGGCGAGAAGAAGAACGCAGCCCTACCCTTAGGAGCTAACAAATAAGAGTAGATGACATGAATACGGTACCTCAAAAGGAGATAGAAACACATACCAGGTAACAAAGATATAAAAAGACACTAGGCGAACGGATCAATAACAGGTTTTCGCATGTGGCATTCGTCTTGCATCTTTTTATATCCTTGTTACGTGTTTATATCTCCTTTTGATGTATCCATCTCTTTTTCTACGAGTTAGCTCATAAGTGTAGTTTCCGTTGTTTTGGGCGAAGTCATGTTGGTCGTGACGTAGGCTTCGTTCATATTTCCGTTTAAGCGCAGTATCTGAACCATACTTATACGGGTTCATGTTTTCTAGCGCAGTATCTGAACCATACTTATACGGGTTCATGTTTTCTAGCGAAGTATCTGATAATACTTAAAATACGGGTACATGTTTTCTAGCGCAGTATATGAACCATACTTGTACGTGTAGATATTTTCTACGCTTAATTTTAATACGCAGCACCGATGCAGCCTTAAGTTTATTTTATTCAAAGAAGACACGTGATTTCAATAAGGTGCATGCAACAATAGCACACAAGCAGTGCGGGAGACTGCACTACATGGCAACTCACAGGCTATGCTTAGACACGTTCAAACAAAAATTGTGATAAGCATTTCACTATATATGTCCACTTCTATTCTTTTCAACCGGGGTACACATCTTGACAAAAAACTTAGAATACGAAATGTGGGTAGTTGTCATTCTTTTTCTTATTGTTAATATTATTGTTTCATTACGCTGCAATTTGTGTTTCTTTAAGCTAAGATGCGTTGTTCCATACATCATCTTCGCCGTTCATCCTGAAAAGAACGTTTGTTAGGTGTCGTATTTACAGCATGGTTGCGATGTCTGCGCCATTCGGCCCGACTCATCCGATTTCAGCACAACATTTTTTAGACAGGCACGTGTCTTCCCTCTTCGATCCCAGGATGTATGTTTATTCTATTTCCAGAGCAGCCACTTGAACGCGGGATAGGGTCTTCATAATTATGGGTCACTGACCTTGTCGCAAGCAGCCAGCTATGAGTCGTCGTCTGCTCATTCACTGCTGCACCTTTTTGCATATATTACAGTTGCACTGCAATATCATGCGTCTCGGCTGGACACATCCGTAAATATTTGTATCTAGGTCAACTACCTGCCAGACAGCAGGTGCTTTGATTAGAGAGGTATCTTTTCCGAGATGATTTACCATATATGATCATATGGGTTATGTATCCGGTTAGTTCCAGTTTTAGAACACTGGACTCACACCTCGCCCTTTCTCCTTCTAATAAAAGTGTCGTTAAGAGTTAGGTATTTGCTGTCAGAGACTTTGTTTCATGCCGGAAGAACATTTATTTAGAATTGAAAGTGCACCCTCATTTGCACTCCAGTGACGACATAATCCGGGACTATTAACAGTATTCTATAACTACAAGTTCCTGTTGTTGTGAATGCCCACAATGAGTAATGTTACGCTTTTATACGCCCTGAAAAGAGCTTTAAGTGGCGAGTTGCAGTAGCTTTCTTCACATCTCGAGCCTGCTGATGAAGGTGGATCGGGGTCCTCCAGGCTGTTGTGCTACGATTGGCTCCATCTGCGTGACGTTCTCTACAAGTCCATATAATTACATAAAATGAAAACCTGGCTTCAGTGTTATTGCGACAGCATCTATCAGAAACCATCTTCTAGAATAATCACAACCGCTCCACGCCGCCAAACGTCAGTTCTTTCACTGAGACAGATGACGAATTGCATGAGCTCAATGCAGCAACTCATAATTAGCTGACCTTGCCATGGATACCGTATCAGAGCAGACCAAGGCACTCTATTCCGCCTCAAAGTGGAGGTCCTGGAAACAGCCTGCACTCACGAAGACTGACAGAGAAAAGGGATCGAAGAGGGACAATAAACTTGGTTCCCAAAAAAGGCATTGCTGAAACCAGCTATGTCGGGCCGAACGGCGCAGATAGTAAACTACGATACCGGTACTACGTAACAAAACGTCCTTTTCAGTAGGCTACGCAGATGAATTTTCTGTCAGGTTCACTTTCACATCTGAATGGTAGAGTTGATAGTGTGCTTATCTTGTTCCTATAAAGAGACTGGGATCGCGCTTAGGTTCACTTTCGCCCAATGGACAAATGTCTGGGGTGGAATGGCGCGCCTCCGCCAGTAGAAACTTGTGAGGCAAACGCTTAAGAAACAAACAAAAATAGGTCCACTCCGGAAATGAAATGTTAGATACTAGACCTCATGTTTCCTAGGTAGATTGACCAGGTACCTTATTTGCCATTGGATAGTCTGAATAATGAAGTGCGTTGTAGCTGAAGGTTAGACCTGGTCCTTATTCCCAGAGTAGATATGATTGAAAACGTTACCGTTGGGGAACTGTTTGGCTCAAGTGACCATCAAATCATCCGTTGGGATCTTATTGCAGGGAAAGAAGTAAACATAAACACGCGAACATACGACTACTCTAAGGCAGATGTTAAGAGGATGGAAGAGGCAGCGAACCACATAATCTGGAAAGATATTGTCGTAGGAACAGATGTTGAACAGGAGTGGGAAAGTTTTAAAACAGTTCTAGAAACGCTAAAAGAGGAATGTGTTCCATGTAGAGAGGTAAACCCCAAGCGTAAAAAGTGGATAACTAGATTTGTAGTGAAATGTAGAAGAGCAAAAAATAAAGCATGGAAAAAATATATAGAAGCAGGTAAATCAAAAGAAACATATGTAAAATATTTGGACAAGCAGAACATATCTCAGAAAGCGAATAAAGCAGCAAAAATAGACTTTGAAAAAAAACTTGCTCAGAGGATCAAGACTGACAGTAAAAGCTTCTTCTCTTACGTTAGAAATAAACAAAGAACAAAAGACAAAGTAGGCCCTCTCATAGACAGTACAGGGAAAATAATAAGTGAGAATAGGGAGGCAGCTAATCTGCTCAATCAGTACTTTGGCAGTCTTCACAAAGGAGGACTGCTCCGAGATCCCAGAGCCTATAGATATTTTTCAAAGAGACATGGATACAGCGGGATTAAGATCAATCTGTATTACAGAGGAAATGGTTTTTTAAAAATTGGATGGGTTGAAAGTGAATAAATGTCCAGGTCAAGATGGTATTCATCCAAAATTGCTGTATGAAATTAGAGACCAACTAGCAAAACCATTGGCTATATTATGTTCTCAATCACTTACAAAAAAGATTGTTCCACGGGATTGGAAAGATGCAGGAGTGATCCCCTTATTCAAAAAAGGCAAAAAATCAGATCCAGCAAAGTATAGACCGGTGAGTTTAACGAGCATAGTCTGTAAATTGTTAGAGTCAATAATCAAAGAAAACATTGTAATGCATTTAGACAGATTTAATCTAATTAGAAATAGTCAGCATGGGTTTACTAGAGGGAGATCATGCTTAACAAATCTATTAGAATTCATGGAGGAGGTTACTAAAATCATAGATATAGGGGAGCCAGTGGATGTTATTTATCTAAACTTTGCAAAGGCCTTTGATAGAGTACCTCATCAAAGATTATTTCGAAAATTAAAATCACATGGAATAGGTGGGGAAGTTGCCAAATGGATTGAAAATTGGTTAACGGGAAGAAGGCAGAGGGTGGGCATAAATAAGGAGTACTTTGAGTGGTGTGAAGTGAAAAGTGGTGTGCCATAGGGCTCGGTTTTGGGACAAATTTTGTTCTTGATATATATAAATGATTTGGACATTGATATGAGATCCATGTTTGCAAAATTTGCTGATGATACAAAACTATGCATTAGTGTCTCATCTAAAGCGGAAGTGGATATATTGATGTCGGATTTAGATAAAATTCGAGAATGGTCTGTAAGCTGGCAAATGGAGTTTAATGTAGATCAATGTACAGTCATCCACATGGGTAGATCCAATATGGAACATAATTACAGAATGGGAGAAAACAATATTAGAAAGATAGATAAGGAAAGGGACCTAGGGGTTATAATAGATCATACAGGAAAGGTGAGTGAGCAAGTTAAGGTAGCAGTGAAAAAGGCAAATGCAATGTTAGGTATGATAATAAGAAATATTAAACATAGAAGCAAGGAAGTGATCGTCAAACTGTATAAAGCTTTAGTTAGACCTAGATTGGAGTACTGTGTACATGTGTGGAGTCGTTATCATAGAGGGGACATAAACATGCTAGAAAGAATACAAAAAAGAGCGACAAAGACGATAGTGGGATTCCAGAATTACAGTTATGAGGAACGACTCAGAAAAACCGGTCTACAGTGTCTCGAAGAGAGAAGAATTCGTGGTGACTTAATACAGGTTTATAAGATGATCAGAGGAATGGATAAATTATACTATAACAAGTTTTTTTTTAAATACAGCCACCTACAATAACACGAGGGCATAGCTACAATCTGACTAAAGAGAGGTCCAGGTTAGATATTAAGAAATATTTTTTTAGTCAGAGAGTGGTGTCAGCTTGGAATACATTGCCAGGGGAGGTAGTGGAGGCAGGGACAGTAAATGCATTTAAGAATAAACTGGATGCGCATAGCTTTTAGAGCAAGGTGATGTAAATGTAACTGGTTGTATACAGACTCTGCAGGGTCTTCTAAACCAGAATAAAGACGTTAAGTTAAGTTAGAGAGAGAGAGAGAGAGAGAGAGAGAGAGAGAGAGAGAGAGAGAGAGAGAGAAACGTATGCCCGACTGAGACCTTGCACAATGAAGTCTCTAAACGTCACCTTCGACGAAATCGTCTGCAAATGAGACTACCTTGACCTTGACAACGAACAGGTGGCGTGTATCACTGCGAGATATTAAAATGTTAATGACGGTTGAAACGATTCGTCAAAGCTCGCAATATTTGCATAATTAAAGCCACTATCGAAACTGCAATTCACGAATTGAACAATTGTGATATTGAATATCATGAAACGGTTGCAGGATATGTCCGTGTGACGGGCAAACGTGAGGAGAATAGATCGCTTTCTTAGTTAGCAGTAACACAGACCAGAACACGACAGTCTACTACTTAGTTGTTCACATTCAAATAATCATAGCACGTACGTTCATAAACGGTGTTTTCTGTTTCAGGTTTCTACCATCACCATTCAGCAGAGTTGGAGAGGATCATGTTGTCATATTGCTCCTCTCGTGGAGTAGAAAGTCCTGGAAGATATGTTAGAGACCAAGGCACATACCTGGGTGTCCAATTTGGTAACTCAAACAGATGGCGTATGGTATTGCCGTTGTTTGTTCGCGGTCTAAATATCGCCATTTGTCATGTGCTCTGTGTTTTAGTCCGTCTTTTAATTCACGAACAAGGTCAGAAGCAATTTTCTACTAAACTTCATGTCAGATTCAAATGATTTGTTTTCATGCAGCCTTAAAATATCCATGCGCTAAAACATTGAGATTATTTAGTCCATAGATGTTAAGAATTTTGCACATCGAGGAATTATTTTGAACTTTTAGGACCATTGCAAAGAAATTACATTAAATTTAAGATTTTACAGTACGCAGCTGAATTTCTCGTCGTATTTGGTTCATAGGCGTATCGTATCTCCTTAGTGTCTTGAGAGATCAATCGATTGTTTGTGTTACCCTTTGTGTACAATCGCAAAATCATATCAATATGCAACAGTTAGTACAGTCCTTCGGTCAGCATTAGACCCCAAGGTTGTATCAAATGCGCAGCTAATTTTATGTTGCTTAAAGTATTTGAATTTTGAAATGTATTTGTTGTCATTGTGTGTACACTTAATTGTTTTGATAAACATAAGCTAATTCATCCAAGTCTGATAATCAGTATGTCCACAAAAGATTATATTAATCATTCCAAATTTGTCAAAATACATCAAATTTCTTAGGAAAAAAAAATATATTTTTTAACGTCACGGATATCCTAAGGCTACATTTTGGATCTGACATACAGTTATATAGAAAATTGCTTCGAACCTTGTCTGTGAATTAAAAGACGAACTATAAGTATTATGCGCCAGTTAAATCAGACAGTATTCTCTGTAACATTTCTACCTGGTGCTGTTTTTTTTTTTAAACAATTATTTTTACTTCTCTATGTGTCACCCTTTCTTCCGTCTGCCGTCTTCTTCCTCTTCGCGTATTTTTCTATTTTAGACAAGTCGAAATACAAAAGTAAAATATATTGTCACTCATGCTCAAAAGAGGGAGAGGAGACTAACGTCTGGTCAGGCAAAACATACTGATCGGACATGTTAGTCAGGGGAAGAGGAGACTAACGTCTGGTCAGGCAAAACATACTGATCGGATATGTTAGTCAGGGGAAGAGGAGACTAACGTCTGGTCAGGCAAAACATACTGATCGGACATGTTAGTCAGGGGAAGAGGAGACTAACGTTTGGTCATGCAAAACATACTGATCGGATATGTTAGTCAGGGGAAGAGGAGACTAACGTCTGGTCAGGAAAAACATACTGATCGGACATGTTGCTCGTAGACAGGTAAAATACTCTGGTCAAGACCCCCACCTCATTTTCATGCAGGTCTCAATGGAAACGGGCTGTTTTCATGGGAGACTTGTTAACGAGGTGAGGGATCGGCGTGGTTCCTGTAGTGGTGAGCGAAACACAGATAAGACTAAGCATAGCACAACTGCGATGTGTGAAAAGCTACTGGTTGGTTGGTTATTGATCCATCGGCCTGTGGTCTCCTGCCCTTTGGCCAAATGCCATATAATGGTATCTGCAAGTGTTTGTGAGCTGCTGTTTAGTTCCGTACAAAGTGTTCCATTTGTCTGGCCTCGGAGGAAGAAGCTCTTTTCTAACACGAGCCATTCAAAAAGATGACGGAAAGTCGAACTCCTTTTCAAGAGGTTGATGCTGCCTTTGGGATGGCCATATGTTTGTAGATTTCACTCCCAATATTCCCTATCTATTCAGTCAAGCCTCTGTTCGCATATTGTTGTTCTAGAATTGATCCCTTCTTAGCTAGTCTGTCAGCCTTGTCATTGCCAGGTGTACTTGAGTGACCAGGAATCCATTGTATAACTATTCCGACTTCATGGGATGTGATAAGTTGGTTGGTATCCTGGGATATTTTAGAAAGCTCAGGCTTACAATGACCACCATCTTCCAGAGATTAAAGTGCAGATAATGAAGATGTAAAGTTTACGATGCTTTGAGCTTTTGATGGGAAAGCATCAAATACAGTTCTCAAAGTGGTGCAGATATACTTCCAATGCTGTTATTTGTGCCTCATAGTTTGAACGCATCTAACCCACATGCATCAAACAGCTCATCGGATGTTCTGTCTGGATACTCTATGTAGACTCTCCGCTTTAATGGTGGCCTTAAAAACAGACATATCAGTATATACATGTATCCATACTTTTCGGTAGGTGTCAATCGTTCTCTGTGATGCTCTCAAAAGACTTACTGGATCAGCACTTTTTGTTGTATTATATGTTGGTTTTGTTTGCATTTCTGACATTTTTAGGCATGTATGTGGCGTAACTTTTTTGTTACTCTGTGTTTCTTGACTTTTGTCTGGGAGGTGATATCCGTTTTTAATCTCACTGACGTGGTGGAGAACTGGCTTGTTTATCTTCTGTTTCTATTGTTTTAAACATGTTTCTTGAGGCTGAGCCGTCGGTTGAAAGTTACTCCAAGATACGTACGCTCAACCTCTGTGAAATTTCTGTTTGAGGAAAGCTACTGAAACTCACCACGTAACGCCCTTACTCATTGTGTGCATTCAGCAATAACACAGAAGAAGAACAGTAAAACTATAAGAAGTGATTAAAAGAGGATTGAACATGGAGCTGGCTACTCAGTTCTGTAGAAACCTTATGCCACAAAAACGTCAACAAATATGGATACACTTGCTGGAGATCAATAGGCATGCAACGGGACAAGTAATGGTTGATTGATGTCTTCATGTAAGCTCCAACATCTTCTCAATAACAAGTGCTATGAGTGGGTTAACATTGTAACAAGTGCTTTAAGTGGGTTAACATTGTAACAAGTGCTATGAGTGGGTTAACATTGTAACAAGTACAGTGAGTGGGTTAACATTGTAACAATTGCTATGAGTGGGTTAACATTGTAACCGAGTGACATTTACTAATATTCAATTAGCTTCATGAGATAACAGCAAGAACTCAACACGTGAATACGAAGATACAAACTATCATCATTACTTTACCAAGACTTTAACAGACAAACATAGATACAAATGCCAACTGTGTATTCATTCCCATTTTCTGTTATTAACGTCACACAAGGACCCCGACCAAACCACAAGACAGAATGATCACAATATGGAGGACTATCTGCTTCAGAAAAACGGTCCGTTAATAGAAGAGACTATAAGAAAACAGACAGAAAGCGGATACGGAACCAAACAAGACATAAAATGACAGACATATAATAAAATGGTTTGGGCAAATGATAAGATTAACTCAGAATCTGCTCATCAAGTCTTTAACATCAAACAGTAAGACTTCAGAGCAAGAAGACAACCACGAAAAAATAGATTGATGGGGTTAAAGAAACATTACAGAGGCATGGATTGACAAAGCAATTGTTCCTCCTTCACGTCATATGTGGACATATGAGGTTGAATCATTTAGAAGGTGTTGAAGATGTAGAAGTGGATAATCTAACAGTAGTCAGCGAGCCATAGCTGGCTGCTTGCATCAGGGTCAATGGATCATAACTGAAAAGACCTTATTCTGCATACAAGTGGTGGCCTTGGAAACTGACAGCAACCATTTCGTTTGGCTAAGAGATTAAGGATCAAAGAGGGATGGCAAACCCAGTCCTTAAAACGCCATGATGAAATCGGATGTGTCGGGTCGAAAGGCAGATACCGCATCTTAGCTGTAAACTACGACATGTTCTGTTCAGGAAGAACGCCGAAGAAGAATAATTATTGATATTTCCCAGAAGGGCGTCTGATTAGCATAATAATATAGTACTCGCTTTTCGGGGCAAATGTGCCAGTTTCAACTCCCGTTGTTGGCACGCGTCTGTCAACCCAGCGGTAAACGGGTATTGAATTACTATTAGAGAAGCAAAGGTGGCGCTGAAGTGAACTGGCCACACCACCTCATAAACAAGCTGTGGCCTAGTACAAGGAAGGCTCTAACATTTCATCCCTGATAACAGTGTCTGCTATGAGTCTACATTAACATTCCCTTTAGAAGTGATTGCAGACACTAGAGCATTTTTTCACTGTCACATGCTATTGATATGCCTGCCCTATTTCATCTCAGCCGTTCAGACAAAAGGCTCCACAGCGAATGCGCGAGTCTCATACAAACATATACATGTGTTATCCGGTTTTGTTTGTCCCCCTTTGACGAAGTAGATTTTTCAACCAGTTATTTTTGTTAATTAAGGGCGTGTACGCCATCTTCATGGTTTGGTAGTTCGGGATTGGTCCTAGCAAAGGGTGAATAATTTTGTACTTTAATGCATTCTGTTTATGTGTTATTTGGATCAATGAAAAGCGTTTGGGACACCGTCTCATATTCAGGAGACGAGGCTTCGAGCTCTGGCTAAATTTTATTAAGTGTTTTGTATTTATTTTTTTATATCGTGAGTGATTTTTTTTAAACTATCCTGTGTATTGCTCTGTGAATAACGGAGCAAGCAGTCTTTACTCTACGTCCTGGTAAATCTCAGCAATAGAGAAAACGCTGTGTTGATAACTGCCAAGACAAATGATTCCTTAAGTGAGATCATCGATGATGTTTCGAGTTTTAAGCAAGAATGAACACCTAAAGGGCATAGCCACTGCTAGAGTTTACGAACCGCTGACTTAGATCAATTGTTGTTACAAATCTAGCGACGTTCGGACTCACATTTTGGGCCCAGTGCCTTACAATGGTAACTGCACGTGTCTGTTATTAAAGTTGTTTTAGCTCCACACAAAGTGAACCATTTATCTGCTGGCCTCGGGGGAAGAACGTAGTCTATCGCCGGTTACTCGAAGATATAAGATCATCAGTCTGATAGTATGAGTATGTGTTCTGGTTGTACTCTGAAGTGGATTTTGGTTGGATTGTGTTCCTGTGATTAAATGGAATCTTCTGAGTTCGTACTCGATAAATGGTGATATGATCCCTACTTATGAGATGAATATGCCGAACAGTATACTCAAAAGGACCTGGTCTGGGAAAGACAAAGTGTGTGTTGAACATAAATTCAGAAATGAAACGGGAAAACAAAAACAATGGCAAGAGACGAGTGTAAAAATAGGACAGCTCACCACTCGACGGCCGCCATTCCTGGAAAGATAGCAACTTTCATGAGTCACAGAGGCGACACGTTTATTATATGTCTTAAACAGACTTCAGTCTAGTACGCGTACAACTGGGTGCAAAAACTAATGTCTGAGTCGGGTGTAACAGACTGACCAAGACCCCACCTCACGCCATTCCACGGAAGCAGGCTGTGTCAGAGAAGTTTGGTCAACGAGTTGGGGGATCGGTACCGTGATCCCCGGTAGTATTAAGTATGCTGACAAGTCTGACATTGCACTACAGCGAGAATAACCACACTATCTTCCTTATTACGCTAGGGAATGTAAGTAGAGCCACTGCAAACCAATTTCATAAGAAAATTGGTCAGAGCGGGTAAATTCGAAAATAACTAACGTGCCTACCCGTCTCCCTGTGTAGGTTCTCATTTACAGTAGGGTAGACTAATGCTTCTCAATTAAATACATAGTCTGGCGTGAGTGACAACCGTTTCACCACTGGAGATATTTAATTGAAAAGTTTAAAGGTACTCCCATATCTAACACTGCCATCAAAGATGAAGTGTCAAGACTTAACAGGTCTCAGCTTCTCTGGAAATTTGGTTACAAATCATTGTCCATGCCTTCCTTACGTGTAAGTATGGTATCCATTAACATATTTCTTCTTCTTCTTGAATGCCCACAATATATGTCTGATTTGGCAGAAGCATACTACTATTTGCCAAGAAGAGATCAAGTGACAATTTTCAGACTGTGAAAGGCCGACGGCAGACTGAAAAATCATCTGTCCAAAAAATGGGACACACAGACATGTGCCCGTGTCAGGAGAACAAACAGTGGAACATGTTCTGTAGGTCTGCTGACTCCACGAGAGGAGCAGATTGACTACATAACCCTCCCCTAGCCATTACGAGATAAACTGTATGGAGATTAGACAAGCCTGAGAAGGACCGACGAGTTTATGAGAAGGACCGACGAGTTTATGAGAAGGACCGACGAGTTTATGAGAAGGGCCGACGAGTTTATGAGAAGGACCGACGAGTTTATGAGAAGGACCGACGAGTTTATGAGAAGGACCGACGAGTTTATGAGAAGGACCGACGAGTTTATGAGAAGGGCCAACGAGTTTATGAGAAGGGCCGACGCGTTTATGAGAAGGACCGACGAGTTTATGAGAAGGGCCGACGAGTTTATGAGAAGGACCAACGAGTTTATGAGAAGGACCAACGAGTTTATGAGAAGGGCCGACGCGTTTATGAGAAGGACCAACGAGTTTATGAGAAGGGCCGACGCGTTTATGAGAAGGACCGACGAGTTTATGAGAAGGACCGACGAGTTTATGAGAAGGACCGACGAGTTTATGAGAAGGACCAACGAGTTTATGAGAAGGACCGACGAGTTTATGAGAAGGACCGACGAGTTTATGAGAAGGACCGACGAGTTTATGAGAAGGACCGACGAGTTTATGAGAAGGACCGACGAGTTTATGAGGGAGATAGATGCGATTAATTGAGAGCGAACGAAGAAAAGGAAGAATGTCCACAAAGACTAACTTTACTTCTTTGTGCTCCCTGAAATGGCGTTAAGTGGTGGGTTGCAGTAGCTTTTCTCATATCCCAAGCGTGCTGATGAAGATGGACTACGGTCCCCCAGGCGGTTGTGGTTTATCTGCGTGTCACGCGCTACAGTGGGGATTTTTTTTTAGCGTTCGCCTTATTTCTCTAATCCTCCAAGGCGGTGTGCGTTGCACTGTGGTTTTTATTTTGCGCCTGTCTGCCCAGTGCATCCGACTTCAGCATGCATTTTATGTAAGGGTCTGCTTCCTCCTGAATTTTTTAAGGGTTTGCTTCCCCGGGGTAACGGCCGGTGCTGTGATGGGGATTGAACCCAGCACCTTCTGGTTGTAAGCCGTGTCACTTAACTAGTCCACGTCGATTCTCCCTCGTTAGCCAACTGGAGTGTGTAGAGACCCTGCTCCTTTGTCACAAGAAACAAAGACGCTAAATAGCTCGCTCGGAGTCTTAATGAATTGTATTCAAGATAGCAATAAAACAAAGCTTCAATAGCGATAACTAATTCGTGTTTCACTAATACACCCATTATGGTTTAATATTTGAATCTAAGACTGCTGAAAGTCAACAAAAACATCTAGCCCTTCAGTTATTGTTGGTGATATTTTTAAGTGTTGCTTCCTTTTGGCTGGGACACCAATTTCAACCAAAAACAAAGCACAGAAAACTTACAGCACGTTATTACAACAAGCAGAAGAAACACACTTGGTACAAGAAAATGAAACTCTACCCCCACGTCGCGTCACGGCAGACATGTAAAGTCATCAGTTGTTCGTGTTATCAGGTAGCTATGTTGTGAACTTTCTTAATTACAAACTATATCTCGGTTTTTAAGCAGCACGAGAAGATTATGATAATGCTTCTTCGTGAGATCCCATGTATGAGATCACGATGACCCGAAACTGCGCATGCCTCGTTCATGAATGAAATGAAAACGCTCAAGATACGGTAGAAAGGTTCATGTAATGGTAGAAAGATCTCCCCGGTAGTACCGTAGGGAACA
This sequence comes from Ariolimax columbianus, assembly GCA_036924085.1. Lineage (NCBI taxonomy): Eukaryota > Metazoa > Mollusca > Gastropoda > Stylommatophora > Arionidae > Ariolimax > Ariolimax columbianus. The sequence continues at coordinate 82,382,760 of JAVGWX010000008.1, forward strand.
GAATATAACCACTGTAACCTTCCACGCATGTCGTCAAGGGCGACTAAAGAGCTGTGTTCACCACAAATAATCGGATATTGGCTTCCTTTAAACAGATTTTGGACCAACTGCAGTGGCAGACCTTTGCTTCAGTAACGGAACGAAAAGGAAAATCAAATAAATAAATATGTGAACGAAAGATATCAAATTATTAAGTGTATAAATTATCTCCCCCCCCCCCCCCCTGAAAATGAGGACGACGTCCTTTTTAACGATCCAAACCTACTGGTCTAGGAGGTGATGTCGCCAAACCTACTGGTCTAGGAGGTGATGTCGCCAAACCTACTGGTCCTGGAGGCGATGTCAAACCTACTAGTCTAGGAGGTGATGTCGTCAAACCTACTGGTCCTGGAGGTGATGTCAAACCTACTAGTCTAGGAGGTGATGTCGCCAAACCTACTGGTCCTGGAGGTGATGTCAAACCTACTAGTCTAGGAGGTGATGTCGCCAAACCTACTGGTCCTGGAGGTGATGTCGCCAAACCTACTGGTCTAGGAGGTGATGTCAAACCTACTAGTCTAGGAGGTGATGTCGCCAAACCTACTGGTCTAAGAGGTGATGTCGCCAAACCTACTGGTCTAGGAGGTGATGTCGCCAAACCTACTGGTCTAGGAGGTGATGTCGCCAAACCTACTGGTCTAGACGGTGATGTATTTCTATAACCTCCCGTCTTTAGTCCTGCTTTTAACCACTTTTTGTATTTTCCTTAAGCCAGAGAATCAAATCATTTCTCACAGCTGGGAATATTCAGATACATTTACCAGGGTACGAAAGGGTGACATAGAATAGTCGCACTGTAATCTGCTAGGCATATCATTAGCCGCTACTAACAAGAGTTGGCATGGGGCAGATATCCCATCCTGAAGAAAGTATAAGCCCACCAAAAAAATACCTCTACACCTCATAGTACGAGTAGGAGAGAAGCAAATTTGGGTATGTTAGTAAGGGGCACATTTGGTTGAAGCAGATTCGCCCACTTGATTTAAACTGTAGCATGGGGAATTACGGTCGCCCCATATCAGCCACTGCTGATGAGGATGAAGTGCAGAGCCTTCATCTTACTAGACCGTAGATTGTTTATGGAGTAACACAGAGGTGTCATGAATAGAAAAGAATGATCATCAGGCCACCCCCACCTAAGAGCCAAGGCTCAAGAGATGATTGAATGCAAATACAGCTCCAAAGAATGGACGCGTGTGTACATAGATGGATCTGCAGAAGGGGCGGCAAAAAATGGTGGTGGAGGCATCTTTATAAGACAAAATAACGGAAAGATAACCCATGTCCTTTTCAACAAGGAAAATTTCTTCTAGCCTGAGGGCAGAATCGATAGCACTCCAAGCACTGAAAATTGTCACCAAATTGGAAGCTCAAACACACACGTGAGGATAGTGATCTTCACAGACTGTAAAGCACTACTCAAATCGGTAAAGAACACATCAAATGATGACATAACACATAAAATCAGAGGTCAGCTAAATGCCATACAAAAGATCTCAAATATCACACTACAGTGGCTCCTCTCATTGTGGAATTACGGTAAACGAGAGAGTCGATGCATTATCCAAAGCAGGTGGAAAAATGGAACAATACACCCATAAAGTGTCATATAAGGAGACCAAAACCATAATTCGCAGTCAGTATAACATAAAATGGGAGAAAGTAACAGCCAAGACCCAATCCACCAGCTACAAAGACACCAGCAAACTGCAATTTTCCGCATGAGAACGGGCCACACCAGACTATTGGGCCACCTATATCCGCTCAAAATCTCCCAAACAAATGAATGTCCATGTGGAACAGGAGTCCAGGCCCCTGAACACGTACTTGAAGAATGTCCGGCCCACGAAGAACTAAGATGCCAGACTTGGCCAGATGGAGCAGAACTGAGGCAAAAACTATGAGGCCACCACTCAGGCCTGTGGACTTCATCCTGGCGATAGGTCTGAAGATTTAATATGATCAGAAAAATCGGAAAGCAGAAGAAGGAGGGTCGCCAGTTCCCTTCCCTGCTGTCTTTCCTTCCCTAAAAGTAGGCACGGTAACAATATACAGTTGTGTTGACTGAAGCGTGTCGACAAATTGGATTGAACTCGCCGCGTTTTTCATGAGAAGTGAGCATTCTACCACTCAAATGGTCATAATATAGGAACATGTTATTCTACATATAAGCACTATTATCCAGGAGTTGGTTTTGGGATAACGTGAGAAGAAAGGAAATAAGTGGAGATTTCAAGGCAGTCAGTTACTAACAAATATTTTTTCCTGACAACAATCATAGGACAAATATTGATCTGCATTCAGATAACATGTATAACGTGCATTCAGATAACATTTATAACGTGCATTCAGATAACATGTATAACGTGCATTCAGATAACGTGTATAACGTGCATTCAGATAACATGTATAACGTGCATTCAGATAACATGTATAACGTGCATTCAGATAAACATGTATAACGAACAACAGAAAAGAAAGTGAAGTAATAGGCAGCCAGGAATTCGAACACCGGACCTCCAAGTGGTGGACGCGCCTTATCATAATAGAGAGACCCGTTAACGTTAACTAGCGGGATACGCCAAAATGTGTCACAACTACGTCTTTCATCATTCAACACTTGCGAGCATGGACTTGGACTAACCAATGATATGCACTGTCCTACTATCCCTGCCAGATACAATACGCATACGTCTCTAATGTGTGCGTGCTGTAAACCACATTGTATCTTTTTTTTTTAACTCATGAAATATCGCGATATAGCAAAGTACGCCAGCTGCGAATCTCTGATCTAAACTGATCAATATCTGTTGTGATTGACATACTTTCTTGTTATCCGTTCACTTGAGAGGAAACAATAATCCCACTTCGTTTACAGGTATGTCGTAAAAGGTAATCAAAGAGGGTTGTGCATGTGGTTAGAAACCTCGTCGGGTAGAACAATTTGCTACAGAGACCACAGCAATGCTTTGGCTCTGACTTCGGAAAAGAGGCCAACTGTGTGGGTGGTACTATATTCGGGAGTAGTGACAAATGGAAGAAATGTGCCTTTTTCAGTGCACTCTTACCCCGCTCTAGTCAAATGGCACTTAACAAGTGGACTACTTATGCGTGTAACAAGCTTCCCGTTCAGGCTGTCTTCTCCAAGATCATCATCACTCAAAAATGAGGATTACTAATCAAATGAGCTTTTCTGTGTCCTGGCTCAGAAGAAGCAATATGAACATTCTCCTAAACAGAACAATAACACTGGCTGACAATATCAATGAAAGAGCTACAAAAATATTGCAATATGCAACAGAGAATTAACATTAATTATACGCAGCTTGATAAACAAGCTGAGATACATTTTTTAGAGGCCAAAGGATTTCTGCCTAACACCACCTGAATCATTTTATTTTTTGTAATCTATCTGAAAATGGTGATTTTGTTACAAGGATTTTTGTCCCCATAAACTTGACAAAACCTAAATGCACTTTATTCTATTTAAATCACACTATATATTTGTGTAATGTTTGATGTTTTCAAAGCTACTTACATCTGTTCTTCACCGTGGACAACTTGTTTTGAAGGCTACTTATCAAAGTTCTTCACTGTGGACAACTTGTTTTGAAGGCTACTTATCAAAGTTCTTCACTGTGGACAACTTGTTTTTAAAGCTACTTATCAAAGTTCTTCACTTTGGAGAAGTTTTGAAGGCTACTTATCAAAGTTCTTCACTTTGGAGAACTTGTTTTCAAAGCTAATTATCTAAGTTCTTCACGTTGGACAACTTGCTGTTTTCAAATCTGCTGAAATGTAAGTTTTTCATTGAAGCCCTTCTTACATATTTTATGAATAAATATAAATTGCTACAAACTGAAGAAATTATATTTACGACCAACTGGAAGTATTTGAACAAATTTAGTCAATAGGATTTAAGATTTGTTTGTGTTTTTTGTTAATCTTCTATTTGTCTTTTGTGTTTCTTTACAAAACAAAGTGTTATCATTGCAGTTGGTTCCATGACAGAAAATACTTGATACTATCTTCTGGTGGTGGCTTTGTATAGTAGTTCCTTTGTACATAATGAGGCTGTAAGTCTCAAACACATCCATTTTATTTATTCACTATTCAAGTAATGCATGCAAAATTACAGTTGTCGTGTTCTTTTATCCTCAAGATCGTTAACTGGACGATTCGGCCAAATTTTAGATTTACCAAAATTATACCTCAAGAAAAGAACCAATGAAGAAGAAAAGTGCAATTCAGTATCTAAACAAAATTTTTATAAGACAATTATTAAGCAGTTAATATTCTAAAAACATTTTATTAGAGATATTGGGGAGTAAAGAATATGGCACAACTCCAGCATGTCTTTAAGGCACGGAAGGGTAAAGTAATAAAATGTAAAATAAATTGCTACACACACTACTACTACATACACATATGACGTACATTTCTTCCTGCAATCGTTGCGGTCCCATGCTCATCAAGGAGCAAAAATGGACAACTAAGGAAACATATTGGCGGTTCATTTTTCAATACATCAAAATGTTCAAACTCCAACAAGCAGAACAACAATCAACATCGGAACAAGGCTTTACATGAATTAGCTGCTCCTCTTCTACCCTCTGGGACACATTTTGTACTTTTTATTGTGGCTTTTAATTTCTACTGGAAGGGTAAGGCCCTACACCTAACTCTCCCTAGTTGCCTCTTATTACATGCCCAGTACAATGTTTCTATTCTTTACTCCCATTTTAGGCTCAGGTAACAAATAGGTGTACAATCAATCAACAAAATAATATATATCAGCAATGGTACTTACTTCTCAGTGACCTTCCTTCAGATTCTGGAGTTCCACGTTCATATGCATCACCCGAGTCCGAAAGAGGCTCAGAAACAGTGTCATAGCCAGCTGAGCTGATGCTAGATGGACGCTCTTCTTTCACTCTCGGCGACATGTCTCTTTCATCTGGATCATCCCTGTCATCTCGAAACGTAGAATCGCTGGTATGAGCTCCATGAGCATCCGAACTTGATGATGATGATGATGCTGCTGCAGAGTTTTCACCAGGCTTCATCTTCTTTGCAGGTGAAAAGGCAGAATGATATGAGCCATCTACCCCTTCAGCACCTGACTGTCCAAGAGGCCGAAATGCTCCTGGGCGGATGCCTGGGTTCATCATTGCCAATCTGCGGTCAATACCAGGTCGAACAAATGACAATGGTGAGTAAAGAGGTGCTGAGAAGGGATCTCCTGGGTGAAACATAGTGAAACCAGCCGTGCTGAAAGGTGGAGGTGGAGGTAGATCCTTGTCCATATTCTGTCCTGGGAATGCGTGAGGTGGTGCAGGCAACCTTGGGGCTTCGTGACCTTCTGCAGTGGATGCTAAGACCATAAGAGCAGGAGAAGTAAGTGGATTAGGCATGAATGGAGAGTTGTCCATTCCTCCACTTCCGGGAGCTGGTGCAAAGAATGGTTTAGGCCAAAAATTGAATCGAAACATTGTTAGAGATCTCTGAAGGTCTGCACTCATCATTTAAAATGTATCAAAAGTTAACTGAATCTAAACTTTCAGTAGACAACCACGTAAATCGCTTATTAGAGATTTACAAAACTGGTGTCATTTCCAGTGCATGTATTTAAAAATGTGTTTTTGTTGATTCTACTCTCTGAAGTAATTGGTACACATAATGAATATAAATTGATATTGTATTTTGCTAATAAATATAACAATACACTGACTAATCACTAAACCATGAATTCATTAAAACTGATAAAACTAAGTTCAACACAGACTATTTAGAGGAAAGTGGCACTGATATGATTGACCTAATAAAGTCAACGTGCAGTATACTATTGCTACAAAGACATTAAAGGAGCTTAAATGAACTGATCTCAACAGACTACAAAATAGATACACAACTAGAAAACCAACATTCAATATTAGTAGAATTGGTGGAAAGATACCACAGATCATAGAGCTCATGAAAAAACTAACTAAGACATGATTTTAGGGCTAGCAGATATAACAGAACATGAAGAAGACCCATGAAAACTATGTACTAGGGGTGTTGACACAATGGAAAGAGCCAAACTTGGTGTAGATTATCATGTACATTCAGTGAAAGCAAAGTTCATTGCAGAAACAGATGACATCTGTGTAAGATTAATACACATACAAACGGTCAATAATGAACAACAATAATTCAGGACCATGATCCTGCAATGAAAGCCAAAGTTTTAAAAGACCAGACTGGTACACACAACAACAAAATTTGGAACAAATAATTTAAGATAAGACAAAGAAATAAAAATAGTTTGGTGGCATGCTGAAGTTAAAGAATCAAGACCAACAAGAAGTTCTACAAAACATAGTTAATGAACAAGATGCAGGAAAATTATATATTTGTCCCATTGCAAGATGAAATACCAAACACGTAATCAAAATCATGAAAGAAGAACGGAATAAATACACAGAACAGACATTTACCAAATATCGCCAAAAAGATTTCTACAACAGTATCAAAGCAATGATGTTTTGAGATGAAAGTTTCAATTCAACTTCAATCATTAATGAAAAGGACTTCCCAACATTTAATGAGGGTGTAAAAGTGTAAAACAACACCGGTGGAAAGAGTAAGACAATGTTAGAAAGAGTACTTTCAAGAACTTTTAAATCTAACAGGCACTCGGGGACAATCAATATTTATCCAAAGCAGCAACGATCACATGGAAAATATTAAATGCTGATTCAAGAAATATAAATTAAATAGAGAACATCTTAAGAAACAGACAACAGGTATGGAAGCATAACAAATGAAGCAATTCAAGCTTGTGGAAAGACAGGGGGTGTAGTGGCTAAAGAGAATATTTACTATATCATTTAAAGAAAGGAGAGTACCAGATAACTTGCAACTAACTACATTAATACCGATCTAGAAGAAAAACAGCAGTAAAAGAACGTGAAACATTCAGAGGCATTTCGCTACTTTGCCATTCAAGAAAAGTGTACATAAAAAAAACAAAGACGGAGACAAATTCTTGAACAGTAGCTGATTCCATAAGAAAAGAGTATGGTACTGGTTTCCATATCACCTTAATAATTAAGCAAAAGAACAATATAATATGACAAGTATTTAAACATATCATTTATAAATCAGAAGAAAATATTTCATAGAGCTGATAGGAATAAACTCTTGTCAATATTAGAAGACTATTGAATATAAGAACTATTAGTTAATGCAAGAGAATTGTACCACATGAATAAAGATGAAATAACTGATTGGATTCACTGAAATAGCTAAAGGAGTACAAGGATGTGAGCTCTCCATTGATGTTCAACATTTACATAGGCAGAATATCAACAAAAACCTACCAGAAGTGGATTTTGACACAAGAAGTGAAAAACCAAACTCATTACAAGAACTACTCTTTGCAAACAACCAAAACCTAACATTAAGATCGTTTTGGTGAATTGCAAAAATCATATCAATACACTTGGTACATCCTGTGAATCATATAATATGCAGATTAGAATATCAATAACGGAAACTATCGTAATTGGTAAAACACCATGGCCAAGGAACTTATATCTAAACGATATCAAACTTAAGCAGGCTGAAGAGTCAAAATACCTAGAAGTATTTTTACACAAGTTTGATGACTTGAAAGAGAAATTGAGACTCAATGTCAGAAAGTGTCTGCTGTGAGAACTGTCACCACAGTTTAAACACCCTCATATGGAATATGTACAGGGATACAGTTAGTGGGGTGGTGCTTGAGGGAGCATTGAATGACAGTTTCGGGATGCAGATAAGGGCGAAGCAGGGATGCCTTCTCTTGCCAGCTGTGGATTGGATGGTGAAGACATCAATCGAGAAAAACAGAGCTGGTTTTCAGTGGGCACTATAGTCACAATTGAAGGACCTGGACTATGCATATGATCTGATAATTTTGTCATAGTCAAATGCAAAAACTTGATAGCGTGAAAGAACAATCAGTCAAATTGAGACTGAGTATCAACATGAGTAAACCAGCCTCCTTAACCTTACTCAACACTATTTACAATGAAAGTAATAATGCTGGAGGGAGATATGTTAGAAGAAGTGGATATCTCTACCACTCCTGTTGGGTAGCACAATTGACATATCAGGAGGTACAGATGCAAAGACCAGAATTTGAAATGCAAGAATGGCATTTCTGACACTAAACAGTATATTGAAATTCAAGGAAACCAAGCACCACACTAAAGTCAAAATATTCAATGCCAGTCTCAAGTCACTGCTGATATACAAAACATGGAGAACAACCAAGGCCATTCAACAAAGACTCCAGTCCGTAGTTAACAGATGTCTAAAAAGAATAATGGTCATAAAGTGGCAGTACATGGTGAGGAATGAAGACCTATGGGGAAAGAAGCCTACAGCCGCTGAAAAAACAAATTACGCTAAGAATATGGAGCTGGATAAGACAAATGGTGGAAAGCACCATCCAACATAGGCAAACAGGCTCTACATAGAATCCTCAGGAGAAAAGAAAGAGAAGTTTACCAAAAAATACACAAAGAGGACAATGTGAGAGGAAACAAAGATTAAATTATTATAGACATGTGTCACCAATGTCAAATGTGTTCCTTAAGTTACAGGAAAGAAAGAAAATTACATTGTCTGAAATTAAATGTCTAAGAAAGTAATTTGTGTCACCAGATGAGTTAAATGAGAAACGATGACAGACATGCTGTGAGAATTAGCTTTTGAGCTGAATGCATATCAAGACTGAAATTATGAGCCTTAGATGGTTTGGTCATATCAAGAGAATGAAACCTGATCAAATACCATTGCAGAGTTACAATGCAAGAAGATCTGGCTATAAGAGACAAGGAAGACCCTGTTGCAGATGGATAATATAAAATAAACCCTACAAGAGCTTAGAGCAAACAATGCAACACACTTGACCCAAGAAAAACAAACTTGTCTATAAGTTTGTGTTCAGTTGCTCTCACGACAAATGTGCCAGGTTCAATGTCTTATAAGTCTCAACATGCTCCTGTCTACCCAGATGTAAATGTGTACATGAATTAAGTAAGGTAAAGCAATGAAGAAGTGAACTAGTCACCCTACCTGAACAAAAAGATGAGCTGAGCAATCAAGTTTTTAACACTGCTTCCCTGAGAACAGTGCCTGTTATTGGATCCACCATGACCATTTTACATTAATACAAGGAATATATACAAAAACAAATATACCTGAAAAGAAGAACCGCAACCTACAAAACAATTTGAACAAATGCCTGAAACATCCACATCAGTTTCAATGTCTTTCTTGAATTGGTCTTGAACTAAATTAGCTGCTGCTATTTTCTGTCCTCTCTGTTATCTCTCAATATAAACTAAAACACTCAAATGCAGAATACCACCAGAAATGCAAAACTGAAATTTAGAAGGAAGAATCCAATAAATCACCATAAAATAAAATTTAGGCTGAACTGTGTATGAAACAATCACATCTATTTTGACTGTCTACAAATGGTCTTAATATCAAATCACAAGAAATGATACAGCTGTTTTTTCGTTCCCTATATTATTGTAATTTGGTGTCAAACAAATGAAAGACAAGATGTAGTTCTACAAGTGTGAAGTTTATACCTGGAAGAAAGAACTAAATAAAAACACATAGACTACATTCAAATATATTTCAAAGAATGTATGAAACAAATCTATAATGGCTATCTTCAAAATTTTAAATATAAAATAGTTTGAAATTATTATACTTTTAATTAATTATTATATTTTTTTTAATTTATTAGCAAAATAAATACTTTTAAGAGCTTTGTTTTACTTTATTGTTTTCACATATCTTCATCTTATGTGGCTTATAATAATTCTAGACACTGCCAACAATGTGTTTCTAGTCTTGATTTTTGAATTATGTAAAGTAGCCAGGTAACAAACCCCTATTTGTCATTTCTGCCTGTTACCCAAATATTCTTATTTTAATTAAGGTAAGCAAGCAAACGTGTACTACAACTATAACTCATTTTTTGTTCTTTTATTAGACTACTTGTATGCTTGATGTAAGAATGATCTCAATTTACTGGCAGTAGCTTGAACTGTAAAATACAACTAATATTAAATGTTAATTTAATATTATTATGTGTTTGATATATTTTGACATTTTTTATCTACAATTTCACACGCGAATTGTGAGTTTTAATCAGTAATACTTTTCATAAAAATTAAAAATTATTGTATTTCAAATGATGTCACAATAAACAAAGAGAACTATCCAACTATAAGAGCCCCTTAGTTTTAAAGTTTTTGTAACTTAAAACAACAATGATGAAGTACATATTTAACCATCATTTGATTAATAATGATTAATGATAAATGTTATTCAAATATAATTTAAACTATAACTTTTGTTAATTATGGCTGGTATAGTTCAAATTATTTTTTTTTTTTTATTACAACGTTCTCTGTCTTAAAGTTTATTAGAACTTTTATTTAAATTTACAACAGTACTAAAAAATTAATTAATTAAGATTATTATAATACATAATATTAATAACACCACACACTGAAAACTGTTCATTTCTTCATTTGTTAGTAGCCTGGATCCCCTATTATAGTGACTATAGTCTATACTGTATAGTTATAGGTAGGGCCTACTTCGTTACAAAGAAACACAATTTCGAATCCACAGCGCAGAGAACTCATCTCACAAAATTGTGTTGCGATATGAAACAACTTGTAGAGATTTCTCTTGATGGTGCTACGATTTAAGAAAATTTACCCTGTGCTTTGTGGTTAAAGTGTCACCTTTTGGGGCTGTGACATTGTAAGGACACGCCCCTCAGCCCGTCACAGAGCGCCGTATTAGGAAGTGGGCCGAGGCAGGAGCACCGCGGCGATAGCGGGTTCGAATGGAAGAAATTATGGGTAGAATTCTACAAGGAAACAGATCGATCAAACGTCTCATCCACCCTTACTGATATTGGAAATGACACCTGTGAATAAAACTTGTACCATTAGCATTCTTATTACGCGGCCCAATCTTCGTAAAACGACCAAATAAGGCCCAGATGAATTCGGATTGTGAAAGGAACAAAATGTAAACAAGCGAGAGCTCCCGTTGAAGGGGACTGGGAGGAAGACAGCAACAATGTCAATTCGGCGGCATTTTGAGAAAAATTTGGAGACGAAATACAGTTGTAAATAGGATCTTATTTCATATTTCTGTACATAAACATGCTTGCGATGTGCAATAGGAAATGGATGACTAGAAATATCAATAGATAGAAAACTCAATACTTACTCGATACTTCCACAGCGGCGTAGGGAAACCCCAGATTTGATAGCCTCGCTTTGGTACGAGGTTCCCAGCAAGAGAATTGTGGGAAATGAACATTTGCAAACCAATCATCTATCAGAAAGAAATCATAACGAATCTTTTTTTAGTATTCTTGAGAATTCTCTGTTTTCAGTTCAGTTCAAGCGCCATCTTCACATAGAAGGTCGACTGAAATGGGTCCGCGACATTCACGGTCTCTTGTCTTTGTGGTGCAATCTGACAGACCTGTCCGTGTCTATTTTGTATGCGGTATCCTTCAATTTAAAGTATTTGCCTCTGGCACGTTTACCATCCAATTTTGTTTCCAGTATATATTTTCACAAGATGTTATCAAAAAGACAGCCGTCTTTTGATGTGACCAAAATATCTCAACTGTCTTGATTTCGTTGATCACTCCCGAGTGGTCTGCCGGGGTCTTTGTGTATGACAAGGACGAGAATAGTAGCACTACTCCGCAGAGAGCATGTCGTAAGAGGCGACTAGCTGTGTGACATGGCATAACAAAGGCTATGGCTATATGGTTTGTTAAGAGCAGCGTAAATGACGTCTAACAGGCTTCGGGTCTACTTTGCTCTAGTGTTTGAGTCTATTAGGATAGACTCGCACATCGAATAATCACCCTCCGTTGCACTTGTCACAACGCAGCGGAGTAATAAGCTGCTCGAGCCTAGTCCTTAAGCTCACGCTAGAGCTGTATAGACCTGTAGAAGTATAGGTCGAGTAAGACTCTCTTTGCGTCTATAATTTATCCCAAGACTTTCTTATTTACTTAATTTTCTTTCCACGAGATTGTTTATGTGAATCGACGTCACTGCACTCCGGGCATACCAAAAGGTGCTCAGTCTCTTTCAACAAATGGAGCAGGGTATGGATGCTGATGGTCACTATAGCTCGCTGGTCGTACACTCTTGCTCCGTTCTCTCGTGCGTCCCACTCCGCTCGAGCCTCGTTTAGTGTCGTAACTTTGCAGTCTGTGAATTGCTGATTCATCTATTCCACGAGATGTGTCCAATTCTTCTTTATATCAACATTTCATTGACATTAATTCTCTTCTCTTTTAGTTTCCCACATATATATGCAGCAATGACGAGTACACACATGACGCCTGACTACTCTCATTTGTAATTTGCGCGTGACTTGTTTGTGAGTCATTATGACTCATGTTGATTAAAACAGTTTTGGTCATTCCAATTCTCTTGTTGATTCCATTTAGTATCTTCCATCCTGCGTTATTATATTTCTAAGATAGTAGAATCTCTTGACCAGTTCTAAAGTTCGATTGCCCATTTGTAGAGCAGATTTAGAGTCTACAGTGATAATTATCATGTTTCTCGTTTTTAATATCAAATCCATTTACAGTGTACCCAACTTCTGTTCTTCGTTTGAATCGACATTTCCCGATTCTTGCTTGCTGTCAGGTAGCAGAACTGCGTCATCCACACGTCAGCAATTATTTATTACCACTCCACCGATAATAAGTTGTGACATTTTGTCTATCTGTTGAAAAATATATTCCGAGTACATGTTAATCTGTAATAGACCTTTCAGTGGTATCTTGCTTCTAGTATAGGTTATTGAGTATTCTTGTGTCTCTCCCATCTCACTACCTATGTTTTTCAGACATGTAATTAGTTTTTTTGTCAAAGGTATAGTCTATAAAGCACATACAGATCTGTGTTCTATATGCGAGAGGAAGTCAACAAGTAAGCTTAACATTTGTTATGGATAACATACAATATGTTACGTTTAATATTTTACCTTTCATAGGTAATAGGAAAGGAGACTAACGTCTGGTCAGGCAAAACATGCGGATCAATATTGATTTTCTTTTGTTTTTATTTGAAATCAGTCATACAGTTATCGATTTGAATGTATTTTTTGTTTAGTTCATGATAGTATGTGTTGAGAATGATGTTTGTGATTTGATCTGAGCCAAGTGTAGCGAATTACACTTTGATCTAAGCCAAATATGTAGATCAAATATGGAACACAATTACAGAATGGGCGAGAACAATATTCGAATAATAGAAAAGGAAAGGGACTTAGGGGTTATAATAGACCATACAGGTAAAATGAGCGAGCAAGTCCAGGTAACAGCGAAAAAGACAAATGCAATGTTATGTATGATAACAATAAATATTAAACATAGAAATAAGGACGTGATTGTCAAACTTTAAAAATAATTAGCTTGACCTAGATATGAGTACAGTGTACAGGTGTGGAGTCCTTATCGTTCAGTGGATATAAACATGCTGGAAAGGATACAAAATAGAGTGACAAAGCTGATAATGGCATTCCAGAATTACAGTTATGAGAAAAGATGAAAAAAGAAGAGAAACCGGCCTACAGTGTCTAGAAAAGAGAAGAATTCGAGGTACTTAATACATGTTTATAAGATACTAAAAAGAACGGATAAATTAGACTATAACAAGTCTTCAAAATAAAACCATCTACAAGAACAAGAGGTAATAACTGCAAATGAACTAAAGAAAGGTCCAGATTAGATATTAGGAAATATTTTTTTAGTCAAAGAGTGATGAATGCTTGGAATGCACTGCCACATCAAGTAGTGGAGGCAGGGACAATTAATGCATTTCAGAATATATTTAATGCACATAGCTTTTAGAGCAAGAAAATGTAAATGAAACTGGTTGTTTGCAAACTCTGCATATTCATCTAAACCAGTATAAAAACGTTGAGTTAATTTAAAAGGCCGGCTGCTGTTCTGTCGCAATTCAGTTATTCACGTGTAACGTGTTAGTCATATCTACACATAATTCTCTGTTGTATAATTTGAAGCAATATCTTAGTGATTGTTCTAAAATCTGAACATTCGACTGTACGAAGTATTCTTAGATTTGAAGACTGATTTAATCAGGTCTAGCAATATACATATAGTATAGTAGATGGCATTACACAGATTAGTGATTTGATCCACACTGAGTTTCCATAAAACCTCAATCAGTACAATACTTACTGTGCTATGTCTGTTGCTTTCCATTTGCTCATAATTTTTTTTATTGTTTTGTATTTTTACTTCTATTTGAGAAAGCTGAGTCCGTCTTTATCAAATGATGGTGGTTTGTTATATATGTTGTCGAAAAGTTCACTTATACATTTCGTCGACCTATTTGATATATCTTTTTCAACAAGCAAGATGTTTCTATTCTTGGTCTTAATTTATTCTCTACCTTGCAGGAATGCATGTGGCCTCCGGGATGTGAGTTTCGCTTACAATACCAATGTGCTAGGTTCAAATCGCACCGTGGTCAGACCGGTCACGGTTGGGTTGTTTCCTGGTATGACCGTTTCCCCCAGTCAATCCAGCTGTAAATGTGTATTTCACAAAATCAGAGGAAATTTCGGAGCCGCATGAGTGCTACGGAGTTCGTGCTCTGTCGTCGACAATTTGACTAATCAAAGGGACTGAACATATTTTTGTGGATGAAAAAATGAGTGAATGATTCCGCATATCCGTCGACGTAAGACAAGGATGTATACTCTCCCCACTTTTTAACATATTCCTAGAAAGAATTATGAGTAATGTTTTTAAAGATCATGTTGACACAGGCAGGATAGTGGATAGAACGATTACCAACTTACGCATTGCGAATGAAATTGATGGGTTGGCGGGGATAAACACAGAAAAGACAAAGTTGATGACCAACAACACTGACATAATCAACTCTGAAACTAAAGCAAAGGGACAGAAGCTTGAAACAGCAAATCGGTTCAAGAATCTGGGCTCAACGATCAGTGACGATGGATCAAAACCAGAGATCCTGGCCATAATAACATAAACAACAGCAGCGCTTGTACGACTGAAAAATATATGGAAAGTTGAACAACTCTTCCTCGCCATAAATGTCAGACTAATGCGCTCACTTTTTCTTTCAATATTTCTCTACGCCTGCGAAACATGCATATTCCTTCACAGCAGACCTTCAGAGAGGAATTCAGGCCATGGAGATGAGATGTTTTAGAAGACTCCTAAACGTCAAATACAAAGTGTCACAAATGATGAAGCGCGCCGAAGAATCGATAATACACGTGGACTTTTACGACGACATACTCGCAACGACCGAAAGACGAAAGCTGAGTTGGTATGGCCACATCTCGAGGTCAAATGGCCTTGCAGGTTGACGTCTGACAGCGTACGAAGAAGAAGAAGAAGAAGAAGAAGAAGAAGAAGAAGAAGAAGAAGAAGAAATGGCCTTGCAAATAACGATACTGCAGGACATATTACAATGCAAGCGAAGGTGGGAAGGTCCGAGAAAACGTCGGGAAGACAACATCCATGAATGGACTAACCTACGACCTGAGAAGGCACAAAAATCAACCGCAGACAGAAAGGGATGACGCAGGATTGTGGAAGTGTCAGCAGAAGTGCCCCAACGATCTCAAGAGTCGCGACATGAACTGAACTGAACTGAACACATATGGAGGAGTGCATGTGCTGTCAGGTCTGTTCTAAGAGCCATTTTTCAAATTTTATTTTTCCTCCTTCTTGGGTTAGCCTTGACGTGTTTGAAAAATCTTCGGGATGTGAGTAAAGCCACTGCAACCTGCCACTTAACGTCCTTTTCAGGGGGCACCAAAAAGAAACCTACTCATTATGGGCATGCGCAAACAGCAACAACATGGATCAATATCGGAATATAATTTACTGGGGCTGTGTTTATGTGTGTGTTTGTGTGTTTATGTGTGTGTCTGTGTGTGTGTTTGTGTGTGTTGGTGTGAGTGTTGGTGTGTGTGTTGGTGTGAGTGTTTGTGTGTGTGTTTGTGTGTGTTGGTCTATTGGTGTGAGTGTGTGTGTCTGTGTGTGTTGGTCTGTTGGTGTGAGTGTGTGTGTGTGTTGGTGTGAGTGTGTGTCTGTGTGTGTGTTAGTCTGTTGGTGTGAGTGTGTGTCTGTGTGTGTTGGTCTGATGGTGTGAGTGTGTGTTTGTCTGTTGGTGTGAGTGTGTTTGTGTTTGTGTGTGTGTGTTGGTCTGTTGGTGTGAGTGTGTGTCTGTGTGTGTTGGTGTGAGTGTGTGTTGGTGTGAGTGTGTGTCTGTGTGTGTGTTAGTCTGTTGGTGTGAGTGTGTGTCTGTGTGTGTTGGTCTGATGGTGTGAGTGTGTGTTGGTCTGTTGGTGTGAGTGTGTGTTTGTGTGTGTGTTTGTGTGTGTGTGTTGGTCTGTTGGTGTGAGTGTGTGTTTGTGTGTGTGTTTGTGTGTGTGTGTGTTGGTCTGTTGGTGTGAGTGTGTGTTTGTGTGTGTGTGTTGGTCTGTTGGTGTGAGTGTGTGTCTGTGTATGTGTTGGTCTGATGGTGTGAGTGTGTATTTGTCTGTTGGTGTGAGTGTGTTTGTGTGTGTATTTGGCTGTTGGTGTGAGTGTGTTTGTGTGTGTGTTGGTCTGTTGGTGTGAGTGTGTGTCTGTGTGTGTTGGTCTGTTGGTGTGAGTGTGTGTGTGTGTGTGTTGGTGTGAGTGTGTGTCTGTGTGTGTGTGTTAGTCTGTTGGTGTGAGTGTGTGTCTGTGTGTGTTGGTCTGATGGTGTGAGTGTGTGTTGGTCTGTTGGTGTGAGTGTGTGTTTGTGTGTGTGTTTGTGTGTGTGTGTTGGTCCGTTGGTGTGAGTGTGTGTGTGTGTTGGTGTGAGTGTGTGTCTGTGTGTGTGTTAGTCTGTTGGTGTGAGTGTGTGTCTGTGTGTGTTGGTCTGATGGTGTGAGTGTGTGTTGGTCTGTTGGTGTAAGTGTGTGTTGGTCTGTTGGTGTGAGTGTGTGTCTGTGTGTGTTGGTCTGTTGGTGTGAGTGTGTGTTGGTATGTTGGTGTGAGTGTGTGTCTGTGTGTGTTGGTCTGATGGTGTGAGTGTGTGTTAGTCTGTTGGTGTGAGTGTGTGTCTGTGTGTGTTGGTCTGTTGGTGTGAGTGTGTGTTGGTCTGTTGGTGTGAGTGTGTCTTTGTGTGTGTTGGTCTGTTGGTGTGAGTGTATGTATGTGTGTGCGTTGTTCTGTTGGTGTGAGTGTGTGTATGTGTGTGTGTTTGTCTGAGTGTGTGTTTATGTGTGTGTTGGTGTGAGTGTGTGTTTGTGTGTGTGTCGGTGTGAGTGTGTGTCTGTGTGTGTGTTGGTCTGTTGGTTTGAGTGTGTGTCTGTGTGTGTGTGTGTTGGTGTGAGTGTGTGTTGGTGTGAGTGTGTTGGTCTGTTGGTGTGAGTGTGTCTGTGTGTGTTGGTCTGTTGGTGTGAGTGTGTGTTGGTCTGTTGGTGTGAGTGTGTTTGTGTGTGTGTGTTGGTCTGTTGATGTGAGTGTGTGTCTGTGTGTGTTGGTCTGTTTGTGTGAGTGTGTGTATGTGTGTGTTGATCTGAGTGTGTGTGTGTTGGTGTGAGTGTGTGTTTGTGTGTGTGTGTTGGTGTGAGTGTGTCTATGTGTGTGTTGGTCTGTTGGTGTGAGTGTGTGTGTGTTGGTGTGAGTGTGTTTCTGGGTGTGTGTTGGTGTGAGTGTGTGTCTATGTGTGTTGGTTTGAGTGTGTGTCTGGGTGTGTGTTGGTGTGAGTGTCTGTTGGTCTGTTGATGTGAGTGTGTCTTTGTGTGTGTGTTGGTCTGTTGGTGTGAGTGTCTCTTTGTGTGTGTGTTGGTCTGTTGGTGTGAATGTGTGTGTGTTGGTCTGAGTGTGTGTCTGTGTGTGTGTTGGTGTGAGTGTGTGTCTGTGTGTGTTGGTGCGAGTGTGTGTCTGTGTGTGTGTTGGTCTGTTGGTGTGTGTCTGTGTGTGTGTTGGTGTGTGAGTGTGTGTGTTGGTGTGAGTGTGTGTCTGTGTGTGTGTGTGTTGGTGTGAGTCTGTGTGTGTTGGTCTGTTGGTGTGAGTGTGTCTGTGTGTGTTGGTCTGTTGGTGTGAGTGTGTCTGTGTGTGTTGGTGTGAGTGTGTCTGTGTGTGTTGGTGTGAGTGTGTCTGTGTGTGTTGGTCTGTTGGTGTGAGTGTGTGTTGGTGTGAGTGTGTTTTTGTGTGTGTGTTGATCTGTTGATGTGAGTGTTTGTCTGTGTGTGTTGGTCTGTTGGTGTGAGTGTGTGTATGTGTGTGTGTTGGTCTGAGTGTGTGTTTATGTGTGTTGGTGTAAGTGTGTCTTTGTGTGTGTGTTAGCGTGAGTGTGTGTCTGTGTGTGTGTGTGTTGGTCTGTTGGTGTGAGTGTGTGTCTGTGTGTGTGTTGGTCTGTTGGCGTGAGTGTGTGTCTGTGTGTGTGTTGGTCTGTTGGTGTGAGTGTGTGTGTGTATGTGTTTGTGTGAGTGTGTGTCTGTGTGTGTGTTGGTGTGTGTCTGTGTGTGTTTTTGTGTGAGTGTGTGTCTGTGTGTGTTGGTCTGTTGGTTTGAGTGTGTGTTGGTGGGAGTGTGTCTTTGTGTGTGTGTTGGTCTGTTGGTGTGAGTGTGTTTCTTTGTGTTTTGGTCTGTTGGTGTGAGTGTGTGTTGGTCTGTTGGTGTGAGTGTAAGTTGGTCTGTTGGTGTGAGTGTGTGTTGGTCTATTGGTGTGAGTGTGTCTTTGTGTGTGTGTTGGTCTGTTGGTGTGACTGTGTGTTTGTGTATGTATGTTGGTGTGAGTGTGTGTCTGTGTGTGTTGGTCTGTTGGTGTGAGTGTGTGTGTTTGTGTGTGTGTGTGTTGGTGTGAGTGTGTGTTGGTGTGAGTGTGTGTCTGTGTGCGTGTTGGTGTGAGTGTGTGTGTTGGTCTGTTGGTGTGAGTGTGTGTTTGTGTGTGTGTTTTTTTGTGTGTTGGTGTGAGTGTGTGTTGGTGTGAGTGTGTGTATGTGTGTGTGTTGGTGTGAGTGTGTGTGTTGGTGTAAGTGTGTGTCTGTGTGTGTGTTGGTGTGAGTGTATGTGTTGGTATGAGTGTGTGTTGAACAACAGATTA
Organism: Ariolimax columbianus; assembly: GCA_036924085.1. Classification (NCBI taxonomy): domain Eukaryota; kingdom Metazoa; phylum Mollusca; class Gastropoda; order Stylommatophora; family Arionidae; genus Ariolimax; species Ariolimax columbianus. The sequence goes on from JAVGWX010000008.1 coordinate 82,402,000, forward strand.
ACAATAGAACACGTTCTCCAAGTTTGAGACTGATCACCTATGGGTTTGCCCGGCGTGCAGTAATTTCGATTCTTAGCAGAACAGAACACAGTGTTACGTGTTGGTGCAACATATTGTCATCCATTCTTGCATCAGGGCCAGTGATACATAACTGACCCTGACCCTATTCCGTCTCCACGTGCCGGCTTTCGGAACAGACTGCAATCATGCAGTCTGGCATATCGGATCCCAAAAATGTAGTGCTGAAATCGGATGCGCCGAAAGTCGCAATTATCGCAGCCTTTCTGTAAACAGCGACACAACGTCACAAACGCCCTTACCAGTACGAACACCGATGAAGAAAAAGCAGGAGAAAAAAAAAGAAGACGAAAACTAAATCACAGCGTAAGACAACAGCAGCACAGGAAATACGATACCAACTGTTTTTGCAAACAAAGTGACGTCAACACTAGGTGCTAAACAATCCGACACTATTTGGGCGATTGCGTCATGCCGGAAAGTGTACCAGAAATCGAAGCGGTGTACAGAAAGCTGGGAATCGTGTACCGATGAACGAGTGTATGTACTGTGAGTGTACGAAATGCCAGGTACGCCTGTAATTCACAATGTGTTACTGTTATTGCCTTGGTGTATTTGCTGCATATTAGTGGTGTTGGCTGCCCAGTTAGTCAATGAAACATCAAACTGTTCGAGAGAAGGTTGCTGGACTCTGACCTAATATATACGAATAAGAAACTTTTTTTTTAAAGGTTCGACGTATTCAAATAGTCGTTCTTAGTGCTTCTTCGTGTTTACATCGCAGATTTAGAGAACTTCCCGAAATTCGCTCGCAAATCGCAACTCCTTCAATAACACAAATGTATCTACAAGGATTCAAAGTTGACACTAACCAATTCAACAAAAAATGTTTTGGTGAAACATAATATAATTTAGTCCCCTTTCCAGCGGGTTTTTTTTTTACTTCCGGCCAACAAGTGTAATAACATTCAGCCTAGAGAGCGGAAGAATGGAAAAACCCGGGCCTAAATCAATTGGGTATGACCAGCTAACACCTTAATTACCAGTACACGAACACTCTGTCGAGCGTAGTTACAGCGCGTTGTCGGGGTTTATCTGTGTGATTTGCAGTAGATCTAAAACCACAGCTTTGTCGAGGAGTACAGCTTGTCAAACAAGACAAATAAATGCAAAGGGGCATTCTTGAGGAACCGTTTTGGTGTCAAATTTATGTAAAGACCATAATTCTAGGGTAAACACTGACAGGAAATTAAGAGGTTTCTAGAATACCCCATCGGCAAAGCAATAAAGAAGCCTACTGTTTGTAACAAGCTCAAGTGGATTTGCAACTACACAAAAAAAAAAAAAAACACAACACAAAGCAAAATAAAAAATGACAAACTTAAATAAGATAATGCAGTTTTCACACATATCTTGTATTGCCTTATAATCGGTTAAGTGCACATTGTTTCCTGTAAGTGATATCGTTTTAAGACTGAACATGTTTGGGATTATCTATCTATCTATCTATCTATCTATCTATATATTTATCTATCTATCTATCTATCTATCTATCTATCTATCTATCTATTTTTCTGTCTGTCTCTCTCTCTCTCTCTATATATATATATATATATATATATGCCTATCTGTCTGCATGTCTAACTCTTATTCTCTCTCTCTCTCTCTCTCTCTCTCTCTCTCTATCTATCTATCTATCTATCTCTTTCGCTTCCTCTCTTTCACTCTCTGTCTCGCTCTTTCTCAAATTTAAATATATATATATATATATATATATGGAGGCATAAAGATGGAAGGGGAGGGAGCGGGTTTGTATATGTATGCGCATATAAATGTTTATTCTTCAAATCGCTGAAGTGTTTTCTTCCAATTTTTTTATCCCGTAATTAATTATTTTTTTTTAGACATTTATATCAAGGAGCTATCACTCTGCTGTGGTGAAAGGAGATTAACGTCTGGTCAGATAAAACATACAATTCGATGAACGGAAACGGTGGAGGTTCGAGTCCTACGTGTTTAAAGCGACCCCTGCTCTCAAATGAGGTAGGGCCAGAGTACCTGCATCCTGAATTACCTCGTCGTCTCGACTTAGCATCTTGCCACTGGCCCAGTGTAGTTCGAGACCAGATAATGAGGTTGATGACCAACGCAGTTTCTTCCTCACTATAATCCAAATACAGCGCAAGTTACATCATCAAGACAAAACTATTTGATGGTTTCGCCCCCATCGCTTGCGATTGGCAACTAACTAACTCATTAGACATGCCATTCATCATCATCATTTTGTTGCTCAGTCCGGAGACTGGTTGTAAGGTTGTCTGAGTATGTCTCTCCATTTGACCTTATCCTCTGGATGATCAGTCCGGAAACTGGTTGTAAGGTTGTCTGAGTATGTCTCTCCATTTGACCCTATCCTCTGGATGATCAGTCCGGAGACTGGTTGTAAGGTTGTCTGAGTATGTCTCTCCATTTGACCCTATCCTCTGGTTGATCAGTCCGGAGACTGGTTGTAAGGTTGTTTGAGTATGTCTCTCCATTTGACTCTATCCTCTACACCTCTCTTCATTTCAGCATAAGTTCGTACTTTAATGTCCCTGCATGCCTGTGGTGTAAAATAGAATCTTGGACACCGGAGTCCTCTCTTTCCTTTAATCTTTCCCTCTAGTAACTTCTGTTGAAGACTTTCATGTCTCATATTGGGACCCAGCCAACTCAACCGACGTTTCTGTATCATATGCAATATCTGTCTTTGTACGCCCACTTCATTGAGTCCATTGTAATTAGATCTTGTTCTGTCCAACTCACTCTTTCCATTCTACGGTAGCACCACATTTCAAACGCTTCCAATCTTTTTTCAACCTTCTTTGTTAAAGTCCATGTTTCAGCCCCATACAGTGCAATTGGTCACATATGAGTGGCGATTATTCTTTTCCTCAGTTCTATCCTGATATTCTTTGAGGTTAACAATTTCTGTTTTTCTCTGAAGCCCTTTTTTGCCATTCGAATTCTTGTTATTTATTTCTATCTAATTTCGGGCATCTTCTGTTATGGTTTGGCCCAAATATGTAAACTTTTGAACTTGTTAGATTATTCCTCCTTTGATTATCACATTTATTTGTCTACATTTCTTGGATATTACCAAGGTCTTTGTCTTCGATATGTTTATTTGTATGCAAAACTCTTTGGCTGTGCTATTAATTTTTTCTAGCAGCATTTGCAACATTGCTACTCATCCTCCCACTATCGACTGGTCATCGACAAATTTGATTGCATTAACTTTCATACCATTAACTTTGACACCATTAACTTTCATACCATTAACTTTGACACCATTAACTTTCATACCATTAACTTTGACACCATTAACTTTCATACCATTAACTTTGACACCATTAACTTTCATACCATTAACTTTGACACCATTAGCTTTCATACCATTAACTTTGACACCCCTATTACAACTCCGCCTAGCCTTGTCCATCATCCTCTCAGAATATGCGTTATAGAGAGTGAAAGCAGGCAGCCCTGTCGTACCCCCTGTCTTTTGGAAACAGGATCTATGGGACCTTCTGTGATTGATATAATCGCCTCTTGATTTTCATACAGGCTCGTAATTAACTTAATGAGTGTTCTTTCTATACCTATTTGTTGCAGGATCTGAAAAAAGTTTGCTCCAAGTGACTCGGTCAAAAACTTTCTCGTAGTCAATAAAGGAAATAAATAGTAGTCGTCCTTGATCGATCATTCTTTCTGCGAGTAGCCGCAATGATCCGATGGCATCCCGTGTACCTCAGGCCTTGCGAAATCCAAACTGGTTATCTTGCAGTACTTCTTTATCTTTTCATCAATCCTCATATTAAATTATCTTCGATGTGATTTTAGATGCATGTGTTATCAAACTTATCGTTTGGAATTGACCGCATTCTGTTGCATTTGATTTCTTTGGCAAAGGAATTAATATTGAAGTCGTGTGCTCTTTTGGCAATATTCTTTGTTGTAAATGTCATTAACATGTTGAAAAAGTAAATGATGTAATTCAGGAACAGGTAAAATATACTGGCCAAGACTCACACCACGACTTCCTGGTAGTACTCCCTGAAAACGGGCTGTTTCATGGCAACCTGGCTGACAAGATTGGGAGGTCGTTGTGATCCACGTAGTAGTGACAGACACGCAGATGAAGCCAAGCATAGCACAACCGTCTAGAGCACCCCGGTGTCATTGTCATCAGTGTTATTGTGCTGATATCAGTGTTATTGTGCTAATATCAGTGTCATTGTACAGACATCAGTGTTATTGTCCTGACATCAGTGTCATTGTGCTGACATCAGTGTTATTGTGCTGACATCAGTGTTATTGTCCTGACATCAGTGTTATTGTCCTGACATCAGTGTTATTGTGCTGACATCAGTGTTATTATGCTGACATCAGTGTTATTGTCCTGACATCAGTGTTATTGTCCTGACATCCGTGTTATTGTGCTGACATCAGTGTCATTGTGCTGACATCAGTGTTATTGTCCTGACATCAGTGTTATTGTGCTGACATCAGTGTTATTGTCCTGACATCCGTGTTATTGTGCTGACATCAGTGTTATTGTCCTAACATCAGTGTTATTGTGCTGACATCAGTGTCATTGTGCTGGCATCGATCATAGAGAGCTGACCACTAAGCAGGAGAATAGTTGTGAGCTTACTTGTGGTATTTCTTGTTTCTGACACACCCACTACGTGGAAACTGCTCGGCGGCTAAAAATCTCAATGACAATATGTGTTAGATACCACTTGATAACATTACATAAACGAAACTTACATTACGACTAAAAGATCTTCGTCAATGGCATAGAGCTCCACAAATAAAAACGACGATTAACACAGGTTCGGTTTCTAATCTGGACCTCTCTTTAGTTAATGTGTAGCTATGCCCTCTTGTTCTTGTGGGTGGCTGTATTTTGAGGTTTGGATCGACTTCGATTATAATAAAATAAAAGAAAATACCTTTCTATCTATAGACGTGCCTCTCTTTGTAGAAGTTAACTTTACGGTGGTTCGCTTAAATACGCTTTACAATTATATCTAAAACAATTAATAATGGTTCTTCCTCTAACATCTAATTTCGAACGAATCGCCTGGTGCCATTTTGTATGCTTGAGCTCAGCCTGCTGATAGTATTTGTGCATCATGTGTTTCAGCCTAGTAATCTGACAATTTCAATCTTGAAACAAAATGTCCATCAATTTTAAAGTTTTTATTTTAGCAACACCGGAGGAAGGTTTTCATTGACAAACAGACCCTTTTCAAGTGATTTCAGTGCAGATGCAGATACATTGAAAACTGCAGCAGAAGTAGGTATGATGAATGAAAGAAACAAGAAGCACTAGGTACTTTTCACAGACACGCATCTGTGGTGGCAGCTCTTTGAAGCCCAAACAAATCAGATCTAAAAGAACTATGCGTGGTACTCTCTAATCCGTGTTCGCGTTTCACGAAGGTAGTGATTCAGTTAATTCATTCTCATTGGAATATACTTGGCAATCAGGAGGCTGACATTCTGGCTAAAGAAGACAGAAATCTGTCACAACTTTAGATAAGTATAAATTATGAAGAGGCAAAGAGGTTAATCATGTGCAGATACAATAACAAGTGGTTAGCGGAGCATCCATGACGACAACAAAATGGCGCTTACTACAAGCTCAACAGAGCCGAACAGGTGAGGGTTTTCAGACTTCGCACGTGCCACAACAGGCTACGATAGCATCTATTCAGCATGTTCAAATTAAGATAAACCGATGAAATGTCCGATGAACATCTGCTGCAGAAGTGTCCAACATACGAATTAATGAGAAAGTACATTTGGTCATCTATCTGCAGTCTCAATCAAAGACAAGCTCTATAGAGCTACCAATGACCTCATGCTTTCTTTACAGATATTAAAACTGATATCTGAAAGCGTATGTTAAAGAAGAAAAACTCTTATTATTTCAAAGTTATTCTGTCGTACGACTTTATTCCCATTGCTAAGGTAGTCAAAGTTATTACAATGACACCAATGTCGTGAAAAGAAAAGCCGAAAGCCTCTTTCTTAAAATATAAAAATGATTAATAATAGTGAGAAAGCTATGTCGAACGCCGAGATCGGCCATAAGTTAATTTTTTTCACAGCAAACTGTTAACACCGCAGTTAAGCTAAGCAAAAGTATTGAAATGAAAATTTAAGTGCAATTTCAGCGAACACTAAAGTTATTAGAAAGAAAGAGCCTTGTTGCCGATGTGGAAAAAGTTTCAGTAGTTTGGATAGAAGATCAAACGATCCACACTGTATCATTAAGCCAAACCCTAATTCAGAGCAAGATCCTTGCTCTGTTATAGAAAAGATATTTCAAAGTTAAGCAATGTTTGTAAGGTAGCGTTAATTCATGTTACGTTTTAAGATCGTTTTTATAGACCTACCGGTAATGTGCACTTAATAAATTATTGTTTAAAAAATACGTCTTTAGGCTTTTGTTATGCAGACATACGAAACAAATCGTGTTTCGTTTTACGACGGTGGTATGGCTGTATTAGTGAGGTGTATCTGTATTATGTAAAATTCCGCAGGAGCTAAAGGACGCCTCAATCGTTCACCTGTACAAAAGAAAAGGCAACCGTCAGGAATGCGACAATCATCGTTGAAAATCGCTACTCTCCGTAGCAGGCAAGATCCTAGCGCGCTTACTGCTAAACAGGCTCGACAAACACCTTGAACAAAGCCACCACCTCACAGAAAGCCAATGTGGATTCAGAGCCGGAAGAGGAACAGTGGACATGATTTTTGCCGCTCGCCAAGTACAAGAGAAGTGTCAAGAACAAAATCAGGCCTTGTACACCACATTTATTGATTTGACAAAGGCATTTCATTCAGTAAACAGAGGAGGGCTGTGGATGATAATGTCTAAGTTTGGCTGCCCCAACAAGTTCATAACAATGGTGAAACAACTACACGAAGGCATGTTTGCTCGTGTACTGGACAGCGGTGCAATCTCTAAAACGTTTCTAGTATCAAACGGAGTAAAACAAGGATGTGTACTCGCCCCGACTTTGTTCAGCATGATGTTCGCGGCCACGATGACAGACGCCTTCAGATCATTGGAGCTTGGAATACCCATAAAGTACCGCACATATGGCAAGTTACTCAATTCCAGAAGAATGAAGGCCAAAACCAAAGTGGCTAATGAGCAACTCAGAACTGAACATGCAGGTTGGAATGGACCAGTTCTCTGCCGCATGCGAAAATTTTGGCCTGACCATAAATGCCAAAAAAACAGAGGTCATGTACCAACCAGCACCAGGCATGCCGTACACAAAACCAGAGACTACAGTCAGCGGGCAGTCGTTGAATGCCGTAGACAAATTCACATATCTGGGCAGCACGCTGTCGAGATCTGTCAGCCTAGACGATGAGGTGGCAAGCAGAAAAGCAAAGGCCAGCACAGCCTTTGGTAGAATGCGCTCGATGGCCTGGGCACGTCGTGGTATCAGCGTCAAGACCAAACTCAAAGTCCACCGTGCAACCATCATTCCAACCCTACTATACGCTTGCGAAAGCTGGACTGTATACTCTGGACATGCAAGGAGGTTAAACCACTTCCACACAGGTTGACTGAGGACGAAAGTATACTAAAGAAACTGTACACTGGAAGAGTGAGACCAGTTCTCGAGTATGGCATTGCGGAATGGACAACAGTAGCAAAGGCGAACTTCGATAAAGTTAACAAACTTCAAAACCAAGCCATGAGAGTTATAACAGGAGGCATGAAGTCAACGCCAATTGTAGAACTTGAAAAGATTACAAAGCTGCAACCCATGACCGATAGAAGAGACTGCAGAGCTCAGCTGCAGTCAGAGAAACTCCGAAGACTGACTGACCACCCAATGCACCAGAGACTAAACAATTTGGGAAATGGGAAACTAAAGCGGAGAAACTTTGCAGAAATAGCCAAAGCAAAGATGCACGAAGATCCCATAAACGCACTAACAACACCAAAGCCCATCACTACTGTACGAAAACCTACCTGGGGTCAGGATATATTTCCAGAGGTGGTAGAAAATATACCAGGTATTGGAAACAAAAACTGCCAGACTGAAAAATAAAGGAGAGATACTACCCTAAGCTTTATATCGAAAAACTACCCAAGCATGGACTGGACCCATGCATACACCGACGGTTCTGTAACAAACACTACACAGAACGGAGGGGCAGGAGCATTCCTGAACCTACCAAATGGCAGAAAAATAACACTGTCATTCGCTACTGGTAAGTACACAAGCAATTTCAGAGCGGAGGCAGAGGCACTGAGGGCGGCAGTGGAAAAAATGGTGACACATAAAGAAAATGAAAGCCATTTAGTCCTGCTTACAGATGCTCTGGCCGTAGTCATAGCGCTAAAAAGCCAGAAAAACACTGAGCTTAATGACTTAAGAGCAGCACTCTGTCAACTATGCCAGCAGTCCGCACCAAAAAGGGTAGTGGTACAGTGGGTCCCATCACACTGCAACATCTAAGGCAACGAGGAGGCAGACAGACTGGCAAAAGAAGGTGCAAGACTACCACAAACAGATACTAGTATGACGTACGAAGAGTCAAAACGGCTTATTAAAGCCAGACACATGACCAAATGAGAAACTGAACATATCGGCTACACCAAAAACGATGCCTATTACCAGTTGAACAGAAGAGAGCAGGTCGTTGTCTTCAGACTTCGCACTGGCCACACTAGACTGAGGTACCACCTATTCAACAAATTGAAGATAGGTGGTACCGACGAATGCCCGTGTGGTACCGAGAAAATGACCGCTGAGCATCTGCTGCAGAACTGCCCGACATACGAGGACCAGAGAGAGCAGATGTGGCCATCACCAGTGGAACCACAAGACAAGCTCTATGGCAGTGTCGACAGCCTCAGGATGACCGCCGCTTTTTTCGAAAAAATAATGGTTACTGTCTGATTGCGTACGAAGAAGAAGAAGAAGAAAGTTGCCTGAGGCGAATATTCCACATCCGATGGCAAGATCGTGTCACTGACATCGAGGTTCTCTCGAGGGCTAACATGCCCAGCATCAATGCACCGCTAGAAAAAGCACGACTAGGATGGGCCGGACACCTCGTCCGTATGTCAGACGAGCGGCTCCCAAAGAATCTTCTCTACGGCGAGCTGAGAGAGGGATGGCACGAGAGAGGTCGCCCAAAGAAACATTTTAAAGACAGTCTGAAGGACTCACTAAAAAGTTGCCAGATAGACATCGACACCTGGGAAGGTCTTGCGCAAAACAGATCTGACTGGAGAAGCGCAGTCAAATCGGGTGTAGCTGCCGGTGAAGATGACCGTGTTGTGAAAGCCCAGAACAGATGCGAGACGCGGAAATCCCGAGCAGCGGGAACACCATCCCCTTCTACAAACGTCGTGTGTCCGATATGTAGCAGATGTTTTCGTGCTCGCATTGGCCTGTTCAGCCACATGCGCACCCACACCCAACAGGGAAATCTGTGACAAGGATGATGTCGGCGGTCCTCATCGACAACGATGGACAGCTATTATCTGTATTATGATATATAAATATATACAGCATATTGTATGTATGTATGTATGTATGTATGTATGTATGTATGTATGTATGTATGTATGTATGTATGTATGTACGTATGTACGTATGTACGTATGTACGTATGTATGTATGTACGTATGTATGTATGTACGTATGTATGTATGTATGTATGTATGTATGTATGTATGTACGTACGTATGTACGTATGTACGTATGTACGTATGTACGTATGTATGTATTTACGTATGTATGTATGTATGTATGTATGTACGTATGTACGTATGTACGTATGTATGTATGTACGTATGTATGTATGTATGTTTGTTTGTATGTATGTATGTGTGTATGTGTGTATGTATGTGTGTGTGTGTGTGGCGTGTCTGTGTGTTTGTATGTGTGTCTGTATGGTTGTGTCTGTACGTCTGTATGGCTGTGTGGCTGTGTGTCTGTATTGCTGTGTGTGTGTGTCTGTGTGTGTATGTATGTGTGTGGTTGTCAATGAAAAGATGCAGCGAAGATGGAGCCGTAACCAGCTGCGGGTATACATTGCTCTGCTGTTTTAGTTCATGCCTGAAATTCACACTAGTCGACGACTTACACCTGTGTTCACGGAAACGTGTTGTTGTTTTCCATTCGGACTAGTTAATTCGTTCTGTTTTTTTGTGTGTGTTTTCTTCCCTCTGATTATCCTGGCCTGGGCATCGGCAGTAGGAATTAGTACTACGGTTTAAATCTGTGCCGTATTCCACGGTCTAGTGCACACGGTTGAACTTCACGAGATTGGCGCCCTTCGCCCTAGCTGCAGACAGTGTTGGTTTTGGTGTGATTAAAATTTAGACATGACTAAATGGACTAGAACACGGTCGGTAGAGATACCCAACACTCACAAGCTGAGTGATGTCCCTACGACCTCTTGCGGTTATGGAAAAGCCACGACATACAACCATATATGTCATTCTTCCCCCCCCCCGCCCCCCCCCCCCAAATCCGCTGCTTTGCGGGATACCTGTTTACGGGAGAGGCTTTGGAAGTAAACCCTGAGAAAAAATTTGTATCCTGTGCTATCTACAGTCGTCTCAATAAATATCTTGCCCCTGGCCAAGGGTAGCTCAGGACCAGAGAGTGAGGTTGACAAAAGGTGCAGTTTCTTCTTCACTTTAATCCATATCACCGTGCAAGTCACCCATTTCAGCGGACACAGCAAGAAAAAAGACTGTCAAGGCGGCTGAACAAAGAGAGTGGTCTTCATTACATATACCCAGTGATAGATAAACATCATGTATGTATGTGTATCTGTCTGTGTGTGTGTTTTTTTTAATCAGTCCCATAGCAGACACTGCCGTCGGGGATGAAATGTTGCACACACACACACACACACACACACACACCCACACATATTACCGCATCTAATTTTACTTATAAACGGTAATTCAAAACAAATATTATGTGAGGTCGTGGCCTGAATTTGAAGGTTTGGATCAATATAGTATTATGTATAAACATGAAAGGGGGGAAAAACAGCGGGAAGAAAAGACCAAATAAATGCAGAACTCTGTAAGTACATCTCGCTTAAACTGTCTACATTTATTGGTCACAACTGATTACAGTCAGGGCACATTATACTAGAGAAACATAAATGATTGATGCAAGGACTATTGTTTAATTGCTTTATTCGTTTGTTCTTCCGTTAACAACTGCTAGTTCATCGACTTTGCGTTCTTTACAATTTTCTACAAACAATGGAAGCCTAGCTGCTACAAATCTCACACCTCAGATATTTGTATGTCTCTTTTCTGTTAGGAAACACATCATTCTATTAAACAAATATCCACTTTAAAACAATCAGTTCATTTTCTGTCTATTTGTTATGTTAGGTTACACAGAATCGACATCTCTGCGCTCTGGGCAGACATAAAGGTGCTCAGTCTTTGTAAGATAATATCAGAAAGTATGAATAATAATGGTTTCTGTAACCCACTCAGTGCTCGCCGCAATCCTGGTCGCCTCCTATTAGGATCTGTTCAACCCGGGTCTGATTTCAATCTGTGTATTGTCAATCCATAGATTGAAAGCGGTGTCATAGTCCAGTTTGTCGTCATTGATTGAGATCCAGTCCCGTCCCCTCTTCTAAAGTTATTTCCAATATTTCTATGAGTTAATTTGTTTCTTCTTCTTCTTCGTCTTCGTCTTCTTCTTCTTCCTCTTCTTCTTCTTCCTCCTTTTCTTCTCCTCCTTCCTCCTCTTCTTCTCCTTCTTCTTTTTAGTCTTCTTCTTCTCCTTCTCCAGCGTTCGTTCTTGAAAAGGATGTTGTGACGTTGTGTCGTAGTTTACTGCGAAGCTGCGATATCTGCGCCTTTCGGTCTTACTCATTCAATTTAGTTGACTTTTATGGGTACATGGTTTGCCTTCCAACTGCGATCCCTATTCTCTTAACTAGACTACACTTGTGCTGCCAGTTTGGCTGACCCTAGTGCAAGCAGCCAGTTATGAGTCGCTGGTTCCTGACAGCTGTGGTTAGCTGACCGTAGTCCAAGCAGCCAGTTATGAGCCGCTGGCTACTGACAGCTGTGGTTAGCTGACCCTGTGCAAGCAACCAGTTATGAGTCGCTGGCTGATGACAGATGTGGTTAGCTGACCCTAGTCCAAGCAGCCAGTTATGAGCCGCTGGCTACTGACAGCTGTGGTTAGATGCCCCTAGTGCAAGCAACCAGTTATGAGTCGCTAGCTACTGACAGCTCATTCACTGTACTGCGTCCTCGGCTCGGCATCGAGTGTATTCAAATCCCGGATGTCAACTAGTTCATTGTTGTAAACTCCATCATGACAAGGACAGTAGTTCCACACAATCCTGTTATGGTTAGAACACTGGGCGGTCTGGAAGTAAGACGTCGGTCTCAAGTGCTGTGGACCGCGGGTTCAATTAACTGTGGATACCAGCTTTTTTCACGTAGACTTTCTGGTATTTCCCCAGATCTCTGAGTAGTAGAGATTGGACCCACGTGTTCAGTGTCGCGCACGTCAAAAATCCCTCGGCAGTTGGAAATTGAAAAGAGTATGCTTAACGGCCGCTGCTGGTGCAAAAATCAAAATTATGTTAAAATACTACCCAATCTATTACGAAATCCTCACCTGTGCTGCAGAGTTCGTGCATTGGGCCGAGATTCTCCCAAAAATATTTAGAAGAACATAGCACGTATGGGTTAAACCGTGTGCAATTAAATCGCTTATTCGACTAAATTAAACTAAACTAATCTTTTTATGGTTTCAGTACCCAAATCCGCTATCCACTTATGCTACAGCCATCACTTCTTGTTTCATCCAGAAGTAACAAGTCATACACGATAACTTCCCTAAATAATGTGTTATCAGATGGCCATGTCGGAAATATTTGTTTCTTTAATATATACAAAAAACTCCATAGTAACTCGATAGGGGAGAAGAGATTAGTGACACTGTCACATGCCATGCTTGTCGTTATCGGCGACTGAGGAGAGTTTGGTATGGGGCTGGCTACCATAAGAAAAGAGCAGAAAACGTTTTGATGATTGATATATTTACCAAATACTTCTCGACTCAACTTGTCAGGTGTTCACAGATATAACAGTAAAGGCAGTCCGATAGCAGACATTGCTGTCCGAGATCAAGTGTTAGAGACTTCATTGTTTATTGGCATCAGTTTTTTTTTTTGAGGTGGCCATTTTCCTTCCTCGCTGCCTCTCCTTGTCAAACAGTTAGTCAGGTTACGGAGCCTACAATGCAGCGGTGAGCGACTCGTAGCTGGCTGCTTGAATCAGGGTCAGGGACTTACAATTGACCCTATTCCGCCTGCAAGTGGCGGCCATGGAAACAGATTGCCACCATGCAGCCTGGCTAACACATCAAGGATCGAAGAAGGGACGCAAAACCGGTCCCAAATAATTCCTTGTTGAAATCGGATGCGTCGGGCTAAAAGGTGCAGATTCGCTGTGAATTATGGCATAACGTCACTTACGTCCTTTTCAGAACGAAAGGAAAAGTAGGGGAAGAAGCCAGGTTACCATTTACAGCTGAGTCAACTGGAACTTGCCAATAAAGGAGACCTATCCCAAAATCTTGGCTGTGAGACGCCAGCACTCTACCACTCTCCTACTGAGACATCCCCAGCTGTGTCTTAATATAAATGCAGATAGCTTTTCATGCGCGTATTAGTTCATGGCGCATTCTTGGCAATATCTGCCTCATTGTAAAAATATTGTTCTAACAAAGAGCGCTCAGTATTTGTTTAAGATATCCATATTCCCATTCATTTGAGTTGGTTATATCCCGATACTCATACCAATATCTTGAAACTAAGATCCAATATACGTTAATGTGATAGGTTGTGGCACACTGGATCAGACAGACGGATAGCTTACGTTTTGATAATAGATAGAATAGACAGGTAGTTGACGAAGTAAAGATGGGACCTTCTTTCATGTGTTAATTGAATTGCTCGTAATAAGGACCGACCGTCGCAGCAAGCAATCAGCATCGAACAAATTAATTTTCCAAGTTGGCACCGCCAGCCGAATAATAAAACTACCCTGACAATAGAGGCGTCATGAATAGATCTGGGGCGGTGACAAGTTTGGGACGATTGCGTTCTGAGTATTCGATGGATAGAAAAGACGCAGTGAGACGAGAGAAAATTGTGTGGCTTGCAACAAGCCATCCTTGAAAGGTTTGTTTTGTCCTTGGCAGAAAGAACAACACCTGCGCTCTAAACAAATTAAACTACAAAAATGTGTATACGATTTTTCGCAAGATTAAGTTTTCATCATTCCAGTATCTCAATAGTACAGTAACATCAGCAGCGTATCAAACAGTTCGATCGCCGGTTAGAAGGACAGGGGGGTGGGTGTGTCAGTGAGGGGGGGGGGGGAAGCATACTTCACCTGAACATGTTACAATTTTCACAGACAATCGCATGTTAGAGGAATCATTGCATGATACAATGAGTTTGAGCGTTTGTCTCTCGGGGTAACGGGGACTGGGTATGAAGCCTAGTTCATTGGGGTGGTAGCCGTGTTGAGAAGACTAGGACAACTGTAACCTTTCAAGAATGTCGTAGATGGAGAATAAAGAGGGTTGAACATGGTGCTGGCAATCTCACCACGGAAAACTAATGTCATTGAAACCGCCACTGCAATTGTTCGGATAAAGACTTCCTGTAAGGGGGTCAGTTGTAGTGGGCGCCCTTTGCCTCACTTGAATCGAAAATGTGAATAATCATCATGTAGTAGTCTGGTCAACCTCCAGTATACACAATTGTAAAATCGCGCTTGACTGTATAGGACGACGCCACAGCGAGATATGAACCTTGCTGCAACATCTGATAACAGTTGAGACCTTGTGTAACGTCTCTAACAATTATTCCTCAACGACAGCATGTTCTTCTGATAGTGGTATGTGTTCTGGTGGTGGTATGTGTTCTGGTGGTGGTATGTGTTCTGGTAGTGGTATGTGTTCTGGTGGTGGTATGTGTTCTGGTGGTGGTATGTGTTCTGGTAGTGGTATGTGTTCTGGTGGTGGTATGTGTTCTGGTAGTGGTATGTGTTCTGGTAGTGGTATGTGTTCTGGTGGTGGTATGTGTTCTGGTGGTGGTATGTATTCTGGTGGTGGTATGTGTTCTGGTAGTGGTATGTGTTCTGGTGGTGGTATGTGTTCTGGTGGGGGTATGTATTCTGGTAGTGGTATGTGTTTTGGTAGTGGTATGTGTTCTGGTAGGGGTATGCTTTCGTGTAGTAGTATGCAACACATAGGTCGCCACACTATTTGTCGTTTGGGTGGATTATTAAAAGATTGTTACAATATTCCAAGACATTCCTGCTCTCTTCACAATCAAGACTAAACAGCAGTCTGAATTAAATGTTGAAAACAAACTCAAGAGTGAAGATTGTGGTTTCCTTCACCGTGTGTCACAAAGCGAAGTGCGTTGTATTGCGCAGTGCATCAGATTTCAGCACATCTTTAAAAAATTAGGTAACTTTCCATACCGGTACGAACTTACGTTTCGTCCATTCGAACACAAGCAAGTTTGGTATGTGAGCTATGAAACTAACCACTTCACCACGCCTCCCAGCAGTCCCAAGATGTAAGGTTACATTTCACATTAAGACATATTTCTTCTTCTTTTTTGTTTATTAACAGTGTTGTTGTTAATTTTTTAAATGATTGTTTTTATTATTTTTACTGTTTTATTTTTTTAATTTTAGTTTTTATTATTATTATTACAGTTTTTATTGTTATAATTGTTTTTATTATTAATATTGATTTTTTGGAGGTTTTTTTAATAAAACCACCCTCCACGGCACTTGTTCCAACACAGCGGAGTAAATCGCTGCTAGATTTTGGCCTGCTGAGCAGGACATCCCCCAACCCGGCTACATCCAGCTCAAGTCAGAGCTGGGACCTGCACAGAGGCATCCGCCTCTGTAGACGAACAGGCCGACTATGACTGCTATTACTTTTATCATTATAATTGTTTTTATTATTATTTGTATTACCATTATATAGATTTTCAGTTCTTGTACACACAAAATCTACATAATTTTTTTTAAGTGTATGTAAGTATAATTTTTCAAATTATGCATTTTTATTTAGACAGGGACATGGGTTGATTTAAACATAATAAAATATAAGCGGAGATACCCCTTGGAAAAATATGGACCCACTGCTGGGTTATGGAATTACTTGAAGCTTTCATTAAAACAGCTAAATGCATATCTAGCTGCTGTTATAATGACAAATACAACATATGTTTGTCACAGAGCACAACTGACATAAATATAACAAAGATTAACCACAAAATTGTGTACATATTAGGTATACAAAGTCATAAATAGAGCTTACAACTGGCGTTTATTGCGTAAACATTCCGTAGGACAAACAACACACAAAAGACAGCAGCCGACTTTCCAAACAGTTTACAATGTCCAAATAAAATGTCCACAAACGCGGTATTAAGTTAGACCCCCACCTACTCCATATATGACCTTCATCCCCTCTTTTTGTTTTACTTTACCAATTTTTCTTACTAACGTTCTAGCATACCCCGACCCCCCACCCCTACCCACACACACACACGAACAACACCGATTGCTAGCATTGCCCCAAATAATGCATTCTGGTTAATGTTTCTTTGCATTTAAATGAGCTGGGTTACGCAGAGGAAACATTCCACAATGTCAGCAAAGGAAAGAGAAAATATGCAGGCGGGCCAGCATACAAGCCCACTGAACGAATGAATAACTTAATTTTTAAATGACAAAGAAATGGACGCACCATTAGCTCTATATTACGTCGCCAGAACATCAGAACGATAGACACAAACGTGGCATATAGATAATTTAATGAAGCAATTCAAGCATTTTCTTCACTGACATATCAAATGACTTTGACGATCATGTCTCTCCACAACTTTTACTCACTACCAGTTGTTGATTGAGGATAACGGCTTCATGAAAGAACACACATTATCTTTTGTCTTTATATAGTGCGACACTCTATTTTATTTGGTGTATCTATCTCCTTCAAATATCTCAAACAAGTGAATGCCTACGTGCAATTATCACTTCAAGACCTGAACACAATAATTCAAAACTTTCCAGCCCATAATGGCTTATGGTGCTAGACCTGGTCAAGGGGCGCAGAGCTGAGATTAAAGCTGTCTCGTCCTGAAAAAGACTGAAGACTGTGGACGTTGCCTTGACGACTGTCCTGCAGATCTAACATTACCAATGAAGCTAAACGCAGAAGAAGAAGAAGAAGAAGAAGAAGAAGAAGAAGAAGAAGAAGAACAAGAACAAGAACAAGAAGAAGACGAAGAAAAAGAAAAAGAAGAAGAAGAAGCTTGTTTGTCGCTTTTACAGCTGTTATTAAACAGCACCATTGTTCAAAGATGTCTTCGTTCTCTTTACTAGTAACTTTGAAGACTACCAAGTGGATCCCATGGCACATTCCTTGGAAGGAAAGAACAGGACCACTCTTCTACTATGCATGTCGTAAACGTGACTAAGAAGGCCGGTTGGTGCGGTTGACAAACTCATCAAGTAAACAAAATACCACTACAATGGTGTATAAATACACTGACATAATGCCTTTATTTAAACGAAAATGCAAGGATTTTTATGACGACAGTCCGAAATATATAAGAAAATAACAATATAAATAAATGTCATCGTAGACGATGATGGCATAATTTATTTTGCTAGAGCTATTTTTAGTAAGGACTAACTGCGCTACTTTTTTCCAGACTCTCTCGTCTCTTGCCGCCCGACCCCAGTAGCAAGTCAAGGACAAGACGACTAGGAGGCGACTACGAGATGCAAGGGCCCCGGATCAAGCACCTGTGAAAAAGACGGCGGAGTCCTGAGTCGAACCCACACCACCTGAGCACGAGGCCGACGACTTAACCACTTCGCCACGGAATAGCCAATATAATACAAATAATAACAATAACAATTATTTATTTTTTTAACGTGAAACCATCACAGTCTAGTTATTCGCTCATTTGTTGATGAGCTTCACGGAACATCTACCTTGTCCTTACCAGTGGTGTATGAATAATAAACCATAAGCAGTTTCAATGGCAGCTTTTAGATATATAAGAGACGAAAACGAAACCTAAAAGGTAAAGACTTTCACGAATGAGTGCTTGAGCAGAATAAATTCTACAACCCGCCACTTAACGTCCTTTTCAGGGCGCAGAACAAAGTAAACTTACTAATTGGGTGCATTCGCAAACAACAACAACAACAATCAGCTGGTTTCTTTAATGTGTGTCATGCCCAACACTATTATCTCCTCACAAACCGAGTGAAAGTTACTACAACCCGCTACTTAACGTCCTTTTCAGGGCGCAGAAAAAAGTAGGCCTACTCATTGTGGGAATTCGCAAACAACAACAATCAACCGTCAGCTTGTTTCCTGTGTGTCATACCCAACACTAGTATCTCCTCCTTACATTCACATTCACATTTGGTTCAATTCAACAAATCCATTTGGATGATGTTGATAAAGATAAGTAGAAAAAGATTGAAACTCGCGTGGATACTGGAGCTCAAGACACACATTAAGGAAATAGAATACGCAGAGAAAGATGAACGAATAGCTCAGGACAAGAGCACTTTACGAGTATTTGTTGAAAACGTTCTCCATAAGTAACTGAATACATTTTGATTGAATAATGGGTTCATTGATGCCATTGATTACCTTCCTATTGTCATTAATACAACTTCCTTCCTCGTACGTCTGTCTGATTCTCATTTACATGCCAAACTGGCCGATCGTTCACATGATTCGTCGATTCTTGTCAGAAGGTCTTGTTTACATTACGTGTTCATAGGCAAAACATATTGGTGACCAAAACTCTCCCCTGAGTCGGCGATGTGCATGTGAAAATAGGCTGTCTGTTTCTAAGAAACGACTTCACTGCACTCCGGGTATTCCCTCTCTCTCTCTCTCTCTCTCTCTCTCTCTCTCTCTCTCTCTCTCTCTCTCTCTCTCAGAAAATGGCAAAGGGTCTGAATGCCAATGATCCACGTAGCTCAAATGTTGTAAACTTTCCTGCCCCGTCCTCTCATGCGCCCCACTCAGCCCGAACCTCGTTTAATGTTGAAGCTTTGCAGTCTGTGGATTGCTGATTCATCTGTTGCGGTGTCCTCATATAAAAGACGGCCATTGATCGATTTCAAAATGTGTCTCCTAACCATCACTAATGTGCACTTGATGGGAGCTTGTGAAGACAAGATGTCAGCTCTTTCGTTGCCATGACCAGGACAGTAGATCCATGTCAACAATTGGAGGTTTGAGGCCTCAACAGCTGCTATCCACTCGTACCTCAGTCATCCATTCTGTACATTTAAGTACGGCTTGCGCGTCTGTCACGATGATTGCTCTTGTTAAATATGTCTCATATAGCCATCTCAGCCTGGCGATGACTGCCATCATCTCCATTCCCCAACTGGAGGCTGCTGACATGTATGCCCCACTCCGATTAGCAATCACCTGTCACTCTAACCGGAAAGCCCCAACTGATGTCCCACTGCGAAGCATGGATCCGTCGGTGTATTTGACGACATCACTCTCCAGGTGGTTCATCTCGAGCGATGCACTCACGTTGCCCCATTCTCTTCATCACTTGCCTAAGGTTATGATGACTCTCTGGTACTCTGTCATTCTATCACCAGTGTGGACTCATTCTTCCCCCTTAGCTATGATCTCATCTGGGATGACGTGTCCGATTGTTTTCTCTGACTGTGCCATCCATGGCGCTCCTCACTTGATTCTTGATGCCTTGATTTTTTAGATCCTACTGTACAGAGGGTGCCGTGTGTCTGTGGTGACACGCATATAGGCTTTGACTTGTGCCAGTTTATGTCTGGATGTCACCGATAACAATCCCAGCGTGTACCATATCTTCATAATCGGGGTATCTCTAGCGTAACTAAGTCGCATACCTTCATTCTGGATGCGTTCCAACTTTTCACACTGTGCTCTTGATAATGTGAGGATGCCCAGTCCATAATCGATAACCGACAGCCCAGCCAAACTGACGAAATAGGATGAACAGGAGGCGATGTTCCAAGTTGGCAGCAGCCACAGTCTTGAGTGCTCCTAGCCCTCGCTTACATCTTTGTTCAGTCTGGTCAGCAGGGCACTTATATGAGAGACTACGATAAAACGTTACTACGAGGTATTTCAACCTGTCAATGGTACATCCCTAGAATGTAATGCCCGGAAGGTCAGCCGTTACTATAGATTTGTTCAAAGAGCACCACATCATGCAGGCATTTTTCGGATTCATCTGGGAGCTGAAGTCTGCATACGACTATGAGATTGCTTGTAAGGTTTCCTGGATGTCTCTAACCAACTCTAATCTGTCTGAGCCAGTCCTGTACGTTAGAATGTCATCTGCAAATATTAACGTTCGCCCTGTTCCTGTGGGTTGAATGTTGGCCACTTTTACTGTTGCAACTGGAAACTCTCACATACATCACATGCAAGAGTCCCAACGTTACACCCAGGCCTCCTTCTAACTGCCCATGGTATCGGGTAGGATATGCTCATATTCTAGGTGGAACATTATTTTCCTAGCCATTCCCTGTATTCTGGACACTCGAGTATAACGTAGGCCTCGAGTCAGGTCTCCTGGATCATGAGGATGTTGAAGTCGTATACCAATTTCTGGATTTCTGGAGGATACGGCAATTTTAGTAGCAAATACGCACATTTTTTAAATCCAAGTCTATCCGACTTCCTTCGACATGTTCTCTTTCCGACTTTTCTTTTTCTCTATGTTCTTCTGTCTTCCTACCTCTCCTTCTGCATCCACCTTTTTTTTTGCACCATTTGCTGGAGACATCGACGTCAGAGCACAATCTCCGTAGCTTCCGCGATGACTCTTAAGTGTGGTTTATCATGAGAGTGTTCCTTCTACTAGAAGAGTTGCCTGCGGGGCTAACGAGTCTCCTCTGCTCGGTTTGTGGTCGGTTGTCTCCGCCATTCTTATTGTGGTGTCATATCATGGTACTGGTAACAATGAAAATCTACCAAGTGATCGACGGTGATCTTTGTAGCAGAATCCCGACAAAATCGAAGATAATCCGTGAGATATGTCTAATTGGTCATTTGATACACACTGTATTTATTATATGTTATTTCCTACACCAAAAAAAAAAATGATGGTAGTAACTACCATCTGAGAAATTAATCAAGGAGAAAATTTACTTCGTGTCGATTCCTAATGATCCTAAATCTGCCTGGCCCATAGCCACCCAGGCCATCCATGAAGTTGCTGGTGCAGTTTTTGGTCATAGGAAGAACATCCTGAAACTGGCTTACAGTGTCCAGTCTAGCAATCCTAGAGGAAAAGGGTTCAGCGAGAGCCAGGGGCGACCACTCGGAACAGCGACGCCTACAAAACACATTCGGGCTGCCGCCAAGAAGGACGTCGAATACCATTACAACACAATAGCAGACAGCGCCGAGGAAGGTATAGTGCGCAACAACATGAGAGCGAAATACCGCGCGATAAAGGCTCTCCGACACCACCCTCCCCCCCCCCCTCCCTCCCCCCTAATGCCTGAATAAGTCCGATGGATCCCACTGCACCTCAAAAGAGAGAATAGTTAGCAGGAGGGTCGAACATTACAACGCAGCCTTCATCCACCTTCAAAACCAGGGGTACCTAAATTGAAAAAAAGCAATCTGCATGTAAGAGTCGAAGTGTAAAAACACGAAAATGTGATGGTTCTATGTATGACTCGATTGACTGGTTGTGTGGCTGCGACGAGAAAAACGCTGTGTTGTTTTGTGTGCATACTGTTTGGAGGTGATGGTAGTTCGATAAAGAAAGGAGGGTGTGACGGAACACATCTTCAGGAAAAAATAAAATAGAATGATTAATCAACAAAACATAAACACAATGTCAGTTTTAAACTTCCCACAAAATGTAACATCGCAGAAAGTTTGAGTAGTGTTTATAAATAACACGCGCTCAGAACGATTTAGTGACAAGAAAAATATGGATAATCTGTCTACAATAATTGAAGTGTTGAAATGATGTGTAGCATGTAACCTGCCTTTTCGAGGTCATGACGAACCAACTAACTCAAGTAACAAAGGCGTATTTTTAGACGTAATAGAGTACAGCAAAAGTGTCGATTCATTGTTATATAGCTACTTTGAAAATGCAAAGGCTTTCCAAATCACATCTAAAACCATACAAAAGGAGATGTTTTTCTTTTTGTTCGAAGTTGACCAAAGCATATGGGGGAGGACAGGCTACCACTATTAGGAATGTTTTCTTTTGAGAAGGACAGGGTGAAAAAAAAAAGTTATTTAGAAGTTCGCAAGTAACAGGCACCACAGAATAGAGTTACATTACAAATGAGTACAAAGGTGAGTAACAGACTTTGCTATATAAAAGTTTCTCAGTGCTCATAGTTATTTTTAAAAATCATTTCTATGGTTGGGTCCCTCCATAATTAAATCCACGATCCGCCACTGTGGTCCTGATAAAAACAAAAAGACTGTGCTTGACCTTGACCATAAGTAAGATATATTTTCAGAACAAAAAAATTGAAGAGTTCAACACGAGTAGATTCGATCAACATAAAGGTACAGTAAAGTATCTCATTAAAAAGGTATTGCTGTGCGTATCAATACAGTTAATAATTACATACTGACATAGCTTGTCATGTGCCGGTAAGGATACATGAGTTAACTAAAGGTCGCCATGGAGAACTCTCGTGACATGTCTCTCGCACTCTTCTCCCCATCACGTAGCCACTCAATCGCCATCCACACACATAATAACGGTGCTAATGGAAGTTTAAATCCCTTCTTCTGTTGGGGAATATAAATGCGCAACATATGATACCATACTATGCTCACAACGTAACAGGCAAGTGTTCTAAGGTGTCATAAAAAAACATATATCCCGTGTTGCAATATGTGTAAACATCAATCAAAGACCTGTCAGCTCTCTGTGGAACATAGGTCCTCAACAAATACTCATGAGCCATCTGAGCCAATTCTGTCCACGTCCTGTTCGCTGCCTATATATTTGCTTCCATTTCCCTCTTTCATGAGTGTCTTGGTCTCCCTTTACTTTTCTTGCCCTGTGGATTCCAGAACAGAGCATGTCTGGTAATGTTATCAACTGGTTTCCGTAATGTATGGACTATCCATCGCCATTGTCTCCTCCGTATTTCAGTCTCTACTGGTATTTGTCCAGTTGTTTTCATGTTCCACGTTGGCGATCTTGTCGTATCATTTCAATCCTTGTATTCTGTGCAGGCAAACCATTTACGAAAGTATACCTTTTTTTTTTCATAAGTACCTGTGGTGTCCTCCATGTTTCAAAGCCATATAATAGAACGGATTTTACGTTGGAGTTGAAGATTGTTATTTTGGTGGTGGTTTTAATTTCTTTTGACTTCCATACATTCCTCAATGCAATGAAAGCTTTTCTCGCCTTATGTATTCTTAACTGAATATCGTTTTCTGTACCGCCTAATATGTCTATATTGCTATGTTCTCTATATCGTGTAAACATGCTATCTTATGATGCTAATACTAAACTTGTGTTTGTTCCCATAACGTGGCTAGTGAATTATTGATTTTTTTGTAGTCGTTCAGAACGACAGTTACTGACCTAACTAAAGAAACATCCGTGGTCACTTCCACTACAAGAGATAAGATAATTCCAACTGGTTTGCACATTATATTTCTGTAATCTAGTGAAGTGAAAGCTTGCAACAAGATGGCTGCTCTATTACATTCTTGCATAGTGTTGATATTGTGTGTGAGTTCAACTCTTGCAGTCATTGGTAATCCATGCAGTAATGCAAACACTGACTGTGGCGCTGGGGAATGCTGTGCTACTACCTCAGGGTAATTACCTGTGTGACTATTAGTTTCCTTATCTATCTTTCTCTCTGTCTCTCTATATGTATATGTAAATATATATATCATATTTTTTGCACTGAATGATGTCCATAAATTTAATAAGCAAAGTAAGAAAGTAAGATAAGAAAGTAAGAAAGATTTTATCCTTGCCTCACACTCGAACTACCACCAATACGAGAATATAAACAGCAGCTGACAGTCGCTTTGAACGAGGGAATTTTCTACTTCTTCACAAGCTATCAGACATCAGCTTGACTATATTTACAGAAAGCAACAATCAGCTTGACACCATTTGGATCACAGAACAGCTAGTCAGGAATCATACCGACGATCACCATGTAAAACAGGTTATTTTTGTCATGTTGACTGTGTAATTAGGTAGGTATAAAATGGTATCTTTGTTTCCTACTTCTCATGAAATGTATCATTTAGCGTTGCCCTTGTACTTGGGTGAATAAACAATTGTATCTTTCACTAATTTCTAGATAAAATTTAGCATTTATCGTTGCTGGCGAAGATCGATGTGTCGGACCGAAAGGTGGAAATATCGCAGTCAAGCTGTAAACTAGCGACACAGCGTATTCCGTTCTCTGGACTACATCCTGCTGTTTGCAAAGCACTATTCGGGACTTGGTTGTGGGAGATTGCAACGAACGCAAAAGAAGAAGAAGAAGAAGCATTTAGAGTTGCCTTTGTACTTGGGTGGATACAAAAATTGTACATCTTTGTTTTCACTAACCTCTGGATTAAATTTAGCATTCATCATTTTGCCAGGTAGAATGAGACTATGACTCTGTCATCAATACAACTCACTAGTTATTAGACCCACAACCAGATCACACATAAGTAAAGATCCGGCTAATACGCCAATGTGGCATCCCGGGATGCCCAAATTGTTCTTGACCAATGGCACACTAGGGGTGATGTGGTCAACATCACGCCGTCCGCCATTACTTTCCCAGGTTATACTGGTACCCAATTTGTTAGGCTGGGTCTGAACCGTTTTGCGGTCGGAAAAATTCCGCGCAAACTGGAGACCGAACCCTGATTGATTGGCTGGAAAGCCCGCGCACTAACTACTGCACTACCTAGGTTCAGCACACAAGTAACCGCATCGAAAATATTTAGTGTATAAACTAGTACATGACGGTTTCACCAGTTTGTCAATTTACCCATAGCACATAAAAGGTTATGAACCCGTGTTTTCCTTGTTGTTGGTGAACTTGTTATTTTCATGTCTACTCATCCTTAGGGCACCTGATGGCTTCACAGGCTTATGTCAGAAGTACAAAACGATTAATGAGGTCTGCACTCCTGGAGGACCCAAGGATGGTGAATGTGGGTGTTTAAGATGGATGATCTGTGCAAGATCTTCATTTAAAGATGACGAGCCTGTGACAAACAGTTGTCACATTCTTATGCCATGACGCCAGGGATAGCTGTGATAGCCCCGTGGGAAGACAGAAAGCAGTTTCCTGTCGTCAGTGAAAATAAATAAGCATTTTGATGAAATATGATTGTACCTGATGAAATTTGGTTGTATCTGATGAAATATGATTGTACCTGATGATATATGATTGTAGTTGATGATATATGATTGTAGTTGATGATATATGATTGTACCTGATGATATATGATTGTAGTTGATGATATATGATTGTACCTGATGAAATATGATTGTACCTGATGATATATGATTGTAGTTGTTGACATATGATTGGAGTTAATGAAATATAATTGTTGTTGATTTAATATGATTGTTTCTGTTGAAATATGATTGTAGTTAAGGAATTATGATTGCAGCTGATGAAATGGGATAGTTGTCTAGAATATATAACAAATACTTGTCAACAGATCCCATATATCTCCGTCTGGCTATATGGCTGCCTGTTTATATATCTGTGTGTCTGTCTATCTGTCTATCTGCCTGCATGTCCTGTCAACTCCACTGATAATTTAATTTACCTGGGCGTTAAACAAAACTCTAATGTACGATGCAAACAGAGCATTATTCGAAACGTCGCCTGGCTGTCGCCTCTGTGAACGCCCTATATATAATGTAGAACTAGCAGATGCTTTCACTGAAAACCAAGCTACGAATTTACATAACCTGTGACGTCGCCATCCTGCCGTACGGTTCCGAAGCCTGGACTATTCTGCAGGACGATGAGAAGCGCATTGAAGTCTTTCCCATGCCCAGCCAGAGGTACATTCTTACGATCCACTCGTATGATTGGGTCTCAAACGACGAAGAGGCCCACTCACGATGCTAAACCGTCGCCATTTGGTCATAATTGAGCATGTGGCTCGCATCGTCGAGGATATTTCCGTCTACCAGCTCTGAAAATAAGCCATAGACACCAAGGATGGAAAACAACCATCCCCGCGATGATCCCGCCGCAACGGCCGGCAACTCACTAACCAGTTAGGTCAAATCGGAACGACCTGATTCTCATTGCATGCAGCCTGAGACTAAGCTACTTATCGTGCTCGTGGACGGTTGACGAGACGAGTCCTTGTCACATATGTGGTCTATCCACCTGTCGAACCGCTGCAGGATTTCTCATAAATTTGTTGAGAAAGCTCTATAATCTCTTAATATGTCATTTGGTCTTCCACGATGTTTCCTATCAGTAATAGTAATAGTTACACATCACAAGCAAAGATCGCCACAACATCAGACTACTGCTGCGAAATGTGTTCTCTGATGGATGTAAATACCAATCCTGGAAAGGCACACCCTGCGACAGTCAGGGCACACATGCGGAGAGCCGGACGTGGAATCGTTGAGTATTGTTATTTCGGGCAACACGCTTTCGCTGAGCATTCGCGGTGGCTGCACTTTCTGTGATCTGAGCATCTGTGGTGATACTAGCTCGACATGTGGTACGGTCTTGTGCAAGCATCTTTCAAGATGTGACATCAATATTGAAGCATTTCAGAGACACGTTCAAGAAGTCTCTAGCGTTTGTTTCCAGCCTTCTGGTGAGCGTCTGCCTGTTTTGAGCTCACCATATAACAGCTGCTTGGGAATGCGTTTATCTGGCATGCGAGTAGACATGTCCTGTCTATCGTAATTGAGCCAAATTTCAGACGTGTGCATGTTTGTTTTGCTAAGAACTTCAGAGTTTGGCCCTTTGTCCTGCCACCTAATCCTGAGCAGCTTAGGTAGACAGCTCGTGTGAAAACGATTGCGCTGTCTGGCATTGATGTAATACATTGTGTATGTCTCACAGGCATGAAGTAGAATGGATAATACCACGATAAACTTTTATCGTATTGGCTGAATTGATGCCTTGACGATTCCAGACGTTTGGTTGGAGCCCCCACCACCACCACCACACCCCAACGCAGAGCTCGCCTTAGCAATCCTGTTATTCGCCTCACTGTCGATATTCGCCTCTCTAGTGAGGGTATTGCACAGGTAGGTGAAACTAGCGACTGCCTGGAGACACTGGTTCTGTACAGTATATACGAGGCGTGTTCAAATGAAACCGGACCCAATGGCTTTATTACAAACATATGAAAGTTACATCGCCTGGTGTGACAGAATTAAATATAGCAATTGTTATGAATCAAACATGCCCCAGGGTTAGTTAGAAAAAGTCGTCATTGGCATTCAGACACGCATCCCACTGCTTCGGTAGACCGCAAATGCTGTCTGAAAAAAAATGACTTCGGTTGTTCTTTGAACCACTTGGTCAGAAGAGTCCATAGCTCAATGTTTGCAGACGATCTGGCTATGTGGACCTCTGAAAAGAATCTCACCATAGCAAAATATCGGATGCAGCAGGCCCTAACATCGCTGGAAAAGTGGGCGAATTCATGGCTGGTCAAAATAAACGAGGAGAAAACCACATGCACAATATTCTCGCTTTCAATCAAACCACAAAACACCAAATTAAGCCTAAATGGCAAATTCCTGCAGCCAAACGACAACTCAAACTATCTGGGAGTCACATTTGATCGGCGCATGACATGGAAAAGTCAGATCGAGAGAAACCGAATGAGAGCACAAGCTGGGGAGCAGACGAAAGCATACTAAAGAAACTGTACACTGGAAGAGTGAGACCAGTTCTCGAGTATGGCATTGCGGCATGGACAACAGCAGCAAAGGCGAACTTCGAAAAAGTTAGCAAACTTCAAAACCAAGCCATGAGAGTTATAACAGGAGGCATGAAGTCAACGCCAATTGTAGAACTTGAAAAGATTACAAAACTGCAATCCATGACCGATAGAAGAGACTGCAGAGCCCAGCTGCAGTCAGAGAAACTCCGAAGACTGACTGACCATCCAATGCACCAGAGACTAAACAATTTGGGAAATGGGAAACTAAAGCGGAGAAACTTTGCAGAAATAGCCAAAGCAAAGATGCACGAAGATCCCATAAACGCACTAACAACACCAAAGCCCATCACTACTGTACGAAAACCTACCTGGGGTCAGGATATATTTCCAGAGGTGGTAGAAAATATACCAGGTATTGGAAACAAAAACTGCCAGACTAAAAAAGAAAGGAGAGATACTACCCTAAGCTTTATATCGAAAAACTACCCAAGCATGGACTGGACCCATGCATACACCGACGGTTCTGTAAAAAACACTACACAGAACGGAAGGGCAGGAGCATTCCTGAACCTACCAAATGGCAGAAAAATAACACTGTCATTCGCTACTGGTAAGTACACAAGCAATTTCAGAGCGGAGGCAGAGGCACTGAGGGCTGCAGTGGAAGAAATGGTGACACATAAAGAAAATGTAAGCCCTGCTTACAGATGCTCTGGCCGTAGTCACAGCGCTAAAAAGCCAGAAAAACACTGAGCTTAATGACTTAAGAGCAGTACTCTGTCAACTATGCCAGCAGTCCGCACCAAAAAATGTAGTGGTACAGTGGGTCCCATCACACTGCAACATCCAAGGCAACGAGGATGCAGGCAGACTGGCAAAAGAAGGTGCAAGACTACCACAAACAGATACTAGAATGACGTACGAAGAGTCAAAAAGGCTTATTAAAGCCAGATACATGACCAAATGGGAAACCGAACATACTGGTTACACCAAAAACGATGCCTATTACCAGTTGAACAGAAGAGAGCAGGTCGTTGACTTCAGACTTCGCACTGGCCACAATAGACTGAGGTACCACCTATTCAACAAATTGAAGATAGGTGGAACCGACGAATGCCCGTGTTGTACCGGGAAAATGACCGCTGAACATCTGCTGCAGAACTGCTCGACATACGAGGATCAGATAGAGCAGATGTGGCCATTACCAGTGGAACCACAAGACAAGCTCTATGGCAGTGTCGACAGCCTCAGGATGACCGCCGCTTTTTTCGAAAAAATAATGGTTACTGTCTGACTGCGTACGAAGAAGAAGAAGAACCACTTGGTCATCGAGACCATGACGTCTGCATCAGAGTCGAATCTTTGTCCCTTCACAAATTTTTTAAACAAATGGAAGTCACAAGGGGACATATCGAGGCTATAGGATGGGTATGACAGTACTTCCCACCTTTTCTGCGCTAACGCTTTCTGAACAATGTTCGCGACATGTGAACGCGCATTGTCGTGCAACAGAATCACACTACGCCGTGTCGTTTATTCGTGATTGCTGTATGCAGCTAATCTAGTGTGTCGTTGTAGCGGATGGCATTGATGTTCACGCCAGGCCCTTTAAAGTCTACCAACAAAAGTCCCTCGTGGTAAAAAAAAAACGCTGCCAGCATAACCTTACCAGCAGAAGTGTGTGACTTGGGTTTTGTTGGTTTCGGTGATCCGAGATGTTTCCATTACATGTTAGCAATTTTGCTGCTCGGTTCAAAGTGGTGGCACCAGGATTCATCACCAGCCACTGTGCGCAGAATAAACGAATCCCTCTCCTCGTCGTATCGTAGCAAGTGGTTCAAACTCCATCTCATGCATCCCTCCTTTTGGTAGTTGGTCAACAACCGAGGTATCCATTGTGAACATACCTTCCGATACTTCAGTTTCTTGCTAACCAACATTTGAACTATCCCTAGCGATACAGCGAATTCCTCTACTATCAAACGTAAGCTCTAGAGACGGTCCACCCAAATTACTGCATCAATTCTGGTGATGGCATCTTCTGACGCAACAATATGCGCCTGACCTGGTCTATGAAGATCTTTTGTTAACTCACGTCCTTCTTTAAACATAGTTGTCCAATTCTTTACTGTTGTCTTCGACACACTTTTGTGACAATGCACTGCTTGCATTCTGCGATGAATGTCAATTGGTCGACATACTTCAGCCGTTAGAAACCAAATCACCGCTCGCGGATCAACTCTGGACGGATTCCGTATCACACCCGTCATGTTTTCAACGGTCTGCTGAGGAAACTATGAGTATGAGAATAATGAAATTTTGCAAACTTAACGGTTGGTATGTGCTGTTTACACCAGAAGTGACGTCATCATGCGAATGGTACGTATGTTAACTTGCTGCAGATAGGTCCGGTTTCATTTGAACGCGCCTTGTAGTATCAGTTTGAAAAGAACTGTGCTGTTTGTCGCATTTATATTTACATTTGTTATCGTTTCAACGTGGCTCTTCAGACCTACTTGCTATGAGATTATGTCTAAGGTGTCTGTCTTCTTCTGCATTTGTAGTTGGCTGTGAGATATGAAAGTTATGAAGTCTGCAAAGCCCAGGTCATCTTATTTGTTTAAGGTCTAATAGATTCAATTTCTCCTATAGACTGTAGTTTCTTTCAATATCGAGCAGATGCAGGGACTGGAATGGACTGAACAGGCGCTGATGGACCCCCATAAGTAATGCTCAATGATTGTGTAAGTTGCCCCTTATTCAAAACTGTGAGCTGTATGCCCTCTTCAATGAATTACAATGAGAATCTGTTGAGTACCCTAGTGAACATAAGTCTTCAAGTATTGACCTGTCCATATACGTTCACGTTTTTGGGTCTGCAGGATGGGGGTAGCCAGTCCCATGCCCATCCTTCCTTAGTCGTCTCTTATGAAATGCCTGGCAGGTTACAGTGTTATTATTCTGTGCTTATTTTTTTGTCTGGTTCATTATCCTGATGTACGTTTGCAGGATTCCATAATGCCTTTGCAGTTTCTAAAGTGTATCCATATCCATGCTGCCGAAAACTTTTTTATAGCCAGCGACGGAAGAAGAGCCTCTATCTGGTAAGGGGAAAGATATGTCAAGAATGAAAAGTTTAGATAGAAACATCTGAATTTTTTAAATTTTTTTTTGCATTCGCCTTATTTCTCTATTCCCCAAGGCGATGTGCGTTGCACTGGGGTTTTTATTTTGCGCCTGTCGGCCCAGTACATCCGACTTCAGCATGCATTTTATGTAAGGGCCTGCTTCCTCCTGCATTTTCTAAGGGTTTGCTTCCCCGGGGTAACGGCCGGTGCTGTGATGGGGATCGAACCCAGCACCTTCTGGTTGTGAGCCGTGTCACTTAACCACCAGCCCAGACCGTCCCCTGGAGCATCATAATAAATTACAAGAACACCGCGCAGTAGACGATCACCGACAAAAGTCCAGTTAATTATATTATATCTTCTTCTTCTTCTTCTTCTTCGTTCGTTATCAATCTCCCACTACCAAACCCTGAAAGGGTAAGTAGCAGAATGTAGTCCAGAGAACGGAATGCGTTGTGTTGTAGTTTACAACGTGGCTGTGATATTTGCACTTTTCGGTCCAACACATCCGACTTCAGCAAGCATTTTTTTAGTACCGGGTTAGCATTCCCTCTTCGATCCCTTCTCCTTACCCAGTCTGCCATGCTGCAGCCTGTTATCCAGGATCACCGCGTGGAGGTGTAGAAGGGTCTTGGCAGCTATGGTTCGCTGGCCCTGACGCTAGTAGTCAGCTAGGGGTCGCTGACCACTGCAGCTCATTCGCTGCTCAGCATCTTGACCCCTAATTATATTATATGACGTTCGTCCATCACAAGTGATGACGGCCATTCTCTTTGTTGAGCCACGTGGACAGTCTTTTCTCTTGCTGCGTCAGTTGAAATTGGTAACTTGCGCGGTGATTTGGATTAAACTGAGGAAATAACTGCGCCTTTTGTCAACCTCACTCTCTAGTCCTGAGCTACCTTTGTCCAGTGGCAAGAAATGTATCGAGACGACTGAAGATAACACAGAATGCAGAATGTTTCTCGGGGTTTACTCCCGAAGCCTTTCCCGTAAACAGGTATCCCGCAAGGCAGGGATGAGGGAGGATGACATCTAACGTTGTGTGTCGTGCCTAGCCCATAATCACACGAGGTCGTAGGGACATAACTCAGCGTGTTAGTGAGTTTGATATCTCTCCCCCGGCTATGTTCAGTCTATTATATTCTTGTTTAAGTTTCACACACCAAAATTGACACCGTTTGCAGCTGGGGCGAAGGACGCCAATCTCGTGAAGTTCAGCCCTGTGAACTAACCCGTGAAGTACGACACAGGTTTAAGCCTGGTGCTATTCATATAGCCGATGTCCTGACCAGGATAATAGGACGTAAGAAATCACAAAAAAACGAACGAATTGACCAGTCCAAATGGAAAACAACAACACGTGTCCGTGAACACAAGTGTAAGTCGTCGACTAGTGTGAATTCTGGGTCAATCTGTGGTTTGACAGCATCCATAATGAACTAAAACAACAGAGCAATGTAGCCCCGCAGCCGGTTACAGCGCCAACTTTGTTGCTAACCATATTATATAGACATGTCAATGTCAGTTAACACAACCTTCTAGCGAAAAGTTAAATCTAGTTAACAGAACCATATAGACGAAAGACAAGCTCTGATAACACAACCACACAGACAGAAGACAAGCCCAGAAAACACAACCACATATATTGAAGACAAGCCCAGATAACACAACCATATAGACATAAGACAAGCAGAAGTATTAACAACTATCTATTTGTTGGAAACATGTACCTGCATCTAAGTGTTACAATCGATGGTTAATACTTTCTCTTCAATAACTTAGATCTATTAAGAAAAATTAAAAGAATAATCAGCAATATAAATATAATTTGTTACCTATACAAACTAGCTCTCTCTCTCTCTCTCTCTCTCTCTCTCTCTCTCTCTCTCGCTTTATCTCTCTCTCTCTCTCTCTTCATTCTGTGTTTGTTATGCTGTTTTGTTTTTTGTCGCTAGTGAAGTGTTTCATTTGTTCTTCCATTTATTGATCACTCAGTAATATACAAAAATGCGCAATCAGCCAACTTGAGCAGGCAGATGTACGATGCAAAAATTCAGCTATAAAAATCAATTGATTATTGCTTTCCCTCTCTTGAATGTACGATCAAATAATCACATTCTTGATAGCAGAATGAAACAATTTATCCATACAGCGTCTTACAGAGAGGTCAAAGTATCATCCGTAGTCCTTACAACTCAGTATGGTTGAAATACATGGATCAATTGTAGAACTTGAAAAGATTACAAAACTGCAATCCATGACCGATAGAAGAGACTTTCAGAGCCCAGCTGCAGTCAGAGAAACTCCGAAGACTGACTGACCATCCAATGCACCAGAGACTAAACAATCTGGGAAATGGGAAACTAAAGCGGAGAAACTTTGCAGAAATAGCCAAAGCAAAGATGCACGAAGATCCCATAAACGCACTAACAACACCAAAGCCCATCACTACTGTACGAAAACCTACCTGGGGTCAGGATTTATTTCCAGAGGTGGTAGAAAATATACCAGGTATTGGAAACAAAAACTGCCAGACTGAAAAAGAAAGGAGAGATACTACCCTAAGCTTTATATCGAAAAACTACCCAAGCATGGACTGGACCCATGCATACACCGACGGTTCTGTAAAAAACACTACACAGAACGGAAGGGCGGGAGCATTCCTGAACCTACCAAATGGCAGAAAAATAACACTGTCATTCGCTACTGGTAAGTACACAAGCAATTTCAGAGCGGAGGCAGAGGCACTGAGGGCGGCAGTGGAAGAAATGGTGACATAAAGAAAATGTAAGCCATACAGTCCTGCTTACAGATGCTCTGGCCGTAGTCACAGCGCTAAAAAGCCAGAAAAACACTGAGCTTAATGACTTAAGAGCAGTGCTCTGTCAACTATGCCAGCAGTCCGCACCAAAAAGGGTAGTGGTACAGTGGGTCCCATCACACTGCAACATCCAAGGCAACGAGAAGGCAGACAGACTGGCAAAAGAAGGTGCAAGACTACCACAAACAGATACTAGTATGACGTACGAAGAGTCAAAACGGCTTATTAAAGCCAGATACATGACCAAATGGGAAACTGAACATATCGGCTACACCAAAAACGATGCCTATTACCAGTTGAACAGAAGAGAGCAGGTCGTTGTCTTCAGACTTCGCACTGGCCACAATAGACTGAGGTACCACCTATTCAACAAATTGAAGATAGGTGGTACCGACGAATGCCCGTGTGGTACCGGGAAAATGACCGCTGAACATCTGCTGCAGAACTGCCCGACATTCGAGAATCAGAGAGAGCAGATGTGGCCATCACTAGTGGCAACACAATACAAGCTATATGGCAGTGTCGACAGCCTCAGGATGACCGCCGCTTTTTTCGAGAAAAAAAATGGTTACTGTCTGACTGCGTACGATGAAGAAGTACGATGAAGAAGAAGAAGAAATACATGGATGTAAGCAATAGCCTTGCCCCAATGCACCAAATCCACAGACTCCGACAAACTACCATCTTCCGACTGAGAATAGTCCACTGCAGTTGGGTTACCAACATCCATTCAAGATGTCAGTTTGTGCCCATATGGAACCGGATTCCAAACCTCCGAACACATCCCACAGGCATGCCAATCATACAGAGACCTGCGATGCCTAAGGGAGCCGAGCTGGTGCACAAGCTGTGGTGCTGCCCCGGACCTGAAGAGGACTGTGAACTTCGTCCTGGCGACGAGACTACACATCTGGCATGACCAAAAATCCTGAACGCAGAAGAAGAAGAAGAAGAAAAAGAAGAAGAAGAAGAAGAAGAGGGGAAGATGAGGAGAAAGAATCACATGCTTCCATTCATCTCGCATTGCTGCCACTTCCTTAATCTCAAACTATGTGCACCTTCATATCTCAGCTCTGTCACATTATTTTCTTTCTCCGCGTTTCCGTGCAATCCGGTTTACTCTTTCCCTGGTGTTTCCATGTTATCACCTGACGGATTATATATCTTTATTGACCAATGACTTGCTGAGAGGAAGATTAACCTCTGGTCAGACAAAACATACTGATCAGACATGGCAGTCAGGGACATGCTAAATATACTGGCCAAGATCGTCAACTCTACTTCCTCGTAGTCATCCCTGGAAACGAGCTGTTGTCATGGCAGCCTAGGTAACGAGGTGAGTGATCGACGTGATCCCCGTATTAGTGAGTGACACACAAATGAAGCCAAGCATAGCACAACCGCCTGGAGTACTACGGTCCACCTTCATCATCACGCTCAGGGCACACAAAAAAAGTAAATCTACTAATTGTGGGCATTCAACAACATCAACAACAACATCAACAACAACATCAACAACAACATCAACAACAACATCAACAACAACCAAAGACTTGCGAGAAATTACATAAATTACTTATTTCTGTTCACAGTTGAGAAATTCATCAAATGGGAAGGCTTAAACACCACAGCTCTAGCAAACACAGTAACAGACTGACAGTTTGAAGTAAGGGCCGAAGTTGATAGCACCAACAATCAAAGTAACAGACTGACAGTTTGAAGTAAGGGCGGAAGTTGAACGCGCCAACAAACAAAGTAACAGACTGACAGTTTGAAGTAAGGGCCGAAGTTGAACGCGCCAATAATCAAAGTAACAGACTGACAGTTTGAAGTAAGGGCCGAAGATGAATGCGCCAATAATCAAAGTAACAGACTGACAGTTTGAAGTAAGGGCCGAAGTTGAACGCGCCAATAATCAAAGTGTCAAAGAAGCTAATTAGTGGGAACGTACGGTCAGCGGAGGATCAGTTCTGATGATCAGATTTGAAGCGACCTGTTGACGTCAAGGTCAGGTGAAATAATATTGTCCCAAACTATAGATCACGTCTACCCTGTGTTCCTGGAACTATGCTGTGCTACAACGACATCGGGGAAGAGACACTACGATCCTCATATTAGTGAACCTGTTGAGAAGTATAGAATACATCACCTTTATCAGTACGCCTCGGGGTGGAAGAGGAGTCACTGTAACCTGCAACAAAAGAAACATTGTCAAGAGCCAATAACTTAGTACGAGTAGCTTACATCAACAATAAGGTATCATTAGATTGCCTTCTTATGTCATAATCTATAAGGAGTTTGCTATCATAATTGCCCCCTCTCCCTTTTGCCCCACGCCAACCATCTATAATGTGTTTTTCTCCATACCTTGGTGTCTGCTTGTTCGATTATATCTTTATTTCTGACACCCTCCAGGCCTATAATTCAGGATACCTCTGAAGAACCTATATACACGTTTTTTGATTATGTTTCTTTGTTCCCCGTGTTCACAGAAGCATGAAACATGAAAATAATTTGTCTTTCTTCCAATTTATTTTGTTTGTTTACTCAAATTCGTTCAGCGATTGTTTGTTTGTTTGTTTATTTGTTTTTTTTTTTTTTTTTTTTGGGGGGGGGGGGGTTTGGTTTTTTTGGGGGGAGTGACTGTGGGGGGGGGGCATTTGGGTGGGGGTGTTGTACCGTAAAATAAAGAAGCAGGGTGAGGTTAGTGACCGTGTCGGCTAAGTTTGAGATACCATGATGAAGAAGCGACAGCCAGAAATCCCGCGAACTCTGTAACTTACATTAAAATATAACATTTACGAAAGCTTCTGAAAAGAAAATATGATTTTTCCTCCGAAATCTATCTAACAACTAGTCATTAGCGAAAATATAATTCCTGGGAGCATTTCGCCAAGCTGCACTATACTGTATCATAAAGCATTTGTACTGCAGGAGGCTGTGGATAAGTGTCTCCTGTGCCACGAGTTAAGTAATCTTTCAGTTCACGAATTAGGGGGGATAACATAGCTAGAGGCATGATATGCATGCTTCCATGACACGGGCGAGACAACTACTAGTTCCAGGTGTTATTCAGTCTACAAGGGAGAGAGGTCGATTGTGTTATTATCAAAACAACTGGGTTGAGTCATTAGAATATCAATAACTTGTTGACTAAGCCGCGGCAGTACGATAACTTCTAAGTTATATTTCTTTGTTTATTTTCCATTATTATCTTTGTTAATTTGTAAGCTGTGCTTGTTGTATTGCTCCAGTTAGCACTATATACGCTGACCATACACATATAATTACAACAAAAACTCAAAGTATGACCAGTTTAACAGATTTATTACAACTATCATCACCAGCATCATCGTCATACTCCAGTCACTCAAGATGGCGGAGCTTATGTGCAACAATGAATTTGGTTGTTGCTCTAACCAGATTTGAAGTAAGCCTGAATCCAGTTATTTTGAGTGGCGTTACAATTACAGTGGTTCTTACGTGGTGAGCTTGCCAGCCCCATACACAACTCTTCTTAGTCACCTCTCGACATGATGGTAAGGAAACAGTGGCCGTATTCTGTTTGCTCTTGCAACCACTCGTGAATATTTTCTACAGCTAAACAGCACAACTATTATTCGACTGATACACGAGGTGCAAAGAATAGATTCATTTGAACGTCCCATTTAAACGTCCCATTTATTTTTATTCTTCTTCTTCGTTCGTTCTCAATCTCCCACTACCAAACACTGAAAGGGCTTAAGTAGCAGAATGTAGTCCAGAGAATGAAATGCGTTCTGTTGTAGTTTACAGCTTGACTGCGATATTTGCACCTTTCGGTCCAACACATCCGACTTCAGCAAGCATTTTTTTAGTACCGGGTTAGCATTCCCTCTTCGATCCCTCCTCCTTAGCCAGTCTGCCCTGCTGCAACTTGTTATCCAGGATCACCACGTGGAGGTGTAGAAGGGTCTTGGCAGATCTGGTTCGCTGGCCCTGACGCTAGCAGTCAGCTATGGGTCGCTGACCACTGCAGCTCATGCGCTGCTCAGCATCTTGATCCCATTTAAACACCCCATTTGAACACCCCATTTGAACACTCCATTTGAACACCTCATTTGAACACCCCATTTGAACGCCCGCATTTGGACGTCATGAGACATCATAACATTTTGTTTTCTTTTTTGCGTTCGCCTTGTTTCTCTAATTCCAAAGGCTGTGTGCGTTGCACTGTGGTTTTTATTTTGCGCCTGTAGGCCCAGTGCATTCGCTTTCAGCATTAATTTTATGTAAGGGGCTGCTTACTCCTGCATTTTCTAAGGGTTTGCTTCCCCGGGGTAACGGCCGGTGCTGTGATGGGGATCGAATCCAGTACCATCTGGTTGTTTCTTCTTTGCGTTCAGGATCTTCTGGTCATGCTATATCTGCAGGCTAGTCGCCATGATGAAGTCTGTAGTCTTCACCAGGTCAAAGCGGTTGCCCCACAGCTTTTTGTCTCAGCTCCGCACCCTCTGGCCAGGTCTGGCATCTCATTTCCCTATAGATTGGGCATTCCTGTAGAATATGCTCAGGGTTCTGGCATCCTGTTCCACATGGATACTCATCAGGGTGTGAGATCTTCAGTCGGTAAAGATGTTCTAGTAGTCTGCAGTGTCCAGTTCTCAGACGAAATAAGGTAGTTTGTTGATTTCTTTTGAGTTGGTGAATTGGGTATGGCGTACTGCTTATGTTTCTGTCTTC
The DNA here is from genome assembly GCA_036924085.1 of Ariolimax columbianus. Lineage (NCBI taxonomy): Eukaryota > Metazoa > Mollusca > Gastropoda > Stylommatophora > Arionidae > Ariolimax > Ariolimax columbianus. The sequence goes on from JAVGWX010000008.1 coordinate 82,440,774, forward strand.
TCTCCATTGGTGTGTATACTGATTTCTGATGATGTTCTTGATTTCTCTGTATGGTACTCAATGATTAAATTCTGCCTTTTTCTGCCTTTTTTTGCCAGAGCATCTGCTTTCTCGTTTCCCGTGATTTCGCAATGGGAAGGTAGCCACTGGAGCGCTATTATTGAGGATATCTGAAGTTTTCCCAGTTCTGCTCTGATCTCTGATAACAGTTGTTCGTTGTTTGTTTTTTGTATTTTCTCTAATAGTGCTCTGTAGCCGGTGAATACAGCTATTTTTGTTGGAGGTTGCCTTTCTTTTTAAAGTATATTCAGTGCTCGCAGGAGGGCCATCGATTCTGCTCTAAGGTTTGTGGACAACTTTCCTGTTGGGAGGGCCTCTTCTGTTATATTTCCTCTTTTGTGTCTTATGAATATGCCCCCTCCCCCGTTTCGGCCTACCCCCTCTGCTGAACCATCTGTGTACACCTGTGTCCATTCCTTGGTATTATATTTCTCCTAAATCATTGTTTGTGCTAAAATGTTCAGCTCGTGGACACTGTGTTGATCTTTTCTTCTTATTCCTGGGATCTCTGTACTTATTTCGCTGTTGTTTATGTTGCAGCTTGGCTCTTCATAGTTAATAAGAATTTCTATTTATGTAGGTTGGTTGGGAATTAGTTCTCCATATTTTTGGTGTAGGTGGTTTGATATATGGATGAAGCTGGTTCTCTTGAGCCTATTTTTAACTGGGTGTTTTAGTTTGATATGTATGGGATGATCAGGCATGCGTAGCATCTTTTCACTATGGGTCAGCACTCTTTCCCCTCGTCTAGTATTTAGGGGTCTTATATTTGTGTATGTTTCCATTTTCTGCATTGACATAGTCTTCATTTCTCCTGTTATTATCCTTAAGCCTGAATTTTGAATTTTGGTTAGGCGTTCCGTGTTTGTTTTTTATGCTGTGGTACAGGCTATCATGCCGTATTCAAGTACTGGCCTGACTGTGCCTGTGAATACTTTTTTGAGGATGTTGCTATTTGCACCCCAGCTTGTTCCGACAAACTTCTTCATGAGGGATAGTTTTCTGGTTGTTTTTGTTCTATCTCCTGTATGTGTTCCCTCCATGTGAGTC